>RJVU01048406.1:7976214-7990126 GCA_003731715.1 Anabarilius grahami | reverse complement strand
ACTAGGTAGTAAGCACACTAGGTAGTAAGCACACTTAGTAGTAAGCACACTGGGTAGTAAGCACACTAAGTAGTAAGCACACTTGCACACTAGGTAGTAAGCACTAGTAAGCACACTAGGCAGTAAGCACACTTAGTAAGCACACTAGGCAGTAAGCACACTTAGTAAGCACACTTGCACACTAGGTAGTAAGCACACTAGGTAGTAAGCAAACTAGGTAGTAAGCACACTAGGTAGTAAGCACACAAAGTAAGCACTAGTAAGCACACTTAGTAAGCACACTTGCACACTAGGTAGTAAGCACACTTAGTAAGCACACTAGGTAGTAAGCAAACTAGGTAGTAAGCACACTAGGTAGTAAGCACACATGCACACTAGGTAGTAAGCACACTTGCACACTTAGTAAGCACACTAGGTAGTAAGCACACTTAGTAAGCACACTGGGTAGTAAGCAAACTAGGTAGTAAGCACACTAGGTAGTAAGCACACTTAGTAGTAAGCACACTGGGTAGTAAGCACACTAAGTAGTAAGCACACTTGCACACTAGGTAGTAAGCACTAGTAAGCACACTAGGCAGTAAGCACACTTAGTAAGCACACTAGGCAGTAAGCACACTTAGTAAGCACACTTGCACACTAGGTAGTAAGCACACTAGGTAGTAAGCAAACTAGGTAGTAAGCACACTAGGTAGTAAGCACACAAAGTAAGCACTAGTAAGCACACTTAGTAAGCACACTTGCACCACTAGGTAGTAAGCACACTGCGCTGCCAGGTGGATACACTTCTCTTTCTCTCCTAAAATATAACAGAGTTTGTCTATGTGGCTTGCTTGCTGGAATTCAGGTAGAATTTGACCAATTTGGGTGAAATAAGTTTCTCTAATGTTATTATATTTGCTGCACTGTGTGAGGAAGTGCAGTTCATCCTCTACGACTCCATCAGAGCAGTGTAAACAGAGTCTGAGCTCTCTGGCTTTCCAGCTCTGTTTGTGTCGGCCCGTCTCTATGTACAGGCTGTGGTCACTCAAACGATATTTCGCCAGGAGCTTTCTCTGACGATATTCTTTAATTTTTATCAAGTAAGGTGCCAATTGATAATCTAGTCTTTATTTTGTGAAAGTACTTTAATTTGTTTATTTGTGCTACTTCTGCCAATCATGGATGTATTCTTCCTGGGTTCTTTTAATTATTTTTTAAATTTTTGAGAGTTTTAATTGAATTTTTGAATTTAGTTGGTGTGTTTCCATTAAATAGTGCAAGGGGTCATTCTCTGGGTGTCCTGCCCTGTATGAAAGAGCGCAGTGATGGTAGGCATCTGCCTGTGAGTCTGACAGATGAAACCAGAACTTTGCTGCTCTCTACTGGATTTCAGATAGGAGAGGGAATCTGCCCAGTTCTGCCCTGCAACCCAGACTAGGGGCATTTCTGTGAAGACCCAGGATATTTTTGCAGAACTCGAGGTGGAAAATTTCTACAAGGGTTTTTGTCCCACGATTCATAGTTTAATTTTAAATTTGGGGCCCCAGATTTCACAGCCGTACACAAGAATGGGCTTGATGATGCCATCAAAAATTTTCATCCATCATAGGCGTGTTGAATTTGAACAATTTTCTTATATTGTAATAAGCCCTGTGTGCTTTATCGGTCAGATCTTTAATTGCCATTTCAAATTGTCCAGAAGCTGAGATTGTGAGACCCAAATAATTATAATATATTTTTTGTCAGTAAGGCGAGGTTTTTTTTGGAAAATCATGATTTTGGATTTTTCCATGTTAATTGTTAAGGCCCAGTCGCTACTGTACTTCTCTAGAATTGACTAGAATCCACTGACACATGCCACTATCCACATGCCACTATCCACTGACACATGCCAATGAACACCGTGAGTGCCACCGGATGTGCCATCGCGTCAGATACCGTGTCACTTGATGTTAATAGAGGGTATGCATCGACGTCACTTTCCCGCCGAAAACGCGCTCCCTCAGCTGGACTGAGTGGCAAAAGAACCTGCTGATTGACTGAATTTAAATAGGGGAAACTGCGNGCACACTAGGTAGTAAGCAAACTAGGTAGTAAGCACACTAGGTAGTAAGCACACTTAGTAGTAAGCACACTGGGTAGTAAGCACACTAAGTAGTAAGCACACTTGCACACTAGGTAGTAAGCACTAGTAAGCACACTAGGCAGTAAGCACACTTAGTAAGCACACTTGCACACTAGGTAGTAAGCACACTAGGTAGTAAGCAAACTAGGTAGTAAGCACACAAAGTAAGCACTAGTAAGCACACTTAGTAAGCACACTTGCACACTAGGTAGTAAGCACTAGTAAGCACACTAGGTAGTAAGCACACTGCGCTGCCAGGTGGATACACTTCTCTTTTCTTACAACTTGTCAAATAAACCTAATCCATGGATATTGACATGCAGCCAGGAGTGTTTCCTGACATTTATAGGCTATGTGCCTGATTTCGACGCCGGGGAAATACATAAAGCAAATCTGCCTGTAAATATTTTATATCGGTAGGTTTAAATCCGCGTAATCACTTATATCAGTGTTATATTGTTGTCCAGCCCTAAAACATATATAGTTTTATAGTATAGTTTTTGTCAGTGTTGTTTATTTAAAAACACCCAATTATGCAGAATATAAGTTTAAATAAGGTTTAAATCCGAGTAATCATTTATCAATGTTATATATAGCCTATCATCATATTGTCCAGCCCTAAAACTTGTATAGTTTTTGTCAGTGTTTATTTAAAAACACTCAATTATGCAGAATAAGATAGTAAATATTTAATTGATTGTCAACACAATATATAACAATACAATATATAAGGAATGATTTTACCTCAAAATCCAATATTTTGACACAAAATGATAACTGCAAATCCATGTTTCTCTGCTGGAGTCCAGCTGTTTCTGTGAATTTCAGTGATCTCTTTGCTTTTTTTCTGTAGCTTTCGGCAGCCTTTAAATTTATACCTCAGGTTTTGTGTCAAAGCTATTTGTTCAGTCAATCACAAAGCTCTTTCCCATTTTGGATGCGTTTTGTGTGTTTTTCGCGACATTCACGCTTTAAACCAATGCTGCCGCTCAGTCTTTGTGCCACTCAGTGGGCGTGACCGCAGTCATAACGGTCGACGATGACGTCACGTGCATAACCTCTATACCCCCTCATGGCTGTGGATAACATTACTTGAACAGACGTTTTCGTTTTGTTTTAGTGTTGTTCACACAGTCATACAAGTGTCAGTTCAAAGCAAGAACCCAGAAATGTCAAACAAATATTATAATATACGTTGTCTTTTCTTTGTTTATTCAAATCACAGTAACGAAAATCGGCCTTTTATTTTGAAACGCACAGTAATTACGTCAGTGGTTGTTGCATATGGCTTATTGCCGCCAGACTCGCGCGGTTGTTTTGGCAGGATGGCCGCTCCTGTCAGTGACAGCAATCAGAGACCACTGCAGAATGCCATGAGACTTGTAAAAGTGGCCATTCAGCTGGATACCGGCAACAGACACAAGGTAGATATCATTAAATCTTTAAACCTGCCTTGTTTGGTCCAGATATGGTCATATGTATTCAATAAGTGCATGCGAGAGCGACGTCATTTATAAGCGTAAACAATAATAGAAGCTGATGGTCATGAGAACCCCAATGTTTTCCCCCAAAATCCTGCAGGTCCAGTCAGCCGCGTCCAAAATGTGAACACTATTCAGTAAAAGTACTGATACAATCTTAAGAGAAAAAAAAAATCTAATCAACAGTGATTTGCATTGTTTACTTTTTGATATTAACTAAATCTAATTACCTGTTTCCTAATCACCTGATTTTAGAGTGTTTAACGATTCATCTGAGCTAGTTGAGTTAATGTTGTGAAAACACTCAGATACATTGCAGATTTAGATAAAAACATTTAGATAATTCATCATGTTGTCCTTCTCTCTTTGGGGGGTGGATGTGGCAACTCGAGATACCCCAGATGTTCAATAGGTCATCTAGCAAAAATATAAACTTAATATGACACTGTGTTACAGAACAGATCCAATAAAATCTTCCTGCCACACCCACTATGGTTATTTATTTCCCTTTATAGGAGGCATACTGTGAATACTTAAGAAGTATCAACTACATCTCTCATGCTCTGCTTGAAGATGCTGCATCTAAACGTAAGTTATTCACACTCCAAACCTGTGTAAAATTAGTTCTCCAATTACACATCCTCCAACCTTTCCATTAAAAATTATATGTGCTTTTTAGGCTTCAATGGTTCTTTCTTCTTCTTTTTTTTTTTGGTTCTTTCACAATACATATTTTTTCCTCTATGACAGTCATTGTCATGTGGTGTGAACTGACTTCCTACTTCAAGAGAGAACGAGATTTTATGTGTCACACAACTGTATGTGCTTCATCATGACATAGAGTGAATTTGATTGACAACACACAGTCCTTTTGTGGGTTAAAATGTATCTTGTGGAAAAGATTGCATTAAATGATTCTTAAAGGTCTATTAAGATAAGGCTAGATCTTCTCACCTTTGTTCATGATTAGCTTTTTAGGGTCATGCAGAGTTAACCTGGTTGTTTAAAGGGATAGTTCACACCAAAATCACCCTCACATTGTTCCAAACCTTTCTGTCTTCTGTTGAACACAAAGTAAGATATTTTTGAAGAATGCTGGTCTGGTTACCAGCATTCTTTATAATAATTTTTTGTGTTCAACAGAAGAAAGAAACTCATACAGGTTTGGAACAACATTAGGATGAGTAAATGATGACAAAAAAAAAAAGACAATCATTTTTGGGTAAACTGTCCCTTTAAGACCAATGACAGACACTTCGTCAGATCAGTGTGTTACCCCTGTCGGAGCTTGTTTTCTTAATCTGGTGACTGTCTGCATTGGCCCATGTCTGTCAGTGAAGTGTGAAATGGACTTTAGAACTCCACCTTCAAATTGTAACTTTAAAGTGTTTTTTTGTTTTTTTGTTCTGCAAGAACAATATGAAATATTGAGACATATAAAGAGACAGATGACTCTTATTAACTTCTTCTTGCAGAGGAGGGAGAGATGGAGTCGGTGGAATTAGAGAAGATGGTGAAACTGGTTGAGCAATGTTTGGAGAGGGTCAAATCATGTATAATAAGGAGGCAAGAATGCTCTACACCTGGCACCTCCTCCACTCCTCTGCCCAACCCCAAACAGACCACCGTTCCAGCTATTAATGCCATAGGTGATCACAAAATGACAGGTGTGCCTTTTTTCTTTTATCCTGGTTTTTGATCAGGGGGTCCATGAAGTGTCTTCTAATTTAACATATAGACATTTATTTAAAATATAATATTTAAATATTTAGAATAATTAAGATAATAATTAATTATTTAATTATTATCTAGAATAATTAATAAATAAGTCTCTGCTCATTTATTTGATACAGTAAAAACGGTAATATTGTGAAATATCATTACAATCTAAAATAACTGTTTTCTAATTTAATTTAATATTTTTTTAAATGTCATTTAATTCTGTGATGGCAAAGCTGAATTTTCAGCATCATTACTCCAGTCTTCAGTGTCACACGATCCTTCAAAAATCTTTCTAATATGCTGATTTGTGCTCAGTTATTAATAATGGTTCTTATTTTCACTGTTGTTTGCTGCTTAATATTTTTGTAGGAGCTAATAATTTTTTTTAGGATTCTTTAATTAATAAAAAACTCAGCATTTATTTGAAATATAAATTTGTTGTTTACATTAGAAGTGTACACACACACACATAATATTCCAAACTCTTCTTTCTGTAGAAATTCCTAATGAGCCGCCATTGGTTTCTGAGACACAAAGTAAGGAACAGCCCACCAGACATCGCAGAGTCCTCTCTGAGGGAGGGGTCACAGACTCCCCCTTTCTGCCACCTGAAGTCTTCCAGAAGCTTCAAACAGTTGAGTCACAAGACAACCGAAAGTGAGTCAGTAAGCCATCAATATTTTCATAAACATTGCTTAACAGCAGAATGTGGAAGAACTTATATAACGATGTGTACAGAGTCCCAATATCCATTGATTATTGAGTGTACATCTTGTTCCCAAAGATATAGTATGATAAATAATACATACAAGATAACAAACAAAAACAAGATATAAGTAACACTGAAAAATATACATTACTATTATATAAGGTTAATCAATAGTTTCATAAATTCTCGCCATATCAGAGCTCTACATTTAATAATAGTGTAACAATTCACTATAAAATGTATCCAAAATGAATGGACCAGTTTTAATACATTAAATTCTCCAAGAACATTATGCTTTACAAGAGGCAGAATAGCCTCTGTCAAATACTTGAAAGGCATTCAAATAAAGTTATTTCAGAAAGCAATAATTGTTTTTAATCTGGATGATGCCTCTGTAAGAGAAAGAGCCCAAGATATAAACTGCATGCTTTTCCTTAAGATCTAAATAATTATTATAAGTAATAAATTATAAAAGATTATCATTATTTTCATCTGCCATCCCCATTTTTTTTTAAAATCATGGTTCACATGGTTCACATTAGTTATGTGCATTTCCACTGGCCCTGGCCCCGACAATTGATCTTTCAAGGTTATCAGTTCTGTGATAAAGAACAAATCTATTCTGCATCCATATGAAGGAAGTTAATAGTACATCACGTTCTTTTAGTCTCACTAAGAGCGGTCCCTAATGCACAGAATGTTCACAATAAGACGTTTTTGTATGTGTATGACAGGGAATTAACGCCTATTGAAGAAGCGTCGCGTCTGAACCAGAAACTTAAGGCTAATTATGAAGCACGACTGGCAAGACTTACCCCTGGCCAGGCCACACAAAAAACCTCATTGGTAAGTCTGGAAAAATTAAATGAGATTGTGTAAAAAATAAAAAAAAAATAAATTATGAAAATGACTATAAAATCATTACAATGCTCGTGTATGCTCTACACTAGCAAATGAATAAATAAATACATATATGCATACATACATACAGAAGCCCTAAAATAAAGTGCCTTAGTGCCTTCTTGAGTCTTTCTTTCATTCTTCTTTATTTTTTCCAAATAAAATGTTTTTTGGTAAATATTTATATCCATTTTTTCATATTTAAACAAATTATGAAGAAAAAAAGGAAATGGCAAAACACTTTTAAAAAAAAATAGAGGAAAAATAAAATAGATTTTTTTTTTATGAAATAGACACAGGAAATAGTGAAATAGAAACAAAATGTTCCACCTTTGTGATGTTTTTTTCCCCCACCTTGTGGTTCAACGCTTTCATATTATATATAAAATTGCATATGTTACATGACAGTAAACTTACAATTTGTCCCAATTTCAGATGTTTACGCACCATGACTTTATTGTGCGCATGCGTAAAACACATCTCACGCCACACCTCTTGTTTTAAATGGCTTTGCGCGATGCACCATGTCCATGTGCTGTGACTCCTGCTGTGAATGTGGGATCCAGTTAGGGGTTCAGAGCGAAAGGTTGGCCGCAAACAGACAAAGACAATTAATATATTTAATTTTCTATCGCTATCGCAGTACTATCGTCGTTTTAATGAACAATAGCGCATTTACTTGCACGGTAAGTGCTTTCTTTTGAGTTTTGGTGGCGGATCAAACAAACTTAGGCGGAACGCAAACATTGTGTACTGTCCAGCTTTCAAGAATGATCCGGAGACGCAGAGAAACACCAATGGATATTCGTTTATACTGGAAAAAACTCAAGACATTCTGGAAGGTTCGTTTTGACATATTTATTTATTCATTTACGTGGCGAGAAAAAAAACATAATTTTTATGGTTTGGGGGAAATCGAATTTTTAAATGCGTATTTGGTTTGTAAGCATGCTAAAATGCAGAATCTTTGCCATATGAAATTTCCAGTGCGTATAATGACATTTTTAAATTTTTTACATTTGAAAGTTGACATGTCATGCTGTGACATGCCTATCTAAAACTATTTTAATCTGCAATCTCACATTTCTTTTGTATTATGCACGGAGCTTTTAAAAGTTAATTATTGATTCACTTCATTAATTTACTTAATTAATTGACCCTACATTTTGGTGGTGACCAGTTAGAGGAAAGAAAAAGTTTAGTTCTTGTTAATGGCTATGGTGGCTGTCCTTTAAAACTGAAGAGTTTTTCTGCAAGTGTTTTAATTCTATCTAAGCTTCAGGGATGCTGCACTGTATTTGCAAACTATATCCACGGTCATGTAACTTTCTTCCACTTTTCTTCTACTAATGAGTAAATGTCAATACTCAGTTGAAACTGAAATAATTACTTGTATAATGATGGTCTTTATTTCTTTTTTTTAATACAGACTCTCTCACTTCAGAGGCAAATGATGGAGAATCTGATAATAGCCAAAGCCAGACAAGATGCAGTATCCTTTATGGCTTCCTGGGCCATGTCACCATGAATTAAAAATGGACAATTTTATGGATTATTGCCGTTTTTATCATAAGTGATTTATCTGTGCACATCTTTTTTCTTTTTTCAAAATAACTTCCCCTCCCCTTTGCAACAACATCTCTTCTGTGATAATGTGTTAAGTCAGAATAGGAAAAAAAAGACAATCACAACTTCCTTTTCATGCTAACTTGAAGGTCTGGTTTCAAATGTTAAATACATAGCATTTGAAACGATTCTGCTGTAAAGGGAAATTTTTTTTTTTTTTAATGCTGATGGCTGTTCTTGGATTGGATTGTTCTTGTGATTTGTTCAAGATCTATTTTTTACATCAATAATTTGTCAGTGTTGTAGAGGTTATTACATAAGCTTCTAAGTTTAGGTTTTTGGATTCATATGTCAAGACTGTCTGGAAGAAATGTTTACGGTAGGAAGGTCAACACCTCTGTAACCTTTTGTGTTTTCTCTGCAAACCAGAGGTGTCTATTATTCACACTATCAAAGCTCAGAATAAGTTTTTCCGTTGACACATACTGCTTGTGATTCACATAAAAAAAGTAGCTCAAGTGCTATCTAATTATATGCTTTTCAAAATCCCCAATTTAATGTAATTTCAACAATTTACTGAACTTAAAGCACTACCTCATTTATACAAGAATGTGTAAATGTGAAAAACTAAAAACCAAATTTTACGCTTGTTGGGAGATTGTGTTAATCAATGTGCTGTGAGCAAGGTTTGCTTCTACTGATTTTTCTGAATGTGGTAATTTTTCAAACTGTTGGGAGTTTTCCTGAACGCTTGCAGCTTCAAAGGAAAATGGAGGAGAGGAGACTCCGGCTGCAGGAAGAAGCCAACAGGTGAGCAGTTTTTGACCCATGGGCCAGATGGACATTCATAACTTTAAGTTACACATGGAGTATTATGAGATTTGCCAATTGCATATGTTTCTTGTGGTACTGTGCATGACATAATACCTTAGAATGACAAAGGAATTATGTAAAGTGTCTGAGCACCTTTAAGCTGTTTAATGCTCAATGGTTTCCTAGAATTATACTCTGTTAATTTGTGTGCATGAAATTGCATTTTTGCAGGAGGTTTGCAACCTGTGGGACCATTACACCTGACGAGCAAGAGCAGCGAGATCTGTATGCAAGTGTGCTTGAATATGAGCATGATCATGTAAGTATATTTATATTGTAACATTGATTTTTGAATCTTTTATGTATATTTGTGCATCTGTAAATTAAACTGTTAAACCTACACTACTAGGGGTGGGAATCTTTAGTCATCTCACGATCCGATTCTGAGAGTCACGATCTGATTCCAAAATGATTCTTGACCTACTTTTTTTAATTATTATTAGTTAATTCGTTTACCCACTTTAAAATCTTAAAATCCTTACATTTACATATCCTTACATAAGTAATTATAAGTACTTTTTAAAATAATTACATTTGACATTTTAAAAACTTCAAAACATACAAGCAAGTAGCAAATAATAAAGAGGGCGTGACCCAACCCTGCCTACACTGTAACCTCAGGCAATGAAATTGGTTGCAGGGCGGGGATTTCCGCTGAACCGCATGCACGAGCACCTTCTGTTAGTGAGTTTCATATTTTAAATATATAAGTCCACTGCATTCCCAACGACATAAATGATGACTTCGTAGAGCATTTGTAAAGAAAATACCCACGGGCGAGACCGCGCACTTCATGTGTAACATCAAACAAAGCGCATGTCTCTCACAGCGCATCCTGTGCAATGAAGCCCACGAATGTCCTTGTAATTCGCTTGAACCTTTCCGAAATTTATGAAAGATTATTTTACGGATGGTTCGAGTTTTTTATGTGTGTGTGGAATTGGAGAGAGAATCACGATGCATCATTGGATCGATTTATTCATTTATTTATTTATTTATTCATTTATTTATTTTATTTATTTTTTTCTCCCACCCCTATACACTACTGTTCAAAAGTATGGGGTTGGTGAGATTTTTGTAAAAAGTCTCTTAGGCTCAGCAAGGCTGCATTTACAGTAAAAAATGGTAACATTGTAAAATCTAATTTAAAATAACTTTTCTATTTTAATATATTTTAAAATGTAATGTATTCCTGTAATGGCAAACCAAAATTTTCAGCAGCCATTACTCAAGTCTTCAGTGTCACATGATCTTTCAAGAATGAAGGATCTTTCCTTCATCCTTGCTGACCCCAAACTTTTGAAATTTCTTTTTAATTTAGTATGTATAAATAATGGTTTCATTGGTTTAATCCTAGGAATGGCCAAAAATGTGGAAAGCTAATCTGAAAAGAGTCCAAATGGTCCGACAAGTTTAAAAAAAGTAAAAAAGCCCTTCTCTCGCTAACCTTCCCTCCATCTCGTTCACTCGGAAGCACTTCATTGCTTACGTTGTATGAGTGCCCACTACTGGTGGAACCTTTGAAATGTTTAAATGGAAAGCCCTAAACCCTTAATAACTGGAATCCGCAATGGAGCTGCTTTATTATTTACAGTTATTTTTTTCCTTATGACTTTGTTTTACACCATTCTATAGGCATGTATGTATGCCTGGGCTGTTGGTGAAAATATAAATTACACAAGCGAAAATAACAATACAATAAATTATAACTGTGTAAAAAAACAGCCAGCTTAAGGTAGCTACAAGTGTTATGCGGTTAAATGTCAAAATAACTCTATCATGCAGTAGAGTTGTGTGGGGTGGGGGTAAATTAAGCACAATCTGCTGTGACGTCACAAGTGTGTTGCATTGTGGTCTATGAATCTGCCTGAAGTGTACATATTGAGTAGACTCGCTCCCTCTGTCAAAATCGAGGGTCTGTCCAAATAAACTTACCTTGCCCACTTGACAAAGTTAAACGCACTTTAGAATGGCAGCGGGGATTCCCCTGAGGGGAAGTGCTTTGGGAAGTTTGTGAATGTGTCTAAAAGTGGAGTTAAACACAGCCTAGCTCCACCGATTAAGTCCAGAGAGAGAGAACTGGAACTTTTCCCCCCCAGGATTCTTTGAATACAAAGTTAATCAAAGAACGGCATCCTTGCTGTCCCCAAACTTTTGAAATTTCTTTTTGAGTATGTATAAATAATGGTTTCATTGGTTTAATCATAGGAATGGCCAAAAATGTGGAAAGCTAATCTGAAAAAGAGTCCAAATGATCCGATACTGGTTTCAGGTCTTATCTCCTGTCTTCTCAGGTAGGTTTGTGGTGTCAGATCATCTGTAAAAATAAATGAGTGTTTCTTCTGTAGCTTATGTCACCTGTTTTTTTGTCTTGATCCCAGCTACCCAGATCACCCAGTCATGAAGTTGCTGAAGAGGCTTCAGTATCGTGTTTATAACAGACTGTATCCTATAGTGAGCCAGTGTGTCCCTCTGAGCACAGTGCCTGGGCACTCGCTACCCTTAAAGCCCTCCCGCAGCGCCCAGAGCTTGCTCCTGTTCGACAGTCATATCTCTCCACAGCAGCAGAACCCACTCTCATCTGCTCTGACACACAGCTTATCTGATGCCTCCATCGCTCTTTCCCCATCCTACGACATCAACACCAGCGACACTAAGTCCGAGACCGACCTGGACGAGTCTTCAACTCTGGTCTCCGCAGATAGGGAGAACTCTTTTGAGGATCTGGAGAAGTTTCTTACTCAGCTGGACTGGGTTCCTTCTCACAGTGGTGATGATACAGACTCTGATGTGGCCTTTGACACAACACACATAGGCATACAGTCTCATATTCTTGATCTTGAGGAGCGTGCTCTGAAGGAACATTTGAAGGCCATTGTCAAAGATATCCACAATGCTATTGGTAAATACATGTTTGTTCTTGAATGATTGATGCTTTAGTTGTGACTCTAGATATGTGCAACATGTGAGTTCAGCATTCGTAGAAATCCCCTGTTAGAGCCAGAGGGACCTGTAGGGTTATCATGCGTTTATACTTCGTCAGGGTGTAAGCTGTGCCAAAGTGTCATAATCCACCATAGAGGTGTTTGTCAAAGGTCCTTTTATGAAATGTACTAGTTGCCTGATTCCCTATGGTAAATGGATTTGTCTTTGTGTGAAACAGATCGCCTGCTGTCTCTGTGTCTTCTGTCTTTTGAATGTCTCAACACTGCCAGCTCTAAGGACCAATGTGTGGCGAGCATAGAGGAAGTCTTCTTCACCCCTATTTGGCGCCCTCTGTTGGCACTCTTTAGGTGGGTCACAAATTAAGTGTTTTTTAAATTATGCCCTTCTCTCGCTAACTTCCTTCCGTCTCATTCACTCGGATGCACACCATTACTTACATTGCATGAGTGCCCACTACTGGTGGAACCTTTGAAATGTTGAAGTGATTTATTATTTACAGTTATTTTTTCCTCATGAATTTGTTTTACACCTTCTATTGGCCTGTATATATGCTTGGGTTGTTGGAGAAAATATAAAAAATTTCACAAGCGAAAATAACAATACAATAAATTATAACTGGAAAAAAAAAAAAACAGCCAGCTTAAGGTAGCTACAAGTATAATGTGGTTAAATGTCAAATTAAGTTCAATATCATACAGTAGAGTTGTGTGGGGTGGGGGTAAATTAAGCACGATCTGCTGTGACGTCTCAAGTGTGTTGCATTGTGGTCTATGGATCTGCCTGAAGTGTACATATTGAGTAGACTTGCTCCCTCTGTCAAAGTCGGGGGTCTGTCCAAATATACTTCCCTCACCTTCTTGACAAAGTTAAACGCACTTTAGAATGGCAGCAGGGATTTCCTCGAGGGGAAGTGCTTTGGGAAATTTGTGAGTGTGTCTAAAAGTGGAGTTAAACATAGCCTAGCTCTACCGATTAAGGCCAGAAAGAGGGAACTGGATGTCAAGCTCCATCCACTGGCTCTAAAGTGAGCAGCCTCCCTTTGGGTGGCAGAGATCGCAGAGTCATGTTGAGTCATTCCATGATTTATCTAGACATCGTGCAGTAGATGGCACCATTAAGCTAAAAATCAATCATCTTAACTTGTCAATTTGTATCATATACATTGTTCTTTAGTTACAGCATGGCTGAAAATAACCATTTTCCCTGCAAAAACTGCTCCCAACAAAACATTTAGTCATCAAAACAATTTTAATAGCTGCTTTATGTTTTAGTTAATTGCATATAAATATCTTATGTGTTTCTTTTGACTCTTTAGGAGAGTGAATCGAGAACGGGAGCTGGCTGTTGAGAGCAGCATGCGTCTTCATCGTAATATTTCACCTGGTGATGTTGGTGTAGCATCCAAATTGTTCCCTAAAGACCCAGCTGTGCTGCACGGTTCCTACCCATACGAGTCAGCGGTACAGGAGTTAAAGTTTCTGTGTAGAGACTATTGTCCTCAAAAGAAACTTGATTGTATTGGTAAGATCTCTGAGATGCTTAAAATGAAACCACAAACCCATTAAATATGTCACTTCTATTGTATTGTCATTTTAGTGCCTAAACAGATTT
>RJVU01048406.1:7942751-7973616 GCA_003731715.1 Anabarilius grahami | reverse complement strand
ATTTTGATAAGATTTTGGTCATACTGCCCACCCCTAATATTCGTATGTTTGTTCTTGCCAGAACAATGGACCGTTGCTTTCTGAACCCAACGGCTTTGGTTATTTCACATTATTTGTGTGTTTTCCATTCCATGCTTGAACATCGTTTTAAAAATAATTATGCTATAAAGGCATCAGCGATCCGAATGGAAGTGTTTCATTGTGAGCCTTGCCCTGATTTTGCCCCGGTAGCACAGCCAAGGCGCATTCTGCCTTTGTTTTGCTTTTAAGTTTGTGTTTGGTTGTGAGGGAGAATGAATGTCCTCATGCATGCATGAACATGAACAATTTAGGCATTCTCACCCTTTTTTCGGTTGTTTTGTTCCATTGTCTCTCCTCTTTCTTGTTCACTCTTTTTTCTTTTCTTTTTTTCTCCTCCTTTCTGGATTACATCCACTCACAATTTAATTTATATTGCAGTCTCCTTCTGCACATCAGTCATTTCCTCTGTGTATCTTTTGTCTTTTAAGGACAGGAGGGGGCATATTAGTATTCATTATATCTTTCATGTAGTTCATGCATTGGCTAACTGTTTAATTTTAATAGCCCCTATATTTGGGTTTTATATTAATTCTGAAATTCAGATCACAAAACTCTTCAACGACATGCTCAGATTGTGCCATAATTTAACAAACAGGCTTGAACAAGCTAACGGCCATGTCATCCCAGCACACCTTCATGGTGCGTGAGCGTTATTTTGATGGCAGCAGAAGCAGTGTTAAAACAGAGATGAGGATGGTATGTAGAGCTATTCTCACCTGTATGAAACGTATCAGGTGTCCTGCAGTCCGGCAGGAAAGGGGACACCCAGCTACCTTCTCACGCAAGCGTCCCTTCATCACATGAATTATGGGGTTTATGTGTTCTGTTAATGTGTTCTTTCTGAGAATATTTTATCTTGCATATAAACATCATTGGATTTGTTTGTTTACTTCTCTATATCTTATTTCTTAATTTCTCCCATTTTGTCTTTCTCAGAGGTGCCGATGACCTGTTGCCCATTCTGGCATTCGTGGCATTACGCAGTGAAATGCCCGAGCTGGTGTCTGAATGTGCTGCGTTGGAAGAGTTCATCCATGAGGGGTGCGTCTTCAATATTAAATGCTGTGTAATTTAACTGATCTCCACAAAGTAACAGTATTCATGAACTGAAAATGAACATAGATTGCTGTACCATGGGAAATTGTGTAGAATGGAGATAAAAAGGTCACACACTCTGCCATAATCTGCGCATGTACTTCCCACCAGGCCTTGTCTAATGACCCTCTTCAGGCTGATAAGATCAAATAATGGTCAACTGGCATATATGAAATATACAGTAAATATAAAATATCTTTTTTTTTTTTCTTTTTAATTTAATTAAAAACCAGTGGCCAGTGGCAAGTGGCAAGTAACCACAGAAATCAAAATGAAATTATACTTTACACTGCCGTTCAAAAGTTGTTGTAATGTACGACAAACTGAGTAAAAACTAGCCTTACGATGGAGGTTCAGGTTGAAAAACTAGTTCTACCAATGTATCATCATCGGGCTTGCACTCGAATATGGTAAAATCGACGCCATCATTACTGTCTTTACAATGTTTACAATCACTTAGAAGATAGCAAGCCTCCAGAGCTGAAATTCAGTTGAAGTAATGGGCATTTTGTTTCTGACACACGCTGTAAGCGGTCGACCAATCACAACAGATTGGGCCATCTGACCAATCAGTGCAGAGTAGCTCTCAAACGAGTCTTTTTCAGACTCTTTGAGAAATGAGGTGATGAGAAAATTAGGTTTACATGCATCAAAGGTAAAACAAAAAAACTTTATTGTAGAAGCCAATAAAGCAAAACAAAATTAGTAAGCTTTAAAATGGCATAATAGGGGCACTTTAAATCTACATTTACAGCCTGACTAAATATTATGCAGTAGAAAATGGCATATCTCAGACAGTCTCCAAAACAGATTGACAGTCTGTCACATTTTTGGCATCATTCGTTAATGGCGGGTTAGAAATTTGGCTTGTCACATCCTTTTAAGTTCCAGTCTCACGGTCATTTAGGCATGTATCAAGTATCGACAGAACACGACCTCACTTGCTACCAGTAATCGAAATGTCATCTATTGCACAGTCTCAGATTCTGTGCATAAATATTTCAGCTAGAAAAATACCCTCCAGTCTAAAAATGTTGGAATAAACCCAGAAAACATTATAGTTCTTTTTGGTAATATGAGTCCAACTTTGAAAACAACTTTATATAACATACTAATGATTGTATAACATTTATATATTTGAGCAATGGATATCACAACAGTGAGATCTCGGTTTGTGTAGGTGACCATTTGACCCGTTTCCTGAGGGGCGTTGTGGGGATTCATAGCACCCCTCCTGTGCTGCACTCTCGCGTGTCTACTCAGACCACAGCCCTGAGCTCTGTTTATCAGTATAAAACTGGACATTTTTACAGGCTGGTTAGATTGGCACTTAAAAAGGAATGTTGGGTATATTCTGGTTTGGGTTTTTCTCTCCCTATAAAAATACAAATAAAATATCTTTAGATGTTTATGCTGCTTAGTGGCTTGGAATTGAGGGTGGAACTCTCTGCAGTGTGTAAGGAAAGTTTTGATAGGAAGTGTTCTCGTTCTCAGGCACAGTTGAAGGGTTTTATTTAATTAAGACTATACACGTGTCCTAGAAAACAAAAGCAAACATTTTGTAAAAAGGAAAAAAAAAATTGTTGAATGAAATATTCAATTTCTTATCTGCAACAGTTAAAGTAGTATATATATTTGTTTTGTATTTCATAATCATAAAAATAACGTTTTATATTGAATTGGTCAAAAACAGTGAGAATATTCCTTATGAACTTGTTTAATTGTTAATTTTATGGTTACTGAAAGAACAGAATGATCTGTGTCTTATACTCTATGGCTTTCTCATTGTTTTCATCACTTTCTATCATCTTTTTACACTCTCCAACATGTTAAATGCTGAGTTTTGGCTTCAGCTTGATCTCGTGTCTTAGTCCCATTAGCAGACGGGTTCACTTGAAGTTGACCCTCAGTGGAAGAGATCTTGTTTTCCCTTGTGAGGAGAAGCGCTAATGAAGTGTTTATTTATGTCTACAGGTATCTGATTGGGGAGGAGGGGTACTGCCTGACGTCAATGCAGAGCGCGCTGACCTATGTTGAGTCATTGCTTTTGGGTGGGGCTCCACCCCCAGTGGCCAAACCCACCTGACGTAGGTAAAGCCAATGATATAATTTCAGGAATACTTTTATTTGCAGCAAGAACACATTAAGTTGATCAAAAGTAACAGCAAAGGCATTACATTGTTAAAAAAAAAACGTGATTTCTGAAGGGTCTTGTGACAGACTGAAATAATGACTGCTAAAATTTCAGCTTTGCCATCACTGAATTAAATTGCATTTGAAAATGTACTAAAACAGCTTGTTATAACTAACTTATTCCACTCCCACACCATATATGCGTCAAAGTAGCCAGATAAACTTTTCTCCATTTACAGATATGACAAGACTAATGACATGTATGTAATCCATCTCGACTGGTCTAAAACATAAACATTTATAATAGGCTAACATTAGTGAAACAGGGTTAGACAAAAAGTTTTGGAATGATTGATGTATTGACTTAAATTTTGTTAATTTTGAATAAAACAAGTTGCAAAAGTTCTAAATAGATTGTTGTATTTCACAATATTGTTTTTACTATATTTTTGATCAAATAAATGCAGCATTGGTGAGCATAAAAGACTTTCAAAAACATACAAAAAAAATTACCATATATATATATACATAGGGTTAGGTTTATGCCTTTCGAATATTGTCTTTCAGTTGAGTAAGAACTTTAAGTCATATGGTGGGTCGGGGAAAGATAATCTCTACCCGACAGTGTTGTTCCGCCTCATCAGAACTCCCTGTGACACAATTATCCCATGTTATCCAAGCGTTTAACTTTTCAGAGCGCAATGTCTGTACAGCTGTCACTTGCACTGTGGCGTACCACATTTAAACCCGCTCCTCTATCGTCATCATCCACCACTGAACAGCTTAAATGAAACAATTGGAAGGGGAGTGATGAACGGTACCCCTGGATCACAGTCAGATGTGCTACTCTATTACCTTGATGGATGGATTACATTGACCTTGCTGAACTTTCAACTTGACTTCAAGTGAAATGTTGCTGTTTGTTTTTGGCCAAAGGGTGATGTTTCTATTTAAGGTTGCGTTACTGAAATAATAATAGTCTACAGTTGCTTAAGTTCTAATTAGATTACCCAATGGGACTGTTAAACATGCCAAAATGTCAAACAAAATTTCAACAACTGCCAGAGTGATGGAGAACACTTTGATTCACTTTTACTTCTGTAACAGACTCTGCTCTTAAAGCAGCTGGCTGGCTCACATTGTTCTTGTACATCCAGTTTAATTAGAACCTTTTGTGTTTTGATTCTAGGTGCCGTAGCCAGTGGAAAGATCTCATCATGTTTTGACGGTCCTCAGGAGTTGCTGTATCTCCTTAGCTCAGCTTGTTTAGTCCTAAATCATGCCAGGCTTCAGTTCTGTTTGAATCTTCTCCCCCTACCCCTTTGAAGGGACCGAAGAAGGTCATACGCTGTGTTTGGGCGCTACAGGGCAGGTTCATCTGAATGTGGTTAGAAGTGAGATCAATATTGTAGCCAAAGCAAAAAACAAAAGTTTGAGATTAAATGGGATTAAATGAGCCAGATGTTGGACTTGTGAAAAGGTTAAGGGTTTTTATGTTTATATATTCTAATCCCATTGACTTTTTTTCTTTTTGTTTTTTTTTTGTTTTGTTTTGTTAAAATGGTATTCCCCATAAAACTTTAATGAAATATAAAGGAAAGACTAAAGCACTACTAGCATTTATCATCCTATAACACCCTATTTATTAAACAATGTTAAGTGTGGCACTAATACAGAGTCTTTGTAGTATTTTAGCCTAACTGGGTAGGAGAAAATGGAGCAAAATTGTCAAGTTTTACATTTAACTTGCAAATAAATATACCACTAAGCAGACACACATATTGTTAAGCTGTACAGGTTTTATGTATTTTTTAAAAGAAATCTTAATTTGTTATTTAAACGTTTTTCACTCTAATAGTCAAAAGAAGTGAAATCATTGTGAAAAAAAAAAGCTTGGATGTGCAAGAAATACTAATGCTGCTGGACCAACTGTCTTCAGTTTGCTGTTACTGATGTTGAGGAGATTTAATATGAAATGGACATAATAAAATATTTGTATGTGTGTGCAAAGGCATAAATGAATATATTTATATGTTTCGTTTGAGCAGAGTGTGTGTTTTGTTTGTTGCTGAAGATCTGTATTGTGAATTATGATGAATGTGAATGTAGCCTGAATCTCTTTGCCTGAGAGACAGCAACCATGTATTTTTTTTACAAAGCCTTCCCAGAATTCATGTCCTATTTTTGGGAAATGAATAATGCACATGGGCATGGTTTGAAAGTGCATGGCATGAGAATTTTCTAACAATAAAGACATATGTAAACCTTTTTAGTGTTCCTGTGGGTGTTTTTATTTTATTTTTCCAATTCTTCTATGAGTTTGACCACCTTTTAATCGATTAGTTAAAATCTGAAGGGGAAGGAAATCGCTGGGAGAGGCGATTGCGCAGAGGGAGGCCGAGCCGCCTGATGGGCAGATGGCTGGATTGTTCCGAAAGTTTCCGGGCCGAAGGAGAAAACATGCCACTCTGCATCAGGAGGCTTAACCTCTGTCCTAGAATACCCTCTATGTGGATGACGATTACTCTAATGGCTTCACTGTGTGACTCTTTGTCTATGGGTGGCTTTTTAAATCCATTCCAGTTCACTTGTCTTGTCCCTCTACATAAATGCCCCAATTCCTGTCTGAGTTTTAGAGATGGCACCCAAAATAGTCTGTGACAAGCCTTGGGGTTAAACACCAAAACACAGCAAGACTTGTTTGGGAAAGTTTACAGACAGTGATCCTCTTTAATTTGATCTATAGAAATGGATGATGTGATTAGATGGATAAAGTTATATAAAAAAGCCAGTAGGTTGCTCATCATTACCTTTTCACTTTTAGTAGTTTCTAATTGTCACTATTGGTCTGACATTTCATATCCCTGATATTTCCTCCTTTCAACTGTTCTTATAATTTAAAGAGAGTTTGCCCCAAAAATGAAAATTGTCATCATTTACTCAACCTCATGTCATTTAAAATAGGCTTGTTCAAAAGCATAAGGAGTCGCATGCTCTCCAATCGCTCTCACGCTACTTTGAAGGAAATACACCGATCGGTTTGCGCAGTGCCGATGCATCTCGAAGAAGCCTACTATCTACTTTTATGTTCCATAGGAAAAAAAAGGTCATACAGGTTTGGAACAACATGAGGGTAAGTAAATGAAAGGATATTCTTTTTGGGGTAATTCCTATAAGTATGTTGGAAAATATTGATGAGAAACATTGTCTTTTTGGCACTTATACTGTACCGTCTCACGAAAAGGGACATCTTTGGTTGCCAAAGTGCATTCTTTTGTTTTCCATTGTTTAAAATTTTTCAATTCCCAAACAATTTTTGAAATAAAGACTCCAAGCCAGATTTTAATGAAACCCAGGCAACTAAAGTCATATCACACCCTCAGCTTTGTGGTTCATGTCACGAAGGGTTACTACTTCAAAGAAACTAGGAGTCGGGAAGATTTTCTCTTTTTTATTATTTTAATTTCCTCAGACACACAAGATAAATGTGCCCGGTCATGAATTGTTTCCACTCAGACACATACTAAACTGAGTAACATAGACTATGTTTAGGTGATGTGAAGAGAATGGCACACTTTTTGGTCTGTAATTCAGATTTAAAGGCATAGTTCACCCAAAAATGAAAATCATTTACTCACCTTCATGTAATTTCAAACCTGTATAAGATTTTCCTTTATGTGGAACATGATAGAAGATAAAAACATTTTTGTTAGAAAGGAAATAATGCATGTTTGGAATGACAAGAGGATGAGAGAATTAGAACTTTTGGGTGATCTATCCCTTTAATAAGCTGATGCAAAGCAAAACCACAGCTGATAAACTGACAAAGTCTTCTCACCTTCTTCCCCATCTTTAATTAGACATTTCTCTGAATCCATATCTGTTTAATGGCAAATTTACATTCATGTCGCTAAAGCGTTTATGCAAATGTGATAACGGTAAACAAAAACAATGGCCTCCACTTTGGAGGCCGGCCATTTCTGAACCCCTCGCCCCCTCACGTGCTTATTATGGGCCACACGGCTGGGAATAATTGGAGCCGTGGAAGCAGCAGCCAGATAAGTTTTGAGTGAACGAGGGCAGGGAGTCACGCTACGGGGACGCAAGTGTGCCAACAATCTGCCATGTTTTTTTCTCTTACTCTAACCAAGGAAAAGACCAAGTTTGTTTTCACATCCGTTCTCCCACGTGTCTCACTTCTTCAATGTCAAGCTTACATGTCTGGGGCTGAGTTTATGCTCTGCTGCACTCTAAAGCATCTGTACCATTCCACTGGCTTTTATATTGATTTGTTTTGAGCACAATGAGTATTTCAAGGCTATGACTGTACTATGACAAAGCTGGCTATTTTCAATACAGAAATGTTTTGTTGACATGCAATAAAAACAATACACGCATACTAACAGGATAAAGTGAATACAGAGGAAAATCTGTTGACCAGTCTGAGGCTTGCTTACAGATTGCCCTCCAAGATAACAGTTTTTAGATCAGCAGGACAGCTCACAGCGAACACTGTGTGGGACGCATTGCGGCGCTCCACCAGTGCTGCCACAGCCTCCCCCAAATCCAAGTGGTTCAGGTACCCGGGGGCCATTCGGTCTGGGGCCGCCACGCCCGTATTGATTTTCACCTGTTGGAAGATTATAAAGACAGGCATCATAGAGGAACAAATATAAGGAAATACTTTCATGACATTTAATTAAGCACATCTACTGTGAGTCTACATGTCATGACCGGAATATAACCCCATGAACTTGTTGTTGTGTTTAGGTGAGTTTGATGAGATTTTTAGGCAGTACATAGCAGACACACCTGGTTGAGTTTGCATGGCACCTCTGGGTATTCCTCACGCAGAACCTGACAGAACGCCAGAGCACTAGCTGCCCCTACGGTCAGGAACCCTGTGCCAGGCATCAGCACTTTCTCTCCAGCGCCTCCTGTACAACAGAGATCACATATATATAAGCAGGGTGCATAATTTACTAATCTTTTAATCGGCCTGATGATTTTTTCCTCAAAATCTGGTTCCTAAAAATAGGTTCCAAAACAATTTTTGAACAACTTTTTAGTGAACGGCTCTTAAAGGAAAAAAAATGTTCTTAGTTTTCTTAGTATTTTTTTTAATAATCACTGTAAAGAACCTGTTGTGCACTATATACTAAGTTCTTTAAAGTGGTTATTTAAAAAAATAAAATAAAGATAACTAAGAAAAAATAGTTCCTTTAAAGGGATAGTTCACCCAAAAATGAAAATTCTGTCATCATTTACTCACCCTCAAGTAGTTCCAAACCAAAGCAGATCTCGCCCCCCATTTACTACCATAGTATGAAAAATAAATACTATGGTAGTCAATGGGGGGCGAGATCTGTTTGGTTACTGACTTTCTTCCAAATAGCTTCCTTTGTGTTCAGCGGAACAAAGAAATTCATACAGATTTGGAACTACTTGATGGTTAATAAATGATGACAGAATTTTAATTTTTGGGTGAACTATCCCTTTAAGAGCTGTTCACAAAAAAGATGTTCAAAAAACATTTTGAAACTTATATGGAAAATTATATGGAATATGTATATATCCTCGCATTGTTGCAGCTCCTATGAACAGTGATTCTATTTTTGAGTAGTGATTTGAATTTGCTGAAGCAGATCTTATTTATACTCATTTATGTATGAATGTTTTCAAATAGATTTAAAAGTAAGCTCAAGATTATTTTCCACTTTCAATATGTTTTGGAGGGAATGATAACCTACCTGTGATAAACGTGTAGGTGCAGTTAGGATCATCTCTCACCAAGGGAAAGAATGCTTTCCAAGACACAAAGGTGCTGAAAAGCAGAGTCTCAATAACCTGGTGATCAGAGAAGCAGAGTTTTGAGCAATGAAATGATGGTGGATCATTTGGGAAAGAAGCAGACCCAAAGATGAAAGTTAGATTAGAAAGCAAAATGTGAATGGTGAAATGTACGTCATATGAGCAAGTATAAAGAGTTGAAAGAAACAGTGAAAGTAAATGCTGCTCTCTTTATTTGAATCTCACCCATTGCAGTTCTTTGAGGGGTTGTGTGTGTGGTGGACCACCCTGCCACCAGCTGAAGCCCAGAGAGGACACCACATCTGTAATCTTTCCCACAGACTTAAGCAAGGCCTGTTTCACCTCCTCCACTCCTTCTTCTGAGCCTTATAGATTAGGAGAGTATTTTTAATCAGTCACAAACAATCCAAAATCAATGAGACCTCAAAATGACTAGAGTTGCAAAGATAACATAAAAAATACAAAGGGGGAAGATAGGCTATACTTACCAACATTCCCCACTAAAGTGGTCAGGTTACTTTTTGTGCTAGGTGAAACAAACCCTTTGAGTTTCTCCAACTTGCTGTTGTCTCTGGAGATCACGGCAACTTTGAAACCTAAATATGTGTTTGTATAGTTACCACACATTCGATGCGAAACTTAAAAATTCAATTTATGCGACGAAATGTGTTTTTACCATTCAAAATAAAAGAAAGGAAAATGTTTAATTGGCTTAGATTTATAAAATCAGAATTGAAGATCATTCCTAATTTTAATCTAATAGGGTTATGAGTATTTGATATATTTTCCTAATCATAACTGCACTGAATAAAATTGTAAACAAAGCAATAAATTAAAAAATATCAAATCAGTGTGGGCAAATGAGTTTGTCTCATTTGATTGTTTTGTAGTAAATCTGTTCCTTTATATAGAAGCCTTTTAAAATGAATAACTGATCTACAAAGGCAGACATGTATAAATTTAAGCACGGTCCATTTGTTATATAATAAATATAATATAATATAATATAGGCTAATATAATATAATATAATAATTGTTGTTGCTATAAATAATTATTAATATTTCATATATATTTTCAAAAAAAAAAATTTTTTTAATAAAAATAATGCTTACTACTATATATATTAAGATGAAATACTTAATGTGCTCTTACCTCTGTCCAGGAGGGCTTTCACTATCCCGGAGCCGACAGTTCCTGCTCCACCGAGAGCTAAAACCACCCTGTCCTCGTTTGACATCGCGCACACAACTGCTGCAGCAGTGCAGACGTCTGAGATTGATTATGGTTTATGGGGTTCATGTCTCCTGCTGCTCAAGATCTTTAAATCTAACCGCAGCAGCAATGCCACGCCCCTTTCAGAATGACACTCCCACCAAATTATTCATTCTTTTATCCTTTATCACAATTAACTTGGTTTCAGATAAACGATTTTTTTAGGAAAATTATAAATGTTACGAATGAAAAACAAATTATACCAGCCTACAGTGAATAACAGTAATATCAGTAGACAACAAGGTTCCAATAATTAACTTTTAAAAGTGTGATAAAGTCAGAGCTAATATTGCCAACAGTTTCTATTTTAGATTATAGCGCCCTCTTGTGAACAATCACTAGTGTATTTAAATAAATCACTAAACTAAATAATCATTGCAAACTGCACACAAGTGTTAAGTTGTATAAATTATTTTGCTATTTTAATAAAAAATAAATAATAAGAATAATAAAAAATAAAAAAAAATAGAAGAGTCTCTGTTTATTAGATTTGAAATAGGGATCCCAAAATTTATATGGAATACTTTCATTACTTTTTATTACTGTAATTGCTATTTAAATACAGTTTTAATTATATTTATTTTAAACGCTTTTATTTACTTATTTCATTTTTATTTGTTTTAATCTGAAGACACTGCAACTTTCACGTGAGCCGAATACGGAAGTGATGTAAAAAAGTTTCTCCGCCGAGAAGCACTGACGCTTTTCAGGGCAGTTTGTTTTGGACGCTCAACGTTTATCAGGTAACAAATCTAGTTTATATCATTCGTAACAGTCCGATGTGAAAGGCGTTAGTGTGTCACGAGCTTTATTGATTTGAATTTAATAGCCTAAGTTAGTTGAAAAAACGTCAGTGGCGGTTTTGGTATGGAAAGGCAGCAAGATACACAATATTTAAACGTTTTAGCGTAGTTTATGCTATTGTTTAACAAATTTACTATTTACATTGAATATAATTTTAAAAATCCAAATTTAATAAGTATTATGTAGAACGCTGATTGTAGATCACTGACCGAATTGTGTTCCATCTTCACTTTCACTTTTGTCTGTTGATTTAGGAGGAATATTATACATGTTTTTAATAGTGTAAAATGTGCACATTTATTCAGCAATCGCCGGTTAGATTGAATTGGTTATGGATAATTAATCTTTAGATGATACGAGTTAAATATAAAAAACGTCATCCGCGGTATTTATGACGTCATTAAGTGTAACTGAATAGAAACTTCTTGTATTGTTGTTAGTATTATACTAAATTTTGATATGTAAGTCATTATTTTCATGTTTATTGATTGTCAATAAAAAAAATTCTTATATTGTGTCTTCTTTACAGGATGAATTCTTTTGCTCTTAAAAAGACAGAGAATGGTTTTATCAATAGGTACCAGACTAACTTGGAGAGACGAATTGAGAAGGGGGATCAAAGTTTAGTATGCAGGGATGAGGAACTGTGTAAGGAAGTGGAGGTGCTCCTTTGCAATAACAATGCCCAGAAGATACATAATCTACATGGACTAGATTCACTGACAGTGATGGAAAAATCTCTCCATGCATTTCCTTCTAAAACTGGCCAAATGGGGCTTGAGAAACTTTCCAAGGCCTTTGAAGTGTTGGAGCTCGCTGCGTTAAACCTCTACGTCTTCCCCTGGAGAAGAGAGTACAGACTGGTGAAGGTATGCGGAAATACTGGTGTTGCGCCCACAGGGCTAGATTTTTATATTGTCTGAATGACATTTTGTTTTTCACTATCTTAATATAGTCTCTTCCCTCTCACAGATCTTTTCAGGTATGTTCACCCATTTGATCAAACCTGCACTGACCCTTCCGCAGGCTAAGGAGCTGTTTGGATTGCTTGGGTACCAGCCTTCAAGCCCTAATGAAGATGAAGTGTTGGTGCTGAACTCCAAACTAGTTCCTGCTGATTTCTTACTCAGTCTAGCATGTGGTTTCTTCACTGCCCGGATGGAATGCCAGCTGCTACTTTCCGCCTTGGGTTCTGCGCACAGAGGTGTGGAGTGGGTTCTTCAGCTAGTTAAAGAGAGGCAGGCAGGCCACAGTCTTCAGGCAGCATTAGAGAACGCCAAGAGAAAGTCAGAGGTTGCTAGTGCTTCGGATGCCATACCAACAAGTGCCTTGGACACTGAGCTGGATCTGTACACAGAGCAGGCAGACATGACTTCTAACGTGACATCCACTACTTTTTCACCACCACACTCTTCTTATATGCAACCAAAAGAGATCGTTCAAAGCAAGTCTTTACAGAAAGAGCCCTTCCAGTCAGACGTGAGGAATAAGGATGCAAGGCAGGGAAGATCAATCAGCAATCCAGGTCCAATGGAAAACTTTGATAAAGATCAATCAAAAGGTGATGCCCAGAGACAAGCAGCAGTAAACGTGATATGCAGCTGTATCACTCCAGGTTGTTTATTTATATACCAGTGTGAGGAGTGCAAAGATGTTCACAGTTCACAGTGTAGCCATTATAAAGAGTGCTGTTTCAAAAAGCATACTTTAGTACTGTGTCCATACGAAGCTGAAGACCAGCTTAAATTGGCCAAGGAAAAAGATTCCCTGAAGACACACCATTGTATGATCAATTCTACTTCTGATTCATTTTTAGTTTGCTACGACTGCCAGGAAATCCATGACCATGACTGTAATATTATTAAAACGTGTGGTTTAATACACAACGTGCAGCCTACAGGAAAATTACAGCTCCCTCAAGGAGAAAAAGTGAATGCTAAAAAGAGGCACAAATGTCTTTCTTCTGGGGCTCCAGTAGATGTAATCTGCCACACCTGTAACAACTCCCATGATGTCCTTTGTAAAGATTGGCAAAACTGTATAGGGAATACCCATCATTTGCAGTTCTCCCAGAGAACAGGTGATTCAGAAACACCTTGTGCACCAATACCGTTTCACAATGATTGCTTGACAGCTCGACAGAATTTACCTTTGCCTGAAATTGTATGCCTCACTTGTAAAGCCTTTCATTTCTCTGGGTGTCCTGATGGACAGCATTGCTCTCAAAAACACAAAACAAAAGATATTGGCACTAAATGCATCACTTGCTTCGGTTCTGAACTTGACACCTTATGCAGGTATTGTGGTACCCTGTATTGCAAACGGTGTTGCTTTAAAAATGCCATGTTGTGTCAGTGTGGAAAGCCTTTCATCTCCTCTTCCTCTGTATAACATCTATGCACCAGTATTGACTATGTGTGGTGGAAGACTGTTTTTAATCTACACATTAAGCCTGTTTTTTTTGCTAATTGCACAATCAATCTGAAGTACTGGGGGATAAAAACATGACAATCTGTTACGCTTTTGATTTTTGATATTAGCAGTATCTTGATAAGAGCCATATATTACAAAAAAGTTACAAAGTTCACTGTAGAGTTAGCCATCACTTACAAATTTATATGTCATACAATAACACAGCTCATAATTGTATATTATTGGTTGAGATTGTGTGATGGCCAGTCCAGTATTTGATTCTTTGGAGATTTAACTCAATGTATTCCGTTATGTGTTTGATATATTATGGAAAAATATGGTTTTGGGTCTTTTTAGCAACATTTCTAACCAATTATTATGTTGTTAACTGTGATATAGTATGCTGCCATATAATTATTAAATAAAATGCACGTTTGATATTGTGATGGTTTAATGGAATATAAAAATAAAGGGAATGAAAGAGAATTCTGCTTGTACTTTTATTTAAAAGATCAAAATAAATCCTAAACATTATTATAATAAAAAAAAAAATCTACTAATGAAGATGGTGTTGTGATCTGCATAGTCATATACTATCCGCAAAGGAAAAGTGTAAATTTGATTGTGAATGCTCAACCTGAGGTCATATCTGGGTGTGAAATGTGATAAACTGTGATTAAAATGCATGTATCAGATAAGAAAGGATTGATATGAATGTCCATTTTCTCTGAAATCCAAAGGTAAGGTTGCAATAAAGTTCCCAAAGCTTTATTCATTGTACTCTTCCCATTTTACATTAATGAAGGTTTTACTGTCCATGCGATCGATATATAAAACTCCATTGAGGTGATCCATTTCATGCTGCAGTATTCTGGCCGGCCACCCACTCGCTTGCCAGCTGACAGGCTCTGCTTTCTCATTAAGACCTTTGGAAAGAAGACAAACAGTTTTAATTTGATACTTTAAAGAACATCAGAAAGTATATATTTAAGTCGCCTCTTTTTTTTTACATTTTACAGCATTATATTTTACCTGAGACTTCTACAGACACATAGCGTGGAACGGATGCCGAATACCCACAGATACTCTCACATGCCTCTTGGAAGATGACAGTGCATCCATCTAGTACACGCAACTGTGGGTTTACAAAAATCATAAGGGGCACTGCCACCAGACCCCGAGCTTCAATAGAAGTGACTGAGCTGTAATCCAACATTTTTTTTGGATACTCCAAGGCTAAAATTCGTAGAGGAACACCAATCTGGGGTGCGCTCAGGCCGACACACTCAAGCTTTCTCATCACCTTGACCAGGGTCTTTATGACCTTCTGCACTTCTGGTCCCTGAATGGCTCCAGGCTCTACTGCCGCAGCCTGTGAACGTAACACAGGATCTCCAACCTGGCACACGCGATTGTATGGAGGAGATGGTGCACCTTTGACTTTCCTTTTCATATACTGTAAGTAGGAGCGCATCTTGATGTTAGTAGAATGAGCACGTGGGGATGCAGTACATAAAAGTATTCTAACTGGTTTTGTAAGTACATAATTTGTCTGACTTCTTAAGACACAATGTGAAAATGTCCTCCAGTGCCTGATCATGACTGGCTGCAGTGGAAAGCTTCTCTCTTGACAGCTGGAGAAAGGAAAAAAGTTGCCATGTCAACAAAGATAAAATAATTATGAATGAAATAAACTTGAACGTGGTTCAGTATGTTTTATTTGAGCTCATTAAGCTGAATAAACATTTACATAAGTAAACAGCAATGACTTAAAAATTGCTACATTATATAGAAGTGGGAAATAAATGATTAAATGTGAGATCTATGTTTGTTTGATATGAGCATTTTCCCAATGACAAATGGCAAACAAACAAAAAAAGATTTTAACAAAGGACTTTTATGAGCAAGTGTCAGTACTCACCAGCGTTATTTAATAATAACAATTCCTGTAATAATTAGAATGCCACATGAGCAATTTTTAGAAGCATTTCAATGACAGCCAGAGACCATTCCGGAAAACGGAACTACAGAGACCAATAACACCGTGTTGTTTCTTTAAAATAAAAGTGTCTGGGTAAAAAAAATAAAAATAATAATAAGAAGAAGAAGAAGAATAAAATAAAATTAAGTAAAATAAAATAAAATAAAAAAAACAGTCTAAACTTAAACACTACAGAGAAAAAAAATGCATTGGGTCGAAAGCTTTTATTTTGGTAAAATCCTGTTTCAAAACCTCACGTGATATAGTCGGCGTGAGGATTGTTTACACGTACGTTGAAGGACACTCCTCCGGTCATATCAAGGCATGAATCAACGATCCACATTTTAAATTTAACAAACCTTTCCATTAATAGTACCACATTTAATAATCATCAAAAATTATAAACGTTTTTCTTTACAAGTAATTATTCGTGTCATTCTGCCAGTTTGTAGAATTTATGTAGTTTCATGCAGATAACTATTTTCAGTCCATGTATAGTTTACTGTATATTTTATCGTAAGTAATATATTTTATTGTAAACTTTTTATTTGTTATTTAAAAATGAAAGTGAAATTAATTAGGTGAAGTATGTGATCACGTGTTTGCGCCGTTGTAGTAGAGAGAGAGATATCCAGAGTACGTACTACATCCGTGATTCGATGAACATGGCGCAGGGGAAAAAGGCCGTCGGTGGACTGTAAACAAGAGGAAATTTTGGGATAAGATCGACATCGTACCATGCACGTGTGAAATGGTCTCAATCTCGATATACTGGACCACTTGTTCTGCTTCATTGATGACTACGAGGCGACAGATTGAATGCAACGCATCGAATTGCATTCATAAACATTTCTATAGGACTTCAAACCCCTGATCATTCATTGTTTTGGATAGTAAAAAAAACCTTGATTTATTGTGGATGACATCCTTGCACGACCAAATGGCTGCACCTGGAAAAGTCAAACGGAGTAATGATTTGCCTCAAGGCGTTTTGAGGTTGAAAGAGGAGCACAAAAAGGTCAGGAGTAATGTTTATTTCGAATACCACCAATGTATTCCTGCAGATATTAAACCTTCATGCACGTGACTTATCATCAACACCAATTAATCTGTTTATGGTGTTTTTGCAATAAAGTCGCATAGACTCGTTTCATTTTCTAGAAAGTTCTTTGTGTGTCACGTGTTGCTGTTGGTTAGCTGATTGCTTTGTGTGGTTTTTTTTTGATACTTTGCAAAAAATGCATGTACATATTTCCATGCAGTGTATCTCAATAATGTTAACAGTAAATTATCCTTCACGTATGGTAGCTAGCAAACAATGTAAACTCCAGTTTAATCGAATACAATGTTGTCCACGTTGCCCAAATTCATACAGAAAGCAAAAGCTTACAGTACTGTTACAGTCATGCTGTGAAATGACTCCGTGTGAAGTTAAGGTTTAACTGACCTATTTATATTTGCTACATGGTATTTTGAGCAACTCGAGTAGGTGAAAGGCAAACAAAGTGTCTTTTACCCATGTGCTGACATTGGAGGATAAACCTTAGCTGGCCGGATATGAAAGCTATATTTGTGCTGCTTCGTTTAAAGTCAGCAAGACTGGGGCATTTTACTTTACTTTGAAAGATCTGGAAGCTTCTGTGTTGCACTGGCCTCAGCAACACTTCTAGAAGTGAGAAAATTAGAAAAAAAACATAACACTTATAGGCCTAATGCTTATATGTGCATGCTATTTGGTTGCTGAATCTTCTGAAGCCTGGTAAGAACATACCTGGGTCATATTTCACCCCATCATAAAAACAATTAAACTTCACAGTGAAAATTATATTTTACAAAAGGGAAATTAAGATTATTTGCACTGTGACATTATTTCCATGACAAATGAGCACATTAAACTTGAAATTTTCAGTGTGATTACGCTAAAATGATCTCATTCTCATTACTGTAATAGAAAACCATATTATACTTTTTTTTTTTTTAATCATGGTAGTACACTTACATTTATGCTGATATTAATAAATGTTATGTCCGGACAGGAGGCATTTTCATTACTCAATAACAATAATAAAAGTTTAACTGAGATTAAATGGAATTATAATAGAAAAACTCAGATATACAAGTGAGCATTACAGTAATGTGAAATAAAGGGTGTATATTATGAAATTATTGTCACCGTGCAAACAATCCCAATGGGCTTAATTTTCTTTGTGCAATAGTACTTTGTAGCTATTTGTGAGTCTGTATACAGACTTTTTTTTTTTTAGTTGTTTAACATGTATATTATTTTTGACAATGATATTGCAAAACATCCTTGCATGGTACTTTGTCTCAACTTCTCACAAGAAACTTTCAGGAGTATCATTCACTCTCTCTATAATAGTCAATTCACATTACCAGAATATTACAGATAGTTTAGCAGTGATTGTCTCAGTGGCATTTTGGGAATTTCAGTGGTTGTCAAATGACAAATTGTCTTCCACAACAGGTGGTGAAAGATTGCAGAAGTCAAATTGCGCATTGGTGAGTGTCCTTGTGCAGTTTAACAGCTCAGACATAACATTATTATCAATGCATCTCACTGTCAATGTTTCTCAGGAAATAACTTCATACTTGCTGCACATTAGCTTGTCTTCTTTGTTTTTTTGTTTGGTTTTTTTGCATGTTTATATTTGGAATGGAAATGCTGTTTATTCTGTGAATCAATATAGATGTTTGATAGTTATGACAAAAGATTTGACAGTCTTTTGTTATATTCCCTTTCAGTATTTTAATAAGACATTCAGTAGGTAGGACAAAAATAGAATTTGTATGGCAACAAACCAGCAATTACCTTCCAAGTGATTAATTTTTCTCTGTGATTGACAGGGAAAAGGTGGAAAAAGACTATGACTCTCTTCAGGACCGCCTCAGGACCTTGCCTGACAAGTTGTCTTATGATATTATGGTATGCCATCACTTTTCAGTTACTAATGCATTCAACTTAATCTTCACCTTTAGATACACAAATAATTTGCATGTCTGAGCAACAAAATATTTAATTATCATCAGAGGATTACTCGCTCCATTTTAGCTGGTTTTAAGACACGTTTATACCAAGGACGATAACTATAAAGTTTTAATATTCGTTCTAATTCTATGAGAACAGGACAGTTCACACCACAACTGTAACTATAGACCTTATTCACATCAGCACCATCTTTGATTTTTAATTGGAATGAAAGCGAAGCTGTGAGGGATAGACATATACATCACTTCAGAGGGTTGTACTGCTATTTAATGTGTTTTTAGATTGTTCTGCTCACGAACCACTGCAAAATTATCTTTCCAAGAAATCTCAGTAGACAATAAACCCCAGACAACATGAGCTGTGGAAAATTATAAGTGATCTAGGAGCTCTATACAGCGGATGCCATTGAAAACACAGTAAGTCTATCCCTCACAGCCTGGCTTTCATACCTGTCATGGCGCTGCTCTGAATAAGGTATATAGCACCATAGAGGAACAATTCATTTGAATCACTTTCAGAATAATTTGTTTCAGCTGATGAAGAATAAATCAGAGCCAATCAGAGTCTGAGACATACCTGCAGTGTGTGCGCTTATGGTAACAGAATGTTAATGTGCCTTGGTGTAGACAACAATATAGTTATCTTTATAGTTATTGTTCTTGGTGCGAATGGACCTTTTGTCAGATTTGAAAATGATGAAAGTGACACTTTTTTTGGAAGCCCTGATTTTGCTCTTTTTTTTTTTTTTTTTTTTAACATGATAGGTACCATTTGGTCCCTTGGCTTTCATGCCGGGAAAGCTAGTTCACACTAATGAGTTAACGGTGCTCCTTGGGGATAACTGGTTTGCAAAGTGTTCTGCCAAACAAGCCGACACTCTTGTGGAACACAGAAAGAAACGTGAGTTATTTCTACTAATATTTCCCATTGACCGGTTTCGAACAATGCATACAGCTTTACCTGATATATGTGCTATTTTTCCAGATGTCAAAAATGCACTAGATGACTTACAAAAAGTGATGAAGAACTTTCAGAACAGAGCCGATTTTACAAATGATCTTGAAAAATTGACTGGTGTAAGTGTCCTAACCATGACCTCAATACTGTGTGACTTTATTTGGAAACCTTATACTGATGTTTTCATCCCTGGAAGAAACTTCAGCATACGCCTAAAATCATGTCTACTTTCTCTGCAGGGTACTGGAGATTTTGTAGACATTCGAGAAGAGGTAAAAAATGAGGATGAAGTTACCAAAGGTAAATCTAGTCATGCTATCAGGCTATTTTAACTTCTATTGTTCACTACGTTTACACTCTATTGTGCTTCCCCAGAAAAACATCGTTTGGCCCACAAACCCAACTCTAAACCTAAGCAGGAGTATTTTTTGGAGCTGACAGAGGACAAGGAGAAGGAAGAAGGTGATGAAGAGAGAAAGACAGGGGTGCTGTCAGAGGAGGAGCTGTGGGCTCGACTTGATGAACTAGAGCGTCAGGAGGAACTGCAGGATCAGAGATACCGGTAAAAAAATTTTTTTTTTAAAACACACAACCTAACACTTTGTTCAATATTTTGCAGCACAACTGTTTTCAACATTAATAATAACAGAAAATGTTTCTTAAGCACCAAAACAGCATATTAGAGTGATTTCTTAAGGATCATGTGACACTAAAGACTGGAGTAATGATGCTGAAAATTCAGCTTTGCTGTCACAGGAAAAAATTACATTTTAAAATATAAAACAGTTATTTTAAATTGTAATAATATTTTACAATATTACTGTTTACTGTGTCTTAGATCAAATAAATGCAGCTTTGGTGAGCATAAGAGGCTTCTTTTAAAAACATGCAAAAACCTTACTGACCCAACTTTTGAATGGTAGTTTATATGGGGGCAAATGATACTAGCTAATAATTGTTTTTCCTGTGGGACCCAAAATGGTCTTTCTCCAGTGTTTAAATCAATCAAGTATTGGTTCCTAGCATACAAATCGAATTGTTTTATAAAGTAAATCCTTATTCAGTAATCACAAACTTCACAGAACTTTCATGGAAATTTGGTGATCAAAAAGTGTAGAAAGCTTGCTTTTCATACCATATATTGCAAACATATTTAAGTAATATGAAAATGCAATACACAGTACAAAAAAAGTAGCTGTTGCACCAACCATTTAATAGTATACTCATATATTTAGTCTATTTTTTTCTGCCTTGTTATACCAGATTGGACAGCACAGACACTAATGGAGAAGACACCACTTCCTCCTCGGAGGAAGAGAAGGAAGCAGATGGTGGCAGCAGTGTCCAGGTTAATGGCCATCAGAAGGAAAATGGCTGGGCACCATCATCTCTCACAAGTCAGATGAACGGCACTAATGGCTCGCACCCTGAGATTGAGGAGGAGGAGGAGGAAGATTGTGAGGAGGAAACAGGCAATGGTCTTCCAACTATCTACTTTTCTCACACTGCTGAATTCAAAAAGGTTAGTCAACAGCTATACAAAACCCTTTATATAATGTTACAAAATATTTCTATTTCAAATAAAAGTTGTTCTTTTGAACTTTCTAATTCATCAAAAAATCCTGAAATTATCACAGTTTCCACAATAATATTAAGCAGCAATACTGTTTTCAACATTTATAATAGTAAGAAATGCTTTTTCGAGCACAAACCGGAATAAAGACTTCATTCAAAGCAGCGCCATTCTTCATTTTTAATGGGAATGAAAGTGAGGCTGTGATGGATAGACATACATTTCTTCAGTGGGTTGGACTGTTATTTAATGTGTTTTCGGATAGTTCTACTGATGAAACAACACAAAAATATCTTTCCAAGAAATTTCAATTGACAAAAAAACTCCAGACAACATGAGTTGTGGAAAATTATAAGTCATCTAGAAGCTTTTATACAACCTTTTACAGCAGATGCCATTGAAAACAAGGTAGGTCTATCCCTCACAGCCTCGCTTTCATACCTGTCATGGCACTGTAATAATATTACACAATATTACTGTTTTTACTGTATTTTTGATTAAATAAATGCAGCATAAGAGACTTCTTTCACAAACATGAAAAGATCTTACCAATCCCAAACTTTGGAGCAGTGGTGTATATTAACATTTTATGTTTTGCATTGAATTGCTTTCTCCTGTATGTCTAGGAAATAAAACTTTTTGCATAATTCTTTCTTTCCATCTTCCCTTTTTCTTCTGTAAAGGTCAGGATAAATACAGGAAAGAACACCACTCTAAAGTTCAGCGAAAGAAAAGAACAAAAGGAGCAAGCCAAACGAAAAAAGAAATGTGGCAGAAGTAATTCTCTGAACGAAAGTTACAAGATCACAAGCCCAGCAGACATTTATAGGTAACAGCCTAATGGGATACATCATTTATCTATTTTCATTTACGTCTTCCACTGCTTGTGTGTTTTTAGCTGTTCAGTTTAAACACAGTATATGTTTTCAGGGTGTTTGTGGACTTGGTGAATGGAGAGCCAATACCACGGAAGTCCATTTTGAAGTCTCGCAGCCGTGAGAACAGCGTATGCAGTGACACCAGCGAGAGCAGCACAGCTGACTTTGACGAGCGCCGTGCGACTTTTGGGCGTTCATGGAGCCATGATGATGCCATGCACAGTGATACCAGCGATGGCATTACAGAGGAGGACAGCCCTACTGGAACGAGCCCCCGCACTAACGGACGCTTTGAGGTACAGCAGGCTTGTTACATGAAATGTAAATTCACCCCATCTACACTCACCTAAAGGATTATTAGGAACACCATACTAATACTGTGTTTGACCCCCTTTCGCCTTCAGAACTGCCTTAATTCTACGTGGCATTGATTCAACAAGGTGCTGAAAGTATTCTTTAGAAATGTTGGCCCATATTGATAGGATAGCATCTTGCAGTTGATGGAGATTTATGGGATGCACATCCAGGGCACGAAGCTCCCGTTCCACCACATCCCAAAGATGCTCTATTGGGTTGAGATCTGGTGACTGTGGGGGCCATTTTAGTACAGTGAACTCATTGTCATGTTCAAGATACCAATTTGAAATGATTCGAGCTTTGTGACATGGTGCATTATCCTGCTGGAAGTAGCCATCAGAGGATGGGTACATGGTGGTCATAAAGGGATGGACATGGTCAGAAACAATGCTCAGGTAGGCCGTGGCATTTAAACGATGCCCAATTGGCACTAAGGGGCCTAAAGTGTGCCAAGAAAACATCCCCCACACCATTACACCACCACCACCAGCCTGCACAGTGGTAACAAGGCATGATGGATCCATGTTCTCATTCTGTTTACGCCAAATTCTGACTCTACCATCTGAATGTCTAAACAGAAATCGAGACTCGTCAGACCAGGCAACATTTTTCCAGTCTTCAACTGTCCAATTTTGGTGAGCTCGTGCAAATTGTAGCCTCTTTTTCCTATTTGTAGTGGAGATGAGTGGTACCCGGTGGGGTCTTCTGCTGTTGTAGCCCATCCGCCTCAAGGTTGTGCGTGTTGTGGCTTCAAAAATGCATTGCTGCATACCTCGGTTGTAACGAGTGGTTATTTCAGTCAAAGTTGCTCTTCTATCAGCTTGAATCAGTCGGCCCATTGTCCTCTGATCTCTAGCATCAACAAGGCATTTTCGCCCACAGGACTGCCGCATACTGGATGTTTTTCCCTTTTCACACCATTCTTTGTAAACCCTAAAAATGGTTGTGCGTGAAAATCCCAGTAACTGAGCAGATTGTGAAATACTCAGACCGGCCCGTCTGGCACCAACAACCATGCCACGCTCAAAATTGCTTAAATCACCTTTCTTTCCCATTCTGACATACAGTTTGGAGTTCAGGAGATTGTCTTGACCAGGACCACACCCTAAATGCATTGAAGCAACTGCCATGTGATTGGTTAATTAGATAATTGCATTAATGAGAAATTGAACAGGTGTTCCTAATAATCCTTTAGGTGAGTGTATCTTCTAATCCTGTAAAAATTCTTAACCTGATCTAACACGCTTATCGCAGGGGTGTCCAAACTCTGTCCTGGAGGGCCATTGACCAGAAGAGTTTAGCTCCAACTTACCTGGAAGTTTCTAGTATGCCTAGTAAGACCTAGATTAGCTGGTTCAGGTGTGTTTAATTGAGGTTTGAGCTAAACTCTGCAGGACAGTGGCATTCCAGGGTTAGGATTGGACACCCCTGCTTATTTAGCAGCACAGCCAACTCAAAACTGAGAAAAGAGATTATTACCTCAGTTTTAGTATCCCTACATTGGTTGCCTATGAAAATTTGAATTGAGTTGAAGATTTTGTTGTTGGTATTTAAAACTTTTTGCGCTTTTTGTTTTAGGCTTTTACAGGCACAGTGATCGAAAAGGATCCCCTGCCTTGCTCAATCCCACACCTGACCATCGCCCCTCCTGCCTTACCCACAATCCCGGAGAGAAAGCTGGAAGAGCTGGGCCCAGAAGCGCCTCAGGAGCCACCCAAAAGGATTTCCAAATTCAAAGCTACACGGTTGCATCAGAAATAAGAATTAATCTCATCAGGGCCCAGCTTTTGAATTCAGTTATATACAACAGTAACACTTAAAGACTGATTTCTCACTAGCTGTCCTCTGCCTCTGTCCTCCACACTGCTTCTATACTGTCATCTGTCTCGTGTTTCATTTTGTGACATGCATGCTGGACATTTTATTTGGTATAAGAGCAATAGAGATGTTACATGATTTATCCCAAGAGATTTTTCCCAACTTTTTTAAAGCCAGACAGTTTAAGTTTGGACAAGCTGCACATTTTGGTAGCTTTTTGTGTGCATTAGTTAAATGATAGTCAAAATAGAATCGAAAAAATTAAAATGCTAAAATGTTTAAGACAAACAAAATAGTAGAGTTAGTGACATCATGACTGCTGTCATTGTTGTGATGTGGCTTATTTGGAAAATGCTTTATTAAAGTTTATTGTCTGTTTTGACCTATGTTGGCAATGAAATAGCTGTCAATTTCTGTCAGCTTAAAAAACATTTTTATCCCTTCTGAACTTTGTCCTTGACTCTCCTTTATCTTCTTTTGTATTGTTTACAGAGCTAATGTACATCAGCTTTTTTTGTGACTGCCAGAAAAAAATGTAACTGAAAAAGAACAAAATAAATGATTTGGACTATACACACGTGTTAACTGGTCAGAACATAAGTTATTCTTGTTCCTACACGGAACATTCATTTTTGCATTCGTGTCTGGGCATGAAATATACTGATGAAGCAACTAATTTGTCATCTATATGTGGTGTTGCTCAATCAGAGCCATTGGAGGGCGCCAAAGCGTTATATTTTTTATCCTTCAAAAAGCCAAAACAAGCTGCTGCATTTAGAGAAAAAACTAGACATTTAGCAACTGAAATTGACTCCATAGGCGAAGTGTTACCATCAAAAACTGTTTAGGATGCTTAGATTTTTTTTAATCTAGGCCCTTTTTAAAAGTTTTTTCAAGGTTTAAGCAATACAGACTAAATCTAGATAACTTAAAATTGAGCAAACATGCAACTTCAAGCTCTACACGAGTTTTGGCTGGATTTTGACGTCGCAGACAGATTTTCAAGGTCTGCGACAAAACCCCACGTGATCTTGTGGTGGAACTAATCCAGCCAATCACAGTGCAGATGGTATAGACGAAAACATCTGACACTTGAGGGAATTTATGAGAACCTTTTTTTCGCTGTTGGTCGGGACTGCAGCAGGGTCTATATGCTCTTGACCAAATGTCTTGAAGTTTATGAACCTCGTCAGCGTTGTGTGTGCGCGATGCTATGACAAGACGACGACAGATGACAAGAAACCTTGTGTAGTGTGACCACAGCAATTCAGGTAGTCTTGCAGTAGTGTGAGCTTTAGCCAGTGATAATGTAAATGCACGTCTTCGAAGAGTTTGGGTCCAAAACACCATTTTGTAAGAAATGAAGTTTCCGCCAAAATCAGTATTGTATCTGGTCGGTATTGAAAAGTCATTTATTAATTTTGCGCAAAATGCGATATCCGTCGTGTTATTCTGTCATGTTTTCTCCCTTTCTTTCCAAAACGCGACAAACGCCAGTCTCCCTTCTCTGCAGAATGCGATACATCCGCTCAACCAATCACAGCGCACCATTCCACGCACTGTAAACAGTAATGGCGGCGCTCTGAATACACCCCGCATCCATCCTAGTATTCCTTATCTGCTTTGTACTTTGTGATCAACAAAAACAGAAAAAATGAACAATTTTGACGGCATTGATGAACCAGTGGTGGTTTCTGCGGTAGGGAAGAAACGCAAGTCATCGAAATGTAATAATGAGGAGATTAAGAAGATGAGGCACTCGAGTGGAGAGGAGGAAAAATGCCGGCTGTTGCTTGTTGCACGACAGTATCAAACTTCTGTCACGGTCCCCAAAACTGAATCATGAACAGTTTTTAAAGTACACATGAAATCAAAATTGACCTTATTTACTTTGTTAGTGCATATTACTAGTCTCGTGGTAAATAATTAATCCGTGCAAGTTAAAACACAGAAAAAAATTGTATGTCGCGGTAATCTTTAATCAAAATCTGAAAAGTTACTTCCGGTCTGGAATGGCGTTCCTTCTCTGATAATAGGTGTGTTCGAGCTCATGCAGCGCTGCACAGACGATCGGCGGCTGACTTGAAGCAGTGCATGCCGGTAAGAAATGTTGTCCGACTTGAGACAGTGCTGACGTCATGTGACTGTGACGTATGGCTTCAAAGTACCGCGAGAGCGATTCGAGAGCAGCCGCCTGAGTCAGCCAGCGCAGTTTCTCAAGAGGAGGTGCACGAGCTCTGATGACGACACAGCTGTTTTATGATTGGCCGGATTCACCGCATGACAACGATCACGTGTGTTTCGTGTTTATTGTCACGCCTTCAGCTCCACTAATGCTCAAAAATCTGTGATTTTATAACAGTTAAAGCTCTTTTCATGTAGTCGCGATGTTGTATTGTGTCATGTTTATCAAAATAAAACTGATAAAAAACAAAGACCGCACTACATTGGCATTTAAATAACATATGCTTATGTTGAACTTTATTCTTGAAAAAACAGACGCTGTAAGCAGTACATAAAGTTTTGAATGAAAATGTCTCTGAAACATCAGTGTATTAGTCAAATATTACATTTATTTCACTTCAGCTGTGATAAAGTATGCAAACGCAGTGTGAGTGTCACTACGAGAAGCAGAAAGTGTCCGACTTCACGTCTCCGTTTTCAGCTCCTCCCCGCCTGCACGCGGCTACTCTCGCCGATCGGTTGCATCCAGCCGCAGCCGATGTCGAACACACCTAAACCTCTATAGAGTGCCACAGAGATGACGTGTTTTTGTAGGCCAACCCGGAAGTTAGCGGCGCACGGGTTCCCTCGATCGAAAGCCTATAGGTGTGTTCGACATCGGCTGCGGCTGGATGCAACCGATCGGCGAGAGTATCCGCGTGCAGGCGGGAAGGAGCTGAAAACGGAGACGTGAAGTCGGACACTTTCTGCTTCTCGTAGTGACGCTCACGTGGTGTTTGCATACTTTATCACAGCTGAAGTGAAATAAATGCAATATTTGATTAGTACACTGATGTTTCAGAGACATTTTCATTCAAAATTGTATGTACTGCTTACAGCGTCTGTTTTTACAAGAATAAAGTTCAACATAAGCATATGTTATTTAAATAACAATGTAGTGGAGTATTTGTTTTTTATCCGTTTTATTTTGATAAACATGACACAATACAACATCGCGACTACATGAAAAGAGCTTTAACTGTTATAAAAAGACAGATTTTTGAGCATTAGTGGAGCTGAAGGCGTAACAATAAACACGAAACACACGTGATCGTTGTCATGCGGTGAATCCGGCCAATCGTGAAACAGCTGTGTCGTCATCAGCGCTCGTGCAGCTCCTCTTTAAAAACTGCGCTGGCTGCCTCAGGCGGCTGCTCTCGAATCGCTCTCGCGGTACTTTGAAGCCATACGTCACAGTCACATGGTGTCGGCTCTGTCTCAAGTCGGACAAAATTTCTTACCGGCATGCACTGCTTCAAGTCAGCCGCCGATCGGTCTGTGCGGCGCTGCATGAGCTCGAACACACCTTATGCATTTTTCCCATAGACTTTTGGAAAATCGCAGAAAATAAGCTCTGTGTTTAACAAAGGGTTCTGACACTTACACGTTTTGTCTATCAAGATAATCTTTACAAGTTAACACAACATTTATAGATTTTGAAGCCTAAATAAAGTGGTCAGATATAAAAGGCTAACAGTAGGCTATAAACGGACTACAGCACACCATGGTCGCGGATCAACATCACCACCACCAAGCTTCCTCACACTTTATTAAGAAAACAACTCTATTTAAAAACATGCTCGCTGATTATGATCTGCGCTGTGTATGAATACTTATCCACTTTTTTATGAGAAATGCTGTCCAAATGTCCCGTTTTTAATGATGACGTCTAAAGTCCCCGCCAAAGGAAGTAGTCCCTTTTAGCAATTTGTTAGCAACCGCCGATTTTAAGACACAGTAAAAGTTTTAAAAATCTCAAGCAAGTTATAACTGGTGTGTTTTATGACATAGGTCAAAACGTGAAAGTATTTAGAGGCTTTGTTAACCACAGACCTTTAGCAAAAACCCATTCAAAAAACCCATATGCTGCGTCCCAATTCGCCTACTTATACTACTCCCTAAAAGTATGTACTCTTTTTGTGAACAAAAAGTACTTACTTTTGAGTGTGTAGCAAAAGAGTAGACAAGCTTTGGGACATACTATCACGTCATAATCGCGTCTCTATCCCATCCGGTCACCGTAAACTGGCCTGTCAATCGTCTTACATCCTCCACATTTCATTTAGCTAATTTCCTACTGTATCGGAGAGAAATGCGGCACGCTGATCTGCAGTCGCGGGTCTTTCATGTGGAGAACCCTCATATTAATGCATGATGCATTTAAAAGTTAATGGCCAATCGGATCTTTATAAAAGTCCACATTGGTATTTGCAGATGAAATATAACACGGATAACATTAAATAAATATTTTCTATCAGGTTGAACTGATTATTAGTCACTCAAACCTCTCAGCGTCGATCGCGCATATCCACCATGTTTTGTAGTTTTTTAACACTTTTTACTCGTGTTTGTAGTTCTGAACTGAAGCCTTGTCCAACACGCAATGGGTTGTGGGCAATATTAGCCTTTATTCTGTCGTTAAGTCTGACGTCACACTGCAGCGCTTCCGGGTCCAAATGCTCTATCTCAAACCCCAAGAAAACAACAAACGGTGCTAATATACACACACGATGTGGTGTAATACCTCCCAAAAATTATAATCATAACCTTTATCTCCATACCAAAATCCCAGATGGCCAGACAGTGATTCATCTTTTATAAATCGTTAAAATATTAATGTCTGTGACGCTGTGAGCATGGAGACGGTTGTGTAGACTGTAAGTATTTTAAATGTTTAACTTTAAAATGTTAAATGTTTAATATGAATAAATAGCGCTCATAAACGGCCGTGGAGATGCCATTCTCAAGTGAAACGAGTCGAGGCTTGGACACGGAATCGGCGTTCCTTACGTCACGACTTAACAAGCGGATAGTGTGCACGGATCCACACTTCAAAAAACTACCGGAAATAGTAGACCATCCGGGGACTTGTGGCATACTCTTTTCAACATACTATGCTTTGGGACACACTTATTTTAATCTCACATACTATTTAGGATGGATAGTATGGACATTGGGACGCAGGGATAGACTTGACGGCGTTGGAACCAGAAGTCCTAAAATGTTAGCTAGTTAGTTAATTAGCTACCATAAGACTGCCAAATATATACGCAGTAATTTCAGCGTTCTCTGATAGCAACTGCAGCGTCAGAAAAGGCCTACATATTAACAAAATTAATGATAAATGCTTACAAATGACAGTCCTGTGATATATAATGTTATTTTGTTGCAATGTAGCTTTTTAAAATTAGAATATCCGTGGCTGCTGGAGATGCCACCTGAAGTGCCGCTACGAGATGCCGCAATTTCAGCTTTGTGCAGCATAGTCTATCAGAAATTAATTTCTGTATAAATATCAGTTTATATTCATGTGCATTTCAAAGCAATGGATAACATTGCAGTTTTATTTTATCAAAGCATGTGATTTACTTTCTCTTATTCACAAAAATTGTGATAAATGCTTACAAATGATAATCTTCTGGTATATTATGTTATTTTGATTAAATGTAGTTTTTAAAATAAAATAAAAAACAACATCGAATTATATTGGCCAGCGGCAGGTGCTGCCGAATAAAGTCCCTGGCTGCTCTAGATGCCGATGCCGCGGCCGCTGGAGATGCCGCTCAAGCAACAGCTGCCGAAGAAGTCCCTGGCCGTTAGGAGGCTGAATCCAGCTTCTTATTCGCAGCTTCTTATTGACGCTATCCGGTCCACCTTAAAAGACGCGACGCTTCCGCGTTTGTAGCTTCTTATTCACGCTCAACTTAGGGACAGTGCAGTTTTTCTCTTTTTCGCGCTTTTTAAGGTACTGTGTTGCTTTTTGGGTCTATTTCCAGAATTAAAGGAAAATAAACTATTTTGAAATGCAAATAACACTGATATATTAGAGAAAATAGGCTGAAAAAATATAAAGGCACTTAAAATATAGTATTCTTTGTTTATTGAACGTGTCATCAGCTCAACTTGAAGGACCGTGTGGTTTTTCTCTTATTCACGCTTTTTATTCTATATTATCTATTTTTAGAAAAAAATAATAAACTATTCTGAAATGTTAATAACACCGAAATATCTGTGAAAAGTAGGCTACTGTAAAATTACAAAGGTAGGCTATATCAGTGTTAATTTTGACAAGAAATTTTAATTTAGTTTTAGTCTTAGTCTTTTAACTATAATTCTTTTTAGTTTTAGTCAAGTTTTAGTCATCTGATTTGTTTTAATTTTAGTCTTATTTTAGTCGACTAAAATTGCTTGGTATTTTAGTCGACTAAAATTGCTTGGTATTTTAGTCGACTAAAATAAGACTAAAATCAATAACAGATTTACTAGACAATTTTTTACCGCTGGTATAGGAAACAAACTTAACCAAAATATATAAAACACAAATTCAACTTTATTTCAACACAACTGTGTCTTTATTTCAATTCAAAAGCTTTTATGCAGCAACATCTAACGGCCGTTGCAGTGACGCGATGACTTTACCAGTCGGCGATTGGCTCTTATTTAGAAGGCGGGACTTATTCCG
>RJVU01048406.1:7890469-7937475 GCA_003731715.1 Anabarilius grahami | reverse complement strand
ACATTTCAGAATAGTTTATTATTTTTTTCTAAAAATAGATAATATAGAATAAAAAGCGTGAATAAGAGAAAAACCACACGGTCCTTCAAGTTGAGCTGATGACACGTTCAATAAACAAAGAATACTATATTTTAAGTGCCTTTATATTTTTTCAGCCTATTTTCTCTAATATATCAGTGTTATTTGCATTTCAAAATAGTTTATTTTCCTTTAATTCTGAAAATAGACCCAAAAAGCAACACAGTACCTTAAAAAGCGCGAAAAAGAGAAAAACCGCACTGTCCCTAAGTTGAGCGTGAATAAGAAGCTACAAACGCGGAAGCGTCGCGTCTTTTAAGGTGGACCGGATAGCGTCAATAAGAAGCTGCGAATAAGAAGCTGGATCCTCTGGCAGGCCGTTGGAGATGCCGATGCCGCATTTTGCGCCAGCCCCTGCTCGAAAAATCTGTGTTTTTATAACAGTTAAAGCTCTTTTCATGTAGTCGCGATGTTATATTGTGTCATGTTTATCAAAATAAAACTGATAAAAAAACGTAGACCCCACTACATTGGCATTTAAATAATATATGCTTATATTGAACTTTATTCTTGTAAAAACAGACGCTGTAAGCAGTACATAAAGTATTGAATGAAAATGTCTCTGAAACAACGTCAAATATTACATTTATTTCACTTCAGCTGTGATAAAGTATGCAAACGCAGCGCGAGCGTCACTACGAGAAGCAGAAAGTGTCCGACTTCATGTCTCCGTTTTCAGCTCCTCCCCGCCTGCACGCGGATACTCTCGCAGATCGGTTGCATCCGGCCGCAGCCGATGTCGAACACACCTAAACTCTGCCCTCTATTCAATATTCCGTTTCACTTGGAAATACGTCACAACACTGGGGAAAAGACGTTTGCAACTTCCGGTTCACGCGGACTTTAATACAAATGTACTCGGCAAATGTTTTTATTTTAACCGTGCGGTGGCGCCAGATACTCTTTAATTACTCATAACTAATTTATAACATTAACAAGATGACTCGTTGAATTCATTTTGGGAGCGACGACTGAATGTGTTTTTAGTCAAATGCCTGTATATAAGATTAGTACTGACAAAGTTCAGAGGCTGTCATAAATGTGAATCAACTTACTTTATTGTGTATTTTCAATATGAAAAATAACTTTTATATTGATGGATTTATTGCATTTTAGGGGAAAATGTATCATTTTTTATAATAAACCTTTGAATATCAAAATCTAGATATGAATTTTTAATGTTTTTATAACCGAAAGATGCTATGTGAAAGTTTGAAACAGAATATATATATATATGTGTGTGTGTGGTATGATGTCTTTGTGTCATTAACTTTACTGAGGGCAACTCAAGCTTGTAGGCCTGTTAGTCATGTTAGATTATATTTGTGTTGAATGATGTGATATGTCATAATAAATCACAGGCACATCTCTAGAGTCATTTACAAGGTTAGCAATAGCATCATCCACCTTGGCATTCAATAAAGGTAGCTCAGCCTTCTTGGAAACAAGTATGTCAGAATAGTCCAGAGAGTGCTCCATTATTACTTTTGGCATTTAAAGGCAAGGACTGAGTACTTCTGAGGAGGACTGCCTCCATCAATGCCTTTGTTTGCACCGGTATCAGTCACTTGTGTTTGACTGCAGACTTATCCATCAGCACATTGACATTTGGACGTGGACAGCTTCTGAGTCAGCAGCTGGGCTGAATGCAGCATAGTCCATTCAATTAATTTCTGTCTAGAAAGACTGAATGATCAACTCAAATCACATTTTTTCAAGAATGATCTCAAGTCATGCTTAAAATGGCTTGGAGTTTATTTTTTATGGCATTTAGCTGGACTTCTGTGCAAAAAATGTTTTTGAATTGAAACTGATTAAGTGGGTGTTAAAAAAGTTAACTCAAAAAATAAAATTCTGTCACCATTTACTCACTCTCATGACGTTCCAATCCTGTATATATTTTTTCCTTATATTGATCACATACTGATTATCATTTGACAACCTCTAGTCACCATTCACTTCCATTTTACTGAAAACAGCAGCATGAACTTTCTGCTAAACTTGTGTTCCACAGAAGAAATATGAACAACTTTGAATCAACATGTGAGTAAATACTGACAAAATGTTTATTTTTGGAAGAACTATCACTTTAATTCTCACTCATAAGTCAGTGCTTTCACATTATTTGGTGTGTCAGTAAATAATGAATGTAGAACCACTGTGGTGCCTTCTATTTTATGCCACTGTCTCAAGGGCTTGGGGCATCTGTGTTACTGAAACTGTCACTGATAAGGATCGCACTAATAATCGCTTCTGGGCCAATGAGCTCTATAACGTCCAGCTGGTCTCTCATGCTGATCCACCATTTTAGGGGTCAGAGTCTCTCCGAGGTGACTGAGCTCAGTCTGGATATGTCATCATTAGACTCAACATATCAGCTATACCAAGCCATAGTGCCTCAGAGTGGCCATTTCACCCCATAATTGAAACATCTGATACTCATCTCAAAGCAACAGTTATTAAAGGCAATTACACAGCAATTAGTTGTGTAGTTAACACATCTAATGGAGCCAGATGGGGAGTATCAATTTATGCTCGAATGACAAACCTGCCCTGGATTTTACTGGAGTGCAATTAGCAGTATGAATGAAGCTGAAAAGACAGAGCTGTTTTTTATTGCATGCTTGGGATGGATTCTTGTTCCTGATTTTACTGTGCATGGTATGCATCTGTTGGTCTGATTTTGTAGCCTATTTCAATTTTCAGAGACAAAACATGTGAAGCAATTACATTCGTTTTGGAGATTTGCAGTGAAAGTGTTCTACTATGCATGTGCTTGACTGGTAAAACAATAGATCACCATGGGCAGCTGTGTTACCTCCCTTGTTTCCATGGCAATGCTGCTGATTGACAGTTGCCCTGACAACTCCATTCAGCCACCACCTGCTAGCTGTCAATCAGACCTGCCATCCTGGGGCTATTGACAGAGCTGTCAGCCTGTGTGAGATGTGCCTGTCAAAGCTTCCAAACACTTGTGGTGGCAGGGAAACATCTTTTTCCTCCATTCACATTGTCTTCTCTTGCCTTCTTAAAGTCAAATTTGAGCTTTCCTCTTAGATTTACATTTACATTCACATTTATATGCCAAGCACACAGTTCTTTTTTTGTTAGCAAAGTGAGAAATGTTATTTAATGGAGAACATTCCAAGTTCATTTTTTGTTACTGCTCTTTTTTTTTGTCAGTCTTGTTTGAATGCTCTTTTTCAGCAATGTTGAAATGGAGCTGCATGAGACTCAAAGTCATAGTTTCCAAAATATTCCTATAACACCAGTTATTTTACATAAATATAACACATTTTATGGTCAAAAGCTAGGATTGTGGAAATGTATCTTTACTGTTCTCTCTGAAGCAATGACAAACTCTTCTATGCTGGAAGTGAATGAGCTGAACCTGTTCAAATTCAGTCTGAAAGATTCGTTCACGAATTGCATTGAATCTATCTGAGCGTTTTTACTTGAACAATTCATGACAAATCAGGTTTTCCCTTGAAATTAATAGTTACACCAAGTTATACCAAGTACACAAACAGTATTAATTTAAAATATGTATATAACTCTTACTATTGCATAATGAAATAAATTGGACATCATGTCATTTCTTTGACTTGATAAACTGTTAAATAAGAAGTAACAAATAATTTAGGGAGCAATTTAGTATGGTAGGAAAAGTGAATGAGGATACAGCCTGTCTCTTACAGACATGTGGTTAAATAACCAATTAGGGGAAATGAGTCAGACTTTGCATCACTAATAGCTCAATTTATCCAATCAGAATTGTCGTTGTTAAGCAAAGCATGAGTCCACCCCTTTTTAGAGCGTGCAGAATCGGTAGTGAATCCAAGTAGTGTGCAACTGTCGGGTTCCGGAAGAAAAAAAGTCCATTCCATTTTTCCATAGGGAAACTGATTTTTAATGATAACTAATAAACCTTTAAAGACAGTCTAACCGTGAGCTACAAGATTGTTAATCGATAGTGTTTGCTTCTTTTTGAAGCCGTAAGCCTGCATTATTTCAACTTAGTTTTTAAATAATTGTGTTTAACAGCAAAAGTCATGGTGAAAAACTGCATTACTCATTGTGCTGTACAGAAAATTACACCAATCAGAGAGTTGAAATTAGCAAAACGCGCTAAAAGATCTCGTTAGCCACGCCCATGAAGCTCTGTCGGGTCTGTTTCTGCTGTTTGCATTGCTTCATGGGATCGTAGTTCTTTCCCTCACTAACGACTTTAAGTATAATGCAGTCTTGTACCTTTGTATTTTTGCCCAATTTTCAAATACTTTTTTATGATTGTTATGATTCACCTCAGCTGGTTGGCTAGGTGCAATGAAGACTTTTTTGAAATCTCTATGGGAGAAATAAATGGAGAAAAAAACTTCCAGAACCAGCAGCGTTGAAAAAGTGGACGGGCACTGTTGCACTCAATAGAGTACAACAGTTGGATTCCGGAATAAAAACGTAATCAATTTTCTCCATAGGGAAGTTAATTTTAAACAATAACTTCTAAACCTTTAAAGACAGCCCTACTGTGAGCTACAAGGTTGTTAATCAATGGTATTTGATTCTGATGAAGCCGTCAGCCCACGTTATTTCAGCTTATTTTTAAAATAATAAGCTGGAATTCCTTTTGAAAAACTACTTTACCCATGATGCTGTACAGAAAATTACACCAGTCAGACAGTTGAAAATAGCAACACATGCCAAAAGATCTCATTAGCTCCACCCACTCCCATGAAGCACTGCGAATGATGTTATCGAGTCGATCTCTCTATGCTCTCAAAATACTTAATACTGTTCGCAATGCTTCATGGGTTTGTTGTTCTTTCCCTCACTAAAGCTATTAAGTACACAGTCTTGAACCTTTGCATTTTTGTCCAATTTACAAATACTTTTTTGCTTCAAATCAAAGTTTGTAGTGTAGTGTTTCACCTCATAGCTGATTGGCTTGGTTCATAACGCTTTAATGAAGACCTTTTTAAAATCCCTTTGGGAAAAATGAATGGAAAAAAATACTTCCAGAACGGGGCGGGTGCTGATTGCACTTTATAGGAATCTACTTTCCAAATGATTCTTCAGCCAATCAAATGTTTTATTTATACCTGGTGGGCGTTGTCCTGCCCAGAGCCATTGAGTCTGGTCCTGCTGAAGCCTTTTAGCAGAACTCGAGTTACACAATCATGCATTCAATAATGTACGTAATTACAATGAAAATAGCAATAGAATTTAAAATGAGTCATTGATTATTTTTACTTGTGTTATTTTTACTAAGTGTTTCCTGTGCTTTTGTATCTTCAATTTGTTGATTTCTTACAAGGGGGTGATTGAAGTTATATAGACTGGCTTATGAATTCCATGTCAAGTTCATGAGTGTATTGTGTAATGTCAGTAGTGTCGTTGGTGCAGTTTGCCGAGATGTAAATGTATAGTGTCCATACAGGACCATCAGTTAAAGCATTATCTAAGTGTTTTAAAACATTCCCTCTTTCTGCCGTCCATGTTTGTAAGTGTCAGCAGCCCAGCAGAGCTTTGCTCACACCTGACAGATGACAAGCCCCAGCTCGGAGGCTGACGCTGCAATCAAAGTTCTGTCACACCTGTCAATATCCCGCTGTCATAGCAACACTTCTTGTGAATGATGATGTGAGAGACGGTGGTGGTGGGTTGGGGGCTAACTTTGCATAAACAGTCACCCCCACCTCCAGAGGAAATATGGTTTATGTTCTCCACTTCATAGCTGTCTCATAACAATGTACTTTTTAGGACTTTTCTTCATTTAGAACTAGACAGGGAAATGCACAGTTTTTTTTATGTATTCACTGTATTCTGATAATACAGAAGGTATTGAGGTTCTTTTTGTATAATTCACTTTGAAAAATTTGCTTATTTGTATTTGTAGCTTAGTAGTTAACCCTCATGTTTTGTTTGGGGTTTTTAATAGTTCAAAAATATACTAAACTCAAAGTTTTATGTTGATACTTCATGACTGTTCCTAATCCTTTGACAAAAATGAAAACAGTTCAATTATGTTTGGGAACTCAGAGACCATTTTTTCCTGTTTTACTGAAATATTTAAAAAAAAAAAAAATTTCTATCTGACCGAATATTTTACAGCTTGGCATAATTAGAAAAAAATATATTCATTATAGAAATTCCCATGTTGATTTGATCAATTTACATGACTTGGTTTAGAAATCACTCCTTTTAAAGGATTAGTTCACCCCAAAATGAAACTTCTGTCATTAATTACTCACCCTCATGTCGTTCCACACCTGTAAGACCTTCTTTCATCTTCGGAAGACATCTTCGGATCTTTATGAAGTTTCTGAAGCGTCAAAGTGGTAGTTACAAAGGCAGTCAATGGAAGGAAATCTGACAACATTCTGTCATCAAAAAGATCTTCATTTGTCTTCAGAAGATGAACAAAAGTCTTACGGGTGTGGAACAACATGAGGGTGAGTAATTAATGACAGAATTTTCATTTTGGGGTGATCTAACCTTTTAAATATTTCCAGGTTTTTCAAGACAATGGGAATTCTGGTTCATCAAAGAGGAAAACAAGTTGTTTAGGGGATGAATTAAAATATTTTTAAAATTATCTTGTTTTTCAGTTTTTTCTACTTATTTTAATGCTTGTTTTGTCTTATTTTAAAGGGTCATGAAACCCCCCTGTTTTACCCTGGTCGTTCACACCTCTGAGCTGCAAAAAAGTCTGTTAAAATGGGCGTGTAAAGCTCTGGAAAAGTGGGAGTGTAGAGGGGGGGAAGAGGGGAGAGAACAACCAATGAAGCACAGACATAGAACACACTCATTATACAGAATAATGAATATTAATATGAGCACGGAGAAAATTACAACAAACTCCCAAGCACAAGGGAGAAATGCGAAAGAATATTTTATAGGGCTAATAATTGGCTACTTTGATTACGTTTACGAGCACTGCAGTCTCAAAATCAGTCTTTTGTCTATTAGAATAATCATGTCGTCGCGTTCAGATAGGCTACACCACTGTATCCGTGTCCAGTTTGCACATATAATTCAATTGAAGAAGACTTGATGAAATATGTGTGCATAACTACACCGTGCAGGTTAATGTTTGGTGCAGGAGAATGTGTGAAATAAAAACTTTAAACACAGATACTTTATTCTGTATGAGCTATGTGCCACGTGGCTAGTGTTATTAAACTCATTGCGGAGCTCCGCGCTGAAACCGATCATATGCGCGCTCCGCGTGTATATCATAATAACAATTGTATTTTTCATGTGTTCGTATTCAAACTTCAGTTCTGACCGCATCGCGAGCAAAATACAAACAACACATGTGCTGCTGTGCTGAAGGAAACAGCCTATGGCTCGCGTGTTTGCTGAGGCCCCCTATAGTGGGCCCCGGACACTTGGACCCTTGGTTTAGAACTGCTGCTTGACTGATTTTAGAGATCTATTTTTTGTCAGTCAAATTTACCCCAAACAGAAACAATGTTATTTTAATGGATGCCAGTCACATTCTTTAGCCATGAATTTCTTCTGCTGAACACAAAAGAAGATATTTCAGAGATGGGTAACCAAACAGTTGATGAGCCCCATCGACTTCAAAATTCTATAGAAGTCAATGGGGCCCATCATCTGTTTGGTTACCAACATTCTTCAAAATATCTTCTTTTGTGTTCAGCAGAAGAAAGAAATTCATACAGTTTTGGAACAACTTGAGGGTGAGTAAATGATGACAGAATTTTCATTTTTTGGGTGAACTATCCCTTTAAGAATACTAACAGGAAAATAAGACGTTAATTTTGATTTTGCTATTATTGTTTTTACACTTGGACTCCAAACAATAAAGTTAATCTCAACAGAACATGAGGATCAAATCAAATAGCCTATTAAAGTATGCTCAGAAAATTGACATATGCAATTTAACGACTGTCTTGCATTTTGTTATATATCACATTTGAAATCCTATGATTGGGTCAGTGCAGGGGAGGAAGGTTCTATTAAATCTGTCTGGGTGAGGTATTCACAGTTTTAAAGAGTTTACAATATCCTGGCCATATTTCAAAGCCTATCATCACCTTCAGATTAAAGCTGACGCTGATGTCTGCCAACTCGCATTAATCAGAAAAGTGTCACAATGGGTTTTGCAACAGTTAAGAGTCAATGCTAATGATGTCTGCATTTCATGTTTCCTCTGCAGTGGATTATTAATCATGATCTATGATATTTGCTGTTGAATTGTTGTCTAATCATTCAGAGAGTTTGTAGTTATTTACAATGTTTTGTTTTTTTTAGATATGTTTCACTTAAATTTGATTCCTGCCATGCAAAAACCCAGTGAATGGAAACTCATGTCTCCTGTGCATTTACATGAATCGGAAGGGACAGCCTCGTCCTTGACAAGTACACCTGTCACAGGGTCAAGTCAGATCACATTGGCAGAGTCAAGCATGTTGCGCTTGGTGCCTGTGTTTGTGTTTATTTCAGGATACATTTGTTGTAGTAACTAGCTGGCTTGTAAAGCAATAGCGAATGAAGTAAAATGTATTTTCAGATAGTTGTACTATACCATATAATTTGTAATAAACAGAAAATGTAAAGAGATGAGAGAAATCATACCATATGCATTGCAACATGGTATTTTACACTATATAACACACTGCAATTATGTTATAGATACTTGCATGACATGATGATTATTTATTATATAACTTTTAGAACGTTTCATGATTACATAGGCTATAACCTCTTGTTTTGTGTTTGTATTTTTAAAATAGGTAGGTCATACATGAAATTATGACATGATGGCTGTAGGAATTATGTGGAAAATGGACAATGATGACCAAATGGTAGGATTATTAATTTTGATGTTTTCTTATGAGTCATCTCATTATATAAATTACATTTTTTCTAATAGTTTTAAATATTAATTTATTCTCTTTCAAGGCAAGTTCAAGTTGAAATTGTTGAAATAAGCTGTTTTGACAGATATTGGTACCATAAGACAAAGGCCAAGCAGGATTCTTCCTGAGCTTTTTTTATGAAAGGTAAGAATTTCATGCATTTTCCACATATGTGCATACATGTTTTATCTGAAAAACGATTTTATTCAGTTTAGCAATAATGTATTATACAGCAATAGCCGTATATTGTTTTATTAATCTGAAAGTAAATGCTTTTTTTCTATTTATAAATGCACAATGAGTTGTTCTCTAAAAAATATTTCCTTTGTGAATTCTTTCTTAGGTAAAATGTAATATCCTTACACCAAGCTGATGGACAGAGTTGACACCTCTGTCTCACAGCTCATGTTATTATTGGGGCATTTTTTCATGAGGGAAGGACTCACCCTGCCAAGCACACAGGCTGATGTTCACAGCTTTGACAAGATTCTGCACCTCTTTGATGTCTGTATGCGAAGATGTACGTGCGTGTGTTCTCCAGCACGTTATCACGTCTCTGTCATTCTTCTGTGCTGAACTGACATGTTGAAGGTATGGGACAGCAGCATGAGAGACTGTGGGTGCGTTTGTGTTCATGTCTGTGCTGTCGCTGAACAATATTATAAGGCTACAACTAAATTACAACTAAAACAGCTAATATGACAGATTGGATGAAGAAATGATGATGTAGCCATCATTGCTGTTGTTATTCAATGTTTGCTCTGGTTTGGACAGATTTAAAAAGTGCAAGTAGAGTGAAGCTTGACTATATCATGTTTAATAATTATTTTACTATATTAGACCTTGATGTCGCATCTAATTTTCAGAGATATTTAGGTTTAAGGTGTACTTTATTGTCCCACAGGGAAATTTATCTTGGGCTCAAGAAAAAGCAGCCACTAGTAAATCATTACACAGCGCACAACATTTAGATGCATAAACACAAGCATAAGCATATACTGAATCAAAGATAAATCAGCAGTCCTGGACTCTAGAAAATAAAATTAACATTAATGCTGCAGTCCGTAAGTTTTGCCTCTTTGTCGCCATCTCTGTTTGAAACCTGCAATTGCAGTTATCTTTAGCTGGGTTGTGCATTGTCACGGCTCCTCAGCGTGGATGAATCAAAACATTTTCAGCTGGTTAAACTTAGAAATGAAAGTTCACCTGCTGCCTTATAAATGTCAGGACAACTCATTACTTTAAGTTAAAAATTAAACTTAAAGTAATGCATTGTCTTGACTATTTGTGAGTTGAAACAAAGGTTATCTTCAAGTTGAGTATACTTATGTTTAGTTGAGTTAACTCACATTTTTAAGGCAGCAGATGAACTTTCATTTCTAAGTTTAACCAGCTGAAAATCTTTTACAGTGGGGAATCTGTGGCTGTCAGTCACCGCACCAGTGGACACTGTACAGGAACTTCGGAATCACAGATTGTAGTTTTGGAAGTATATGACCAAAATAGGAATTTTTGCTGGAAATTGTCATCTGAACAAGTACTGTAATTAACAAATCTGCCACTTTTGATTTGACCAACTGAGAAAAAAAGCATTACAATAAAACGCTCTACCAATGGTCATTAAATCTAACAATCGCTTAGCTCGGATCACATCAAACCATGCAAATTATTATTATTGCTGCTATACTTTGTTCTCAAATTGTTAATGTTAACAACATCAGCATTGCGTGACTACGTGTATTTAGTGTGTATTAGTGTTACCAATAGATTTCAATTTCTGTACAGTCTAATCTCTAATTGTCCAATTAACTAATTGTCCATTTGTCATACCATACAATCTGGCATCAAAATGTTACGTTTAATTATTGCAGCTGCTGTGAGAAAAAGGCTATAAATGATCAGCCACCTTCAGAATCCTTACATACAATATAGCCTACTAGCTGGGACTCGTTCTTTATGTGAACAGGCGTGACATAAAGACGCAAAGACAAACGGCGGCATGCTCGAAATCCACCAGTACCACTCGAATTAGAAAACATTATTGCAAGCTTACCGTTGTGAATCGGGCTAAGGTAAGGAGATAGTTTTGAACACTGGCTGGTTATTTACTTGCGAAAAAATTGATTTTGGATCATTTTTAACCAAAAAGTTACAGACTGCTGCTTTAAGTATAAAGATTTTATGTATTTGTTCTGTTAAACTTTTTAGCTGTAAAACTTTCTTAATTAGGTTAGAAATGACTGAACTGACCATTAAATGCCGTAGCACTGCTACACTGCACTGCTATCTGCTCCTCTGTAATGCAGATCAGAGCTGGCATTGACGTTGAATGAGAGGTGGCCAAACATGATCATGACAGTCAAACAGAAAGGCCAGACAAGCAGACAGATGTCTTATCGGTGATTTTCAAAACACTGTATTTCAACTCCTTCAATGTGTGAATAAAGGGGACAGGAAGTGGCAGTTTGGCAGCTCCAACCAGGAGTGTCACACTGAATCGTGTCCCCTGCCATCTCCGTACGGCTAGCTTGGCCCAGGAGGTCGCGTGAAGCGCTCAGCTCATGCATTTCTGGGACGTTGCATCTAAACGCCACCTATGCATACGGCTGAGGCGTGCGGAGAGGGACGATGGACAGGGATGAGACCATTACCACATTTCGAATGAGCCCTGACAGAACATGAGTGGATGCCTTGTCAGATTATTCTGAATACACAATGTCAGATGTCTTGCCACCATGTCAGACAACTCTAGCGATGGTAGAGCTAGCATGCTACAATGTTCCGCTTCTTTATGTCTGAGATATTCCTGCTCAAAATGAGGTCATTTCAAGTGAAACAAGATAGACGAAACATTTGTTTAAGACTAGTGAATATGCTTATGTTTTGCATTATTTTATAATTCAAAACCATGTATTTTAAAATTTTGTAGTTATTTCCAGGTTTAAAAGGAGATTTTTTGGGGACATTTGGACGCAACTGTATACATCCATTCATAAATGAACAATCAAACAAACGTAAATCTAACCACATAGACAAACATGGGGCCTCATTTATAATATTTATGATTTTAGAGCGTATGCTAAACATTCAACATCCTTGCCAGCTTTCATATTTATAAAAACGGAGTTTGATGTGGAAACAGACGTACGCACTTTTCCTTGTGACAGAGAGTCACAGTACTGCAGGCATTTAGAAATCTAAGCAATTCTTGCCGCTCGCCATTCTTAAAGGGTTAGTTCACCCAAAAATGAAATGTCGTTCATGTCGTTCCAAACCCGTAAGACCTTCGTTCATCTCCAGAACACAAATTAAGATATTTTTGATGAAATCCCAAAAAAATTATCCCCCATAGAAAGCAACGTAATTACTGCCATTCAAGGTCCAGAAAGCTAATAAAGACAATATAATCCATGTGACTATAGCTGTTCAACCTTTATGTTATGAAGCGACGAGAATACTTTTTGTGCGCAAAAACAAAACAAAAATTAACAACTTTATTCAATAATTTTCAATAATATCTTGTCAGTCTCGCAGTTGACGCAGTGCAGTGCTTCTGTGTTTACGTCCAAAAGATTTGCCGACGCTGTTCACATGAGCACCACAACATATGCTTGTGATGCTGACGCAAGAGCCGGCAGATAATGAGCCAGCGTTCGGACGTAAACACGGAAGCACTGAACTGTCTTAACTGTGTACAAGACAAAAAAGTATTCTCGTCACTTCATAACATCAAGGTTGAACCACTGCAGTCACTTTGACTATTTTAATGATGTCTTTACTATTTTTCTGGACCTTGAATGATGGTAATTATGTTGCTTTCTATGGAGGATTAAAATAAAAAACTTGGATTTCATCAAAAAATATCTTAATTTGTGTTTCGAAGATGAACGAAAGTCTTACGGGGTTTGAAACGATATAAGTTTGAGTACTTAATGACAGAAATTTCATTTTTGGGTGAACTAACCCTTTAAGTAAATGACATTAAGTAGGTGGTGTTAACAAGGTGGCTGCGCACAATTTCAAGATCATTTGCGATTTAAAAATTTCACATCTGCAAGAGAGGTGTACTCACGTTTTTTGTGCGTATGTTTGTTCTCTGAATCACATGTACACACACAAGAAATGATTAGGAGATCAAGTGTAGGATGTTTTACGCAACATTTTATAAATGAGGCCCCTGATATGCTAAAAGATACAAATACAAATACATAAAGGTCCAAAAGTCTACTAGTGAAGATATTTTTTAAATCCCAAATGATCAATGTGCCCTCAGACATTTTGTCCCTATTGTATTTATATATATACATATATATATGTGTGTGTATGTACAGCCAATGGACAAAGTAAATCTAACCAGAACTACTGGGTGCAGAACACATCTTATAGATATGCAGTCATAGGCAATCTACAGTACATAAGGAGTTGTTTGTGCTGGTGTTCCAAGAATCCTTCATATTATTTTATTTGAAATTGATTTTTTTTTTTTTCTGTCATAACTCAGTAAGGTTCTGTAATGTGGTACAGCCAACATGTTCAACAAAGATTCTTATTTTTAAATTCTGTCAAGAGAGGCAGGGAATAAAATAATTAATTGAGCAAAACTAACACTGGTTCTCAGTGAGATATCCAACTCAGTTCTCTTGGGGATTGTTTCACTCTAGTGTATAAAAATGAAATATATGCTCTTATTTATACACCAACACATCTTGTTTAAGACCTTCTTTTTCTTGCAAATATAGCTAGATCAGCCAGTGTGTTCCTCTCAAGCGTTTTACTTGGTCAGCATTTCACTCGCAGTCAGAAACGTTGCTTAAGGTATCACTTAAGGTGTTGGAAAACAGGATCAAACGGATTGATACACAGCTTTTGACATGCTATTTGAGCATGTAGCTCACTATAATTGGTCATGTCATCATGCATTAAATTAACAATGTATGGTGTAATGCCCTGAAACGAGTGTCTTTTGCAAATCTGTCAGATATCATGTGAAAATGCTCTTGACAGCTGTCTGGGGAAATGCTAGTAAATAGCAATTCAGCTGCTCAGAATATTCCCTGTCCAGCTGTTAAATATTTTGGACGTACAACAACTTTCTTGAGTTTGTTTATTGGGCAGATCGAATGTAATGCACCATAGTTCTTCATACTGCTTCGTTTTTCACTTATGATCTTCCATGACTGAACCAATATCACATTTAAATCATATTTAAAGCACTTCAGCATAAATTATGTCCAACTTGATTTAAACTGATTGCACTCACTGCAGTAGTAAGACAATTTTCCCATTCTTTAAGAAAAGGAAAATGACCTTAACCCGTACCCTTGTGCTGAGAATAATTCAGTCAGTGTGGACTCTGTGGGCAGCTGCCTCGATTCTGTCCCATGAGTGCTCTGGAGCTGTCATAAACTGTCACGTCAACTCAGGTCTGTTCACAATATGAACTGACACTCAAGTAGCGGGTGAACATGATTTCCAAGAGGCCGTGATAAGATGAAGATTGTTCTAGCTCATTGATCAATATATTTCAGGTTAACCATGAAAATGTTCTGCTAATTACACCAGAACAGAGATCCACTCTAGAAGTTACATGTTGAGATGTTTATGAAAATAGTTTGAAATCATGTCACTTTTTTTCAGGTATTGGCCCACAATGCTCTAGTTTTATAACAGCTAACTTCAGACAAGAAATAAGGATGATGTACAGCATTTCACATCAAATTCAAGCTAGTGTTTTCACATCAACTTTTTTTCGATTGGCACATGTGTCAGAATTCCTGTTCAAACTTGTCTGATCAGGTTGAAGCTTATTGCACTGTCAAACGTAGCTCTCTTCTCATTAGTCTCTGGGCCCCTTCCCATCAGTGCATGCGCTCAAATTAGATTGACATCCAAACTGTTCAGATATACAAAGCAATTTAGATGATATTCATTAGAGCGGTGACATAGGCTGATGTGACTCTGACAGGGAGCACTTCTCTCTCTTTCTCTCTCTTATTTTATTACCACTGAGGCGTGACTACCCCCACTGAATTCACTGTACCAAGAGAACAAAACAAAAAGACACAACAATGTCAATTCAATTCTATCTGCCAATACGGGATAGGAAACAAGCTAACATTACAAAAAATACAGGCATCGGAGTAGATGTTTAAACGGTACGGTAAGAGTTCAAAGATCTGCACTAAAAAGGAAGTAATTGCAGCAGAATCATGAGATTTGAAAATTTGAAAAAGCCTTGGTCCAACTATATGACAAATTAAACAATGGGCTTTAATTGTAATTAAACTATTTAAATAGAATAAAAATGTGTATTGCATGTATGACAGAGTCAAGTATATAAGAAAAAGACAAACAGGCTTTGTTTTTTCTATAAAAAGATTGCTGAATTATTATTATTTTTTTACATTTTACATATATGGATGGCATGCCTCATTCAATGTATTAACACAAAAAAAAATAGTGTAAATAAAAAGTCAAAAATGTCTGGTTAAATAGTCTAACAAATCTGGCTAGAATAAAAATTAAGAAATGATACAGAAGTAAAAAAAGCATCTGTAAAAAAGCAAGTCATGGCAATTTATATCAACAACAAAAAGGTTTAAGACTTTCAAGTCTTTTATACACTTCATACACACAGTTCTTTAGTTATACATCTAAATAAATCAGATTCCTTTGCACAAAGTAGTAGCACAGGCAATAAATGAAAGCAAGGAAAAGGCAAGCCATATTTTGGAAAATATGCATAACATATAATAGTTTATCTATATACAAATGTACATTCTTTTTTCATCAGAACAGAAACTTCTCCCAAAAAAAATGTTCATGATTATTTAAGAATGTTAATAATTTTAAGACACATGTTTATAGATTTCTTATACAGAGTATCTATTTGGTAAAGCTGGCAGTAGCCACCTTAGAATGTTTAATGCTAAATTCCCATGGCAACACCAATGATCACAAAGCTTAGCCTACAAGGCCAATTGTGTATGTTAATGCAACAATATACAAGTATCTGTGAATGAATCCTTACACTATGATCCTACTGTCTGTTCTCATCTTAGAGTACAATAAATATCCTCGCATACAATGTTAACTATATCTTGTTTGTATGTTACAGCGCTGGCACTGGTAGCAGTTGGTCCTGACATCCTCTAGCTGGTGATACAGCAGGAAGCACAGGTTTTATGGGAGTGCTTTTAGAATGCTTTGTAACCTTCCGGTTGACATCCTTAGAAGAAAGTTTAGCCAAGTCTTTCATTTTAAACCCAAGGTGTGACTCAAGGTGACAGATGTACGTAGAACGAGCTTGGAACTGTATTGCACATTCACTACAGTAGAAAACTGGGTGTCCCGAGTCAACGTTCTTTATGAACTTTGTTCTGCCTGTTCGTCTGAGCTGGTATTTCACATTGGCCAGCCAGTGGCTGATGGTTGTCATAGACAGACCTGTTATATGTGATATGAACATCCTTTCCTGGGAGCTCAAGTCTGATATCACATATTTTCCATCAACTGTCTGCCTGAGGCAGGACGTGAACTGAGCCTGCAAAATCAGCAAGTGCTGGGGTTTCCAGTGTGACTGCCTACCTTTACGTTTGTGCACCATTGAGGTATCCTCTGCCTCATCTGAAGTGTGAGAACCCTCGATTTCTGACTGCTCTGGCCTACATAAAATTGTTGGGGACTTCAGAACTTGAGAGTCTGAGAGATTACGCAGCATGTCTGAGATGTCAGAGAGGGCATTTTCACGCAAAGGACTCACTGGTGTGAAGATTTTTGAACTAGTGGATTCATTCACAGATGCACTAGATACAGAGGAACTCACAGTTTTGCCTGGGAGAGCGGCAGCTCTGAGACATTGTTCACTTTTGCCTTTGGACAAGTCTATCGGTTGGTCTCTGCAAATTTCATGGCAGTCCGAATGTAACTGGCTAGGTTTTGTCGAGTGTCCAGATGGACCGGCAAGAGCGGCCCTTTCCGCCATGCTGTTGCTCATCCTGAGAAGCATACTCATAGGGTCCTGGACAGGCCTTAGTGGTTTGGCAGCTTTACCCAGATGAAGGTTCATAACAGATTGAAGGGCACTTAGAGGACTGACAGAGGGTTGTTTTGGCTCAGGGTGTGCAGATAACAGACCAGCGTCATTGTATGGATCTGAAGTGGAGGTGGTGTGACTTCTGAAATCTTGTGTGTGCTTCTGAATTTCCCTTTCATTTGTGTTACCCTCAGTGGCATTGCTCATAGATGTAATCATGCTATCCAGGCTTGGAGATTTTGGTGATTTCCCTTTAAGATTCATTTGCTGCCGATGTGGTGATCTCTGCCCATTGAAGTCATTAAATTGCCTGTCTACTCCAGCAACTTTTTCTGTTACTTTGTTTTCCAGTTTGTCCACCTCATGGAGATTAACTATGGTTGAGGAAGCTCTTGGTGGAGTGCCTGGAGGAATCAAATTACTTTTGTCTAAGGACTGGACTTCCTGACTACTGGCTGATTGTTTTAAAGAAGAAATATAGCCTGAGTTGTGCAGAGCAGGTTTCAGATGGTTTTGTAACTGATAAGCTGCATGAATGCTCTGGTAACCACCCCAGCTTGGAGCACCCCTCTGTGCTTTGTTAATGGCCGACGTAACCGTATTCTCCAGTGATTTTAGAATATCAAAATCCATTTTAGGGCTCTCTTTCAGATCCTCTTCAGTTAGGTAATCAGACTTTGCTAATGTGCTGAATTTCTGCTTAACATCATTTACTTTTGCAGACTCCTTACATTCACTGTCTTTCTGAGAAGTAATTTCTTGTTTCTTGTTCTTCTTGTCCACAGTTGCTGCAGATGTGATGGATGATGACTCCAATATTCCTGTGGCTGAGAGAGGGGAAGAACACGTTGTACCTGACTGAGACTTCTCAGACTTACTTTTGGGATGAGGAGGCTTGTCTGTCTTTTGCAATGAGTGGGTAACTTTAACAAAGTGGCCGGTCAACACCATATGAGCACTCAAGTGCTGAATAGAGTCATGCAAAATCCCACACTCCATACATTTGAGATTCTGAGAATTGAACTGTACACCTCGGCTTGTCGTCTTCTGATCTTTTAAGTCTTTATTGTCGGTTTGGTCAGAATGCATGTGAAAAATATCACTGGCATGCCCATCATTAGGACTTCTTGTCTGCTCTGTGGTTTGCAAAGATTTTGCAACATTCAACTCCACTGGAACCCTCTTCCTGAAAGAAGACGCAACTTTAGCAGCAATTGCTGTTCTTGGCTCTCTCAGAGGAACCTTTTGGTAATGCTTAGTCTTTATCATGTGCACGCTGAGGTCTTGCAAAGATTCAAAAGAGTGTCCACAGTACATACAGCGTAGGACTTTCTGGGCATCTTCCTTTCCCTCCATCTCCAAAAGAGAGCGCTTACGTGGCTTGGACCATGACTTGGCATCCTTGCTAGCACTTTCAAGGTTGTCATCACGGTAGTGGTCTGTTTCATTCATGTGAACTGTGAGATCAAGCAGTGTGTCATATGCTGCACTGCAGCTTTTGCAGTGGAACTTGCTAGCACCGGTAAAGATGGATCCGTAGAGTTTAGTGCTTTGGCGGTAGAGCTGGACAGTGGAGAAAATACTTGGTTCAAGTGCAATAGGTTGTTTTTGAGAGACCTGTTGGAATGTCTTTGCGATAGCAGACTGATGCCAGTCATAACAGTTGCGTCCAGGACTGCTGTTGCTGCTACTGCTACCGCTGCTACTGGCAGGCTGTTCATCTGCATACGGTTGAGAGGAATTCAAGTTCAAAAAGGACCAGTAGGGATTATTGAGGAAGCTTTTGTAAATAGCCTTCATTTGTTCTAGGCTGTCAGTAATACATACAGAGTGTTCAGAACTGTCTTTTAGAAAGTCTTTTGTGGCCCCTTCCTCTTTTTTGTTCAGGGTGCTCTCTGTATCTGACGTAGGGTCACTAGATTCACTTATGTGAGATTCACTGTCAACATCATGACCTGAAAGCTCAGCAGCAGGGGAATCTTGTTCATCCGCTGGGTTTTTTAAGTCTTCTCCCAAATCATTTTCATCCTGTGGTTTCTCATTGGTCACCGAGCAATCACTTCCAGTACCTTCAGTCTCTATGGGGGTCTCCTTTCCAACATTCTCTGAATCATAAGCTAGAGGGGGGAAAAGAAAAAAATTAATTAATAAATGCCACTTAAGTAACACTGAAAGGTAAACAAGCAAAACAAACATTAGCCTAATAATATTCTTCTATAAATGAAGTGAATGGGCAAATTCCTTCTGAAATGTACAGGTGTTCTTCCACCCTGGCCCACAAAAGTCAAAGTCTTACATTCAAATTGCTGTCTGCCTCAATTCAAATGCAAATCAAATTCAGGAATTTAATTCAATTCTGAATGGCACATAAGCACTGGTGCATCCCCAAGCAAATAACTGAGGACTGAGAAATAACTTTTATTTATTTTAGAACTGAGATTTAGTCTAGTCTAGTCAAGTGAACATCAAAGCTTTTTTTAATCTAATAGTTTGCTGTTAAGCATATAATCAGGCTATTTACAAGAGGTTGCACCTGCTACCATTTGGCCCACCTCTCCACATGTCCACACACCTGTGCACATATAAAGAGACAAATAGATAGAGGGAAAAGGTGGACCGATAGATTGAGAGGTTAAGGGGAATGACATAAGATGGCGGCACATAAGCCACCTGTCACTTTGAATCCCACCTGACGACTGTTCACCTTGGACAGGTGACGTGCTGCGAGAAAGGTGTCTGCTCGAGCACCTCAAGATGACAGATCCAAGGGGACACGGTCGCCCTTCTCCCTGCCAGCTGCCCTCACACCCTCAAAGAGCCCATCCACCACCGTCCTTCGGGACTGATGATCCCGTCTCCTGACAGCCTGTCCCCTGCTAGTTTGACACTGTCACTCTGACTTCGTAAGTGGAACAAATGCCCTCTTGAAAGCCATCCCAACCCCCCCTTCTCTGTTCCACTCTATTCACTCTTGTTTGTGTGCGCATTTGTGATTATGTTGCTCATGTCAAAAGGAAAACGCTTGACATGTCAGATGTTTGGAAATACAGCAGGCCCTAAATTACAAGCTAACATGGTGTGCTGCTGCATGTGTGATTCAAGTGCATTGTCGCATGCTAACGGTCTCTCTTCCTTTCTCTCTCTTACAAGATCCACCACAGTCTTGACAAGAGTGTTAAAGCACAAATAGCTCTCATTTCAAATGATAATACACAATCTCACAAGCCTGCGCTTCTCTCATTTAGCCTCTCACTGGCTGTCAGCCAGGCGGCCTGCAGGATGGGGGCTCTAAAGGATAACTGGCAGGTGCAGGCCAGTCTTATCCCCTCTGTAGATTTGGATTGTCACTAGGTATCCATTACTTGCCAATCTCCTCTGATCGTGCCCGACAGCCTTGATCAAAAGATGTCATTTGAACGGCCTGATTTGGCATGAACTCCAAAGCAGTTCGAAAAGAGGGTGAACCAGGTGTAACTACAATGACATGATCATTTTCCTGCCCTCTCATATCCCTGAGACAATTACGGTGACACACTGAGGGTCCACAATGGCAAATTGCTTTTTTCTTGTACAAATGCTGAAGACTTCAAGACTGTAACTTAATTTTTTTTTGGGGGGNGGGGTTAAACGAGGCAAAATATAAAAGAGAATCAGAATAAATCAGCTTTAACTCACTGAGTTTGTTACTGTACATATTGTACAGATGTATTCAAGTCTGTCCTCATAAAAAATCTTAGAGGGTGGAGAAGTTCAGAAGACGTTCATCCTAAGAAAAAAAAAAAACTTTCACAAATGTGTGTGTGTTTGTATCAAAACCCAAGCCCACCAAATTTGAACACAATCTTTAACCTCGAATGATTTATAATCCATCTCAGGAGGCACCTACCATAACCAATTATTCTCAAAAGGCTTGATTGACAGCCTGGGTGATTTATTAAGCTAATAAAATGTGATGTGTGCAATGAGCTCTAGCAGAACAAAAATCCAGGAGACTTTAGTGGCACTTGCCCGGTTTGATTTATGTAACTATTACATTTGTCTCCATATGACCACTCATTAACCCCCTCCACCCTATAGACAGAAACAGCACATAAGACATTTAAATTGGAACATCAAGTACTATACATACCATTATTCGTTTAATGTGCATGCATTATTGATTACTCTAAGACAGCACAGAGATCAGACACATGATTACAGTTAAAAGTAGGCATATTTTGTGAATGCGCATCTACTCTCACAACTGCTCTGCACTTTATGTGATTTCTAAACAGTCTAGATGATCAAATTCTTACATGAAGTGAAAATCAGAGAAAAATCATTTAATGCCATACATTAGTCTTGTTACATATGTCTTGTTAGGTAACTTTGCAATAATACCCAATAAGATGATTATGATATGCATTTAAATGGTTGCTCGACATAAACAAAGCTTTCTGTTAGTAAATACTGTAGCTTTTCATCCTCAAAGCTCACATGACTCACTTGCAACCTCACAGTGAGATACAGATTGAGGCTAACTGTGAGAATTGTTCTTGCTTGAGGCCATGCTAATGTGCAACACATGACACTTTGATCAAAATAAAGCAGCGTTCAGGCAACATGTTGAGATGCCCCCATGCCAAAAATAGTGTGTTCTTTGCTGCAAATGAAGCAAAGAACAGTGTGAATTTTTAAGCTCAATCAAAGTGGGCAGTCAAATAAAAAAAATTTAAAAACACTGTTGGCGTATATCAGTGCCCTGGGTCTAACCTTTTCTGTAGTGTTTCTATTTCTCTGCAGGAGAAACTTAAAACTGACCATTTACAGTAAATGCGGGAAGGCAAACAGTCTCTGTTGACTGGAATTCCACAGACCACAATCGTCCTTTCAGGGGAGATATCTCTCTAATTATCACTCTGTGTGCCTTTGATTCCTTTTCCCCCTTGACAACAGTGTGTCTGATGTGTCTCAGCTGCCAAGAGTGATTGGCAACAATTCTATGTGTATCTAAGCCAGCAGCTGCTGAGATGATGGCCCAGCATCAAAGAACTCAGTGAGATGGATGGCACTCATAATTCTACTCTGCAGGGACAAGGTGGGGGAGGTTGGGGGCAAAAACCAACATCAAAAAACCCCAGACTGTCACCCACCCACCCCCCAACCTTTCAAGCGAGGCTTTGTCCCGGAGTTACCCTCTTTAATAAGCTTCCGATAACTAGGAATTGAGTTCACTGAGAATACTGGAAGGGTTCGTTGGGAATGCAATACCAAACTCCCTATCTTATCCGGCAATGACCACCCGGTGGACAGCTGGTGTCTCGTAACAAACATGGAAAGAAAGCAAAGCTATCCATCATAGAGAGGACATCTAAGACCCTGTGCTCTGTCTATGCCTCTCTAACTCTCAGGTTACAGGCTTACACAGCCGTCCAAATAATATTCACTGTGATAAATGGTCCTCTAAGCCGCCTACCTCTCATTAATCTCTTTCTTTAAAGGAGCATCCATCATGGAGCAGTGCTAGAGCTGCAGAAGAGAACACTAGAGTTCATTTACAGGCCAGTTGTGCTTGAGTGATGCGTGTCATTTTTAGCTTGGACGGGAATGCGCAGACGTGAACACGTACAAATGTCCACGTACGTGAATACCCACAGACGAAGATGGATGCACGTGCGAACGCGCATTCTTTAGAAGCCGAGTCGACAATAGACAGACTGACTGATTGATTTAAAACGTGGCTTGGTAGGTGAAATTTTTGAAATGTGCAATAAAAGACATTCACACCTTTCGCTAAGGTAGAAATTATCATGCATTAAGCTAAATTAGAACTCATTTGTCGTTTCACTAGCTCAACATGTAATATATCTTAGTCTGTCATCGGCTGAGGTCTTTACCCAAAGAGGGCTTTCAATGACTTAATGACTTAACAGCTTAACTCAGCAGTGTGACAATTTATTGAATTTTCTTGCCTGTGTCACTTTCTTTTAGTCTAACTGCGAACCCTATACAGCGCCATCTCCGTTTCGCTTTTAAACATTTAGCCTGTATCTATGACTTCCCAACTTTCTCCCCAGCCTTTTCTGTCTAATTCTCAACAATATTTCTCCTTTCTTTCCTCCCTCAGTGTCTCGGAAAGCCTGCGTGATAGATGACATGTGTCAGGATGCCAGAAGTAAAGGGTGGCAGCGTGATTAACGGCTCTGTTGAAAGGGTAATTGACGGTTTGGCATTGTGCTGATCTTCTCCACCAGGGTTTGGTTTCTGGACCCCTGAGGACCAGACTGACTCATTTTTCTAAAATGGACCGCAAGCTAAAAGCCACCTCCCATGAGAAAAAAGAGATGGATTCTTGTCTTCTTAACAGAAGATTGATGTCTTCATTGTCAACACAGCAAAGTAACATTCATATAAGTTTACAACTACAATAGAGTGCTAGGTCAAATGAGGGTTTGGACAGATAGCAGGTCAAAGATGTGACGTTCATCTTTTGTCCTTTCTATTAATTTATTTGAAAAATGCAATCAATACATACTATGACTTAAAGGAACACTCCACTTTTTTTGAAAATAGGCTCATTTTCCAACTCCCCTAGAGTTAAACTGTTGAGTTTTCTCCGGGTCTGGCGGTACCACTTTTAGCATAGTTCATTGAATCTGATTAGACCATCCGCATCTTTCTCAAAAATGACCAAAGAGTTTCAATATATTTCCTATTTATAACTTGACTTTTCTGTAGTTACATCGTGTCCTAAGACTGACGGAAAAAGAAGAGTTGCGATTATTTTCTAGGCCGATATGTAATATCATTGCGATGCGTAATATCATTGCGATGCGTAATATCATTGCGCCTGCTGCACCCATGGTACGGCAGCAAAGTTTCTTGATTATTACGCCAGAATTAGAGTATAGTTCCTAGCCATATCGGCTTAGAAAATCGCAACTTTTCATTTTCCGTCAGTCTTAGTACACGATGTAACTACAGAAAAGTCAAGTTTTAAATAGGAAAAATATCGAAACTCTTTGGTCATTTTTGAGCGAGATGCTAATGGTCTAATCAGATTCAATGAACTATGCTAAAAGTGGTACCGCCAGACCTGGAAATCGGCTGAATGGATTCGAAAATGGTAAAACTCAACTGCTAAAAGTGGTAAAAACCACAAAAAAAATGGTAAAAGCTTTCCTGTAGCTCAGTGGTTAGAGCGTGGCACTAGCAATGCCAAGGTCATGGGTTCGATCCCAGGGATTGCACATACTCAGATACAAATGTATAGTATAATGCAATGTAAGTCGCTTTGGATAAAAGCGTCTGCCAAATGCATAAATGTAAATGTAACTGTTTAACTCTAGGGGAGTTGGAAAATGAGCCTATTTTCAAAAAAAGTGGAGTGTTCCTTTAAATACACCTCTTCTACAATGAGCATGATTTTAAGGGATCGCTGCAGACCTTTATGACTGTGTCAAGTCTGACAATCTTTCTTTCTCTTTCTTTCTTTCTTTCTTTATGTCCCCTAGGGGCAATTGGTTTCACAGCAAGACCAGCATACAAAAGACAATTCACAATACATTAATAATTACATTTAAAACACAAGACAACAACAGGCTCAAACAACTACCTACGTCCACCTACTCCCCACATGCCAGAATTTATCAAAGAAATAGCAGTAGGAATAAATGAATGTTTATACCTGTTACTCCTAACAGAAGGAAATCTTAACCGAGATCCTGAGGGTAAAAGCTGAAACTCAGAATAGAGTGGATGGGAGGTAACTGTTAAGATAGATTGAGCTTTTCTAACTACCTGGCGATCACACAATTAGATTTTTTTAATGTCAAAGTGTGACTCCCCAAAAACAATTTATAAATTAATAATTCATAATATTTGTAAACAAAAAACAGTAAAACACTTAATATTATAACTACTATAATCATTTTTCAAAAGTATTTTTTAGTTTAGTACAGTTATTTCTATAAACCTGGTACGTGTTTTAAACTAGATTTTTCCTTTTATTTATCATGGACACTCTTATACCCCTCTTATACTCTCTAGTAAAAGGCATCTACTTATTTACTCAGCTATGACTTACAAAGTTTGGCTTAAATTTAAAAATGTAAGCAAATTTTAAGGATTAAACAGAACATTCACAAGTAAAACTAAATTTGTCCATCACAACTAAAACATCAATAACAGTTATGAACACATTAAACCTATGAACACACCATCTGTGTGCATGTGTGAAATGTGTATGCAAGAATGTGTATGATTACTTTAATCTTTTGTCTCAGCCATGTGTAAATCAATGGGGTTCTAGCAGTTTTAAAGCTGTTGGCAGTGATTACAGGCATGCCTGGCTGGAGAGGTATGTTGACACTGGTTGGGATTAGGGAATGGTGGGCCTCTATGGTTTCCTGCCCTTTCATCACCGCCACCATCAAGCTCAGCTCCTGCGTCACATCCATGCATGACTGATGGCCGCTTGTCCGGATGACCTGCCTTGCACCTTAGATCTGACAGCGACTGATTTTACCCTTAGAAAGTGGGAGAAGGCAGGGCCTGGAGTCGCGCCCAAACAGAGCCTGAGAACCGAGAAGATTTTTGGCCAGGGTGGCCCGTGGGATTTGCGGAGGCGTGTCCGATTAACTCACATTATCAACCCACACACAGACAGAGAGAGATCTAACTAACAAAGTTGAAGCAAAGTACAACTCTCAAAATAGATTTGATGTCTAATCTGTCGTTCCAAATATGGCTCAAAGCCTAACAGACAGATGAAAACATCCATTTCAGAGGGACTGTAGGTGGTTCCACATGTTTGTCTCCTCATAACAGTTCGGAATCATCTAGATTCCAGACAGGCACCAAAAAGCTCATTTGTCACGTAAAGGTGCTAAATTGGGTTATGGCGATAGGAAAGGCCAGCAGGAGTGGCTAATATCAACTTGATTACATCAAGGGAGCACAAACCTAATATGACTTGGTGACAGACGCATACCTTGTCATATCCAATCATTACACATGTCAGGAATCCATCAAGTTTACAGCTAATTAGGTGTGCTCAAATAAAGCAAAGCAAAATGTTTCTTTTTGCAGAACACTGCAAACCTTTAGGGCAACAAAAAGAGGGAAATGGGGAAAGAGTACACTGCTATGAAATCTCTCATTAAGACATCACCTACAAGATCGGTTATTGAGCTTTATATCCTCTACAGAGAAAAACAATTAATCAGAATCAATAATTTGGTCATCATCAAGTTAAAATTAAACAGCACATCACTAAATGTGTTCATACCAGTAAACCATAAACTCACACTTGTAAACCACCATGGTCACCACTCTGCACAGAGTCCATGAGTGAAGTTTGGTGGAGCATACTGATGAAATAAAAGCCCAGGCAAGCTTATGGGAAAAAGAAGGAGAGCACTCACATGGCCTTGCTCTGATTGACCATTAAAGCCTTTGATGGATGAGGCTGTCACAAGGATAACAATTAAATCCAACATGAGACAAAGCTGTTCTGACAGGCCAGTCTAACAGAGCAAGCCATACCCCTCCATTAAACTCCACATCATCTCTGCCTCAAACACACACACACAAACAGTGAAGGCTATATAATAATGGCTTTGTATCTGTTTCAAAGAGCTCTGCTATAAATATAAAAATGCCCCAGAACTCCTCCTCTTTCAAATAATAGGATAGGATCTATTCTATTAAGCAGACAGATAATGTTTTGGTTAACATGAAGGCAGTTTCAGTGGTTCTCACTTTTTTAAAGGAGACTCTGAAATGGTTGTATGTAAATAATGATGTCTGAGCTGATAAAATGTATTTTCTTAAAAGGCTGGTTTAAAATGCCAGTGCCAAGTTCTTGAAATCAAATTCATATTTATGTTATAGGCCTATATATGTATTTGGCCTATTATAATAGAATCATATTTTATTTCAACAACTTATTGACCTCGATATACAGATTGAGAGTCTAAATTGGTCTTTTCTGGTTTATGTTTTTTTTCTTGTCACATGACAACAAAATGGCTTCCTGAATGTTGGTTATACCAAAGCTTTTAAAATATTTTTAAACAAAATTACTTTGCTCCGTTTTACCTACTGACAATTTTGACTTTAAGCCCCACAAAAAAAGAACAATTGAAATTACAAACTTGTCATTATTCAAAAGCTGAATTCAAGTAATTTTTGTACGAACTGCATTTTACTGTACCTTTAATTAACTTCGGACAAAAAAAAAATNGAATTCAAGTAATTTTTGTACGAACTGCATTTTACTGTACCTTTAATTAACTTCTGACAAAAAAAAAAATCAAGGCAAAAAAATTAGCCAATAACATGACAAAAAAGTATGACTCAAATTAGGACAAGAAATATATATATATATATATACGTGAAAATATTCCAGGCAATTAAAAGCGATTTTACACAGCTTTTGTTCTTCATGAAATGTACTAAAACGAAATGTATATAATGGAGGACAGATGCACAAGAGCATCCTAATCAAATTCAGATGAACTTACCTGCCGCTCGTTTCGGCGCCTGCTGCTTTCTTCTCGGCATACTTGCGCGCAGACTGTGTGTCTATATACGCAACCTGAAATGATATTCAACTATGTATGCTCCCAGTCAGACGTGTCACCATTTAACTAAAGTATAGCGCGGTCACAAAAGCTACGCTACTTCGCATTGGTCATAGGAGAAAGCCCAGGTGCTCCGTGTTCAGCTGTGGTCTTTGTTTAAAGCCAGTCTGCTGGAGTGATGAGGGAAAACTGCACGGCAGGACAGTAACGCCTAGCCGATCGCTACGAGTTTGTCACGTCACTCAAAAGTCCGCGGCAACCGATTCACTCGCAGAAAGTATGGGGGCGTTCACACGTCTGGCTGTGTCCAAAACAGCTAGATATAATGCAACGGAATGGCACAAAACGCAGGGGTTTGAGTCGCGATTAGAAGTTAATAAAAGTTACACAACGTTTAACTCGACAACACTGATGGCGCAACATCAGAGAGACGCGACGCAGACCAAAGACATCATGCGTGGGTAGTGCGTTGACCAACAATTATACAATAACAGACTGACAACGCTTCCTGTGCTCCTGTTGGTCACTCCTACCCACCCACATACAATGCCAAAAAATGCAGTCTAGGTAGGCAGCTCGTAAGGTTTTGAGACACTGCCAATATGTCACTTAAGAGTGCATTAACAAGACCGCTTACACTGACAAGAAGGATGTAAATTAACCCATTAATGGGCACACCTAGATAAAAAGGAGTTTTTGGGACGATAACAACAAACAATGTTTTGTGTTTTTACAGATTTAACCGTTTTTAAGCATATACCAAACGTTTGAGATGTCCGTTAATGGTTAAAGTGCATTTTTCTCATCATTCTATATTGATATCAATTTACATTGAAATAAGACATTACATTTTTAATCATCATTAGGCCAACACAATAAATACAATTGTTAATTGTTTGAAACCACTGTCATAGGCCTATGTAAATTTACCCTACATATATTTATTTATACCCTCATGAAAAAATACTATAGTAATTTATAGGAAATACTATAGTGCTTTTGAACCGTAATTCAATAGTTGCTGTGGTAATAACTATACTAATATAAACAAATTACTTTACCCAATACTGTACTAAGTTTTCTACAACTATAGGGTATATTACACTATAATACACTACAGTTTACTGTAGTAAAAACTAAAGTATACTACAGTATTTATTACAGTTTATCAGTTCACTATAGTTAATACTATTATGCTGTAGCATTCATTAACAAAGTATTGTAAATACTATAATATATACAGTATACTATAAATTACTGTAGTATTTTTTCACCAACTTGGATTTTTTTAGGTTATATTATCAGATATTCATATCTAATGTACATGAACTGATCTGTAAAGGACTTGAACGTTATAAAGTGTTACCCAAAATTGATTAACATGGTTTTATATAAAGTTATAAATACCACAGCTACTCATACTTCAGTAATTCATGATTATCCTAATATGTAATAGTGTTTTTATCACACTTTTAATAAAAAAAAGCGTGATGACAAATCTGATTCGTTACTGCATCAAACAATGAGCAATAAAATAACATTTGCTATAGTTAATGTACAACATTTCTGTCTCAATGTTTTGCTATTNAGAGAGGACCAGGCCTGGACTTTATGTTGTGTTTTATTATGTTTGTGTGGCCGGCAGACGTCCGCGAGGGTCTGCCGGCATTACTTTCGTTTTGTTTATTTTGAATTAAAGTTTTGTTGAATGTTCGCCGGTTCCCGCCTCCTTCTTCCCGTACTTACGAACTGTGTTACAAGTGTTTTTACATATCACACTTTTAATAAAAAAAAGCGAGATGACAAATCTGATTCGTTACTGCATCAAACAATGAGCAATAAAATAACATTTGCTATAGTTAATGTACAACATTTCTGTCTCAATGTTTTGCTATTCTATAAGCCTCTTATTAAGGTCAAATTCTACTGAAAACCTATAAAAGACATTTGTTGTGCATCTCTGTTGTATTTCCTGCAAACAGTCCCTTGAGTAATCAAAACTGCATGGCCAAAACAAGCTTGCCCTGAGGACTTTCTTTTACAAATCAGCACTGTCTGAGGATGTCTTTTTAAGTACTGTAAAGTCATTCAGATGTGGGGTCAGAGTTCTGACCCTGCCATTAAAACACAGGCAGAGACATAGTGCTCTCATTTAACTGCTCTGCTGCATCATATATCATCCCACTGCCACAGAGCTGCATTAGAGAGGATCTTTGATTTTTACTTTTAGAGCAACATAAATCAAATGCAAGGCAAGGTCTGCCAGTGACATCCTTGTATTGGTCCTCAATGAATGGGATGGAGAGGGTTTGTTGACTGAGGTCAGGAGCACTAAACTAAACAAACCACAGTTGCAAACGAACAAAAGAAAAGACTGCTTATGCACATGACTGTCCAAACACACAGAAGCGTTCATTTAAACTAACATTAATCAAGTGAAAGTGTTTCTGGAATGGAATGGTTGTAGGAAATTGAAATTTTAGCAAATCTTATTGCATTGCTCCTTGTTTGATTTCTGCAAAGAAGTCTTGTTTCTTTGCTCAGTTCATTCTGTTCAGTACTTTAAAGGCTGTAACTATATGTCTTCTTGTTTTTGTGCTTGTGCAGCGATGTCAGGGCAAACATTAAGGAGGCAACTGTCTCATTACCCAGACCTCTTTGGTCTTCCCCACCTCAGAGCAATCTTGTCAAGCAGCATCTGAAACGAGAAGGGACATCTGCCAGCAGGACACCCACCCTCCCTACAGCTCACAGGAGGGTGTATTTGAGCCACATGTCCATCAGTCCTGTTGTGAAGATTTCATTTTATCTCCTCCTGCCCGCTTTCCACCACTGTTTTGAGAGGTGCTGTCCTCCACTTTGATCTATGATGAACAGATGACCTTTTTCCCAAGTCAGGTGTCTGGCTCTGTAACATCATGTTCTAACAGTGTGTCAAAACAGCATGGCTCACCTTCTCCAACTCCGGTTATTTGTCTCGGATAGACTCACAAATCTGTTTTGAAGAGATCTATGGTGAGGTGAATGCGTTGGAGATGGCAGCACCTGGGTGTATTATAAATGTTAAAAAACAGAGAGAAAGTGATGATGTTGATTAAAACAAACTAGAGAAAGTATCTGCAAATACTGCTTTTAGCAATTCATTCTGACTCGGTATTGATCAGGCAGAGAGATTACAAGCCTTATACTCTAGGAAGTGTTGATCAATGACACAATCAGGATGTTATTCTTAACCCTGCAATAATTCAGTGTAACTGCAGGCTGTAAAATTAAATCAGTATTGCCTCCAATACAACAGTATGAAACCTTTTTTAGGAACAATTGTGTAGGCAACGGGAAATTTGGGCTAGTTGTCACAAGTAACTATAAGGTCTGGAGTCAAAAGTTCAATTATGAATATATGAAACCAAAAATGTTGACTTCATATTTTATATTATAAATCATATTTTGGTAATTCCATATGCTAAAACATCATATTCTTGTTAAATAAACACAATAAAATCACGCTAGGATACATAAAGCACAATTCAACTCTATAATAATTGTAGTGCAATAAGGTTGAATTGTGTTCTCAGGACAATGTTTATTCTGCACATTTATATTGGAGCAAGTGTGTTTAAATGTTTGTGCTGTTTTAGTCTTTGATAATAATTTACTGAAAAGCCATTATACCCAAAAATCTGATATTTCATGCATGGCCAGTTATTGTGACAACTTACCCAATAGTGTGGCAACATGCTCCACTATCGCAAAGCATCAACACGTCTGAACTATAAAGTTCTTTTCCACCATAGGATTAATTATTTTGAACACGGTAAAGAGCACTTGTATTACCACTTGCACATGGCATTGTACAATTACAAACCATTATTGGCCTGGATTTCTCGACATGGTAAGCTAAACCGTGCTAGTGGATAAATCAATGTCCATAAATATCCTCTGTAGCTAGAACTTTTACCTTTCTATATAACATGATCAACCTCCATAGCACAGTCTTTCCAATGTTTACCTACAGTCTCATGTAATTCACGTCCAGTGTTGGGTAAGATACTCTAAAGGTGATGATACACATGGCAACTTTTTGAGCAATGTTGCCGGGCAATGTTGCCGTCAACGGGCAACCTGATGAGACACAGGGCAACTAATTGGGGCAATGGACAGTTGGCAGCAACTAATCAGAGAGGAGCAAATCTATTGACAACCCAATAAATATTTTATTATAAACACTTGTTAGGCACTTTATTTCAACTTTTCAAATATATTCTTCATTTTTATTCAAAATAAATGCCTTTCCGATCTGATTTGTGATAGGAAAAGGGAGAAGAGCGAGTTCAGCAAAAGGCAGATTCGAACCCGCGTCGATTGCGTCAAAAACTATATTCAAGTGCCATACGCCCTACAGCCTACGTTACTACGGACGTTGAACAAACCACGTCTTTTTAGTACAGCTTACACTTACTACTTTGGACAGTTGTTGGTATTTTAAGCAATATATGAGTAAATTCTCTGTTTTGGGTTGACGCATGACAGCTTACTAGCGTAAAAAGATATAAGTTCACACTCCTTTTCTCCGCTCCACTGCCGCTGAGAGGCCGCCATCTTGTTTGAATTTTTTCTGAAATCTCTGAACTAGTCACGTGATCGGCTGCTAACATTCTGATTGGAGGATTTCAAAAAATTGCCCACGACCGATCTAACGTATCCAGATATAAATTTGTTCCTCATTCTCAGTGGGAAAGTGCCCAAGCAACGTTGCTCAGCAACGTTGCTCAGCAACATTGCCCGGCAACATTGCTCAAAAAGTTGCCCCGTGTATCATCACCTTAAAAGAGTAATTGATTACTAGCTACTAATTACATCTTCAATAGTGTAATTAGATTACTGTTCTAATTATTCTCTCTAAAAATGATTCACATTACTTCTTACTAATTACTTTCTAAATCTCATTGTAGCGAATTAACTCAAAGGGGAAATATTAATAATTATTCATAACTCATTATGATTATTAATTATGAATATGTAAATCAGTTAATCAGATTAACTGGATGTAGCTATATTAAGATTAATATTACAATCAATTAACCTGTTCGTCCAGTGAACACTCAGTGTTGATTGTTTATTAATTCTAAGAAATGTTAATTTCCAGGTTATGGAAAAACAACATTCTTATTGTACCGTACTACTCAGAGCATGAAGTCAGGATCTAAATCACTTAAGAGGCAATTTATTAGCAGACGGAGTCAGAACCAAACATGTATTGTGCACAATCTTTATTAACTAACTCACAAACACATAACTAAACTAACAAACACATAACATACACGCAGGTCACACACATACGTAGGTAAGAATGAGCAATGATAGAGTTGAACCGGAAGTGGAACCGGGAATGGAGCTATAGGAAAAAGTCAAAGACAATCTGGAAAAGAATCATCAGTTTCCTCAGTAATAAAACACCTTTGCTGACAAAGGTAAGTTTTACAAATCAATACTAAATCGCTGTTTAGTGTTCAAATGTACGATACTTGCAAGATGCCTTTAGGCTGAGGAGCATTCGGCCCGAAGTTTTTGCCAGTATCTTCTGCGTTGGATGAAGTACTATGAAACAACTTAAGCTCATAGTTGAGCACATGGCTGGGTTGTAGGCCGAGGCCTGAAGAGGCCTGCAGCAAGAAGGGGTCTCTTCAGTCATCCAAGAAGCAAGGAAAGAGAACGGGAGTGGCATTGTTCACTGGCTTTTAACCTCTGGTCAAAGTCACACCTCTTAGTTGTTGACCGGACCAATGAAGATGTTGTATTTCCGGGCGACAACACGCCTCCTGTCAGGGCTTTTACGACCGAGCAAGATTAACTGGCTGAGTTTTTGAAGAAGAACTATTAAAGATTCTTGTAATACTGATGTGTTGCACAGGTATGGACATACCGCATACACAAGCATTTAAATCTTCCTGATACGAACCCATAGACACTAAACATGGCATAATTGAAGTTACCTTAAATGTATCATAAAACATGTGAATACAATGAGTGCAATACAACAACAGTAATAATGGATACCATTTCCTGGGGATATGCATGTTCATTTATAGAACAGTCTGTCTATAAATTAATGCAGGAAAGTCTGTGTTCTGTGGGGAAAATGCAGGGAAGATGCAAGTTTCCTGTGTCTCTTTGTCTCTGCTTCTCCACGTGCAACACACACACACACACACACTTCAGGGCAGAAAACTAAGGCTGGTCTTCTCGGGGGATGGGGACAGACCCCAGAGTGAGCTTTAAACAATTATTGGTTAACTATAACAAATAATTGTGTCTGATTTGTCTCAGTCGTTATACCATATCAAACTCAACCAGTTAGGATAGACATGAAACTGCTCTTTTAATTCTTTCAAATAAATAATATAAAATTGCATAAATTATTCTTGAACTGACTAAAGTATTTAAAGTAAGGTTACATTAAAAAGTCACATTAACATTAGACATTACATTTTGATATTAAATCCACTATTGTTTTATATAATTGTTCTAGTCTATACAGTATTTAATGCAATTACATCAGAAGTAACTAATTAAATTTCAGAAAAATTAAGAGTAATCCCTATATTACTTTTTCAAAGTAATTAAATTACAGTAATTACAAAAGCTACATTTTCCATTTGCTTTTCTGTTTTATCTCGGGATGCCCATCCCGAGGTACACTGTAAACCCTATAGTGCTCAAAATAATTAATTGTTTTGAGTAGGACAAACTTAAATTAAACAAATTAGTTCAGTCAAATGAACTTTTATGAGAATTTAGCACTTTCTTTTTCTTTCAAGTTCACAGAACTAATATATTTTAAGTAAACTGAACTTTTTCATTGATTTGAGTTTTATGAACTTATTTCTTTTCATTTAGACAAACTTAAGTTTACCTGAAACTGGGCTGGGATTTCTGTTTCCGAGCATGCTTTGCCCATGGCACTCGAAAAACTGAGGTTACATTATATTTTTAAGTTAAATGTAGAATTAGTGTACTCAAACATTTGTTAAGAACAAGTTAAGAATTAAAATGTACGGGTACAAAATAAAAATCTGCCAGTCCTCCTTACTTAAACTTCGAATTTCTTAACTTAAAAAATTTTGAGGCTACTGATTGCCTCTTTTTTGCCAACTTATTCGGGTTTACAGTGTAACTAGAGAGTACGTCAGCTCCAGTTTGGATCCAGCCTTTTATAAAGACTTCAGATGCCTAAACACCTGTGAAGAGACAGCGCCAACTCTGCGAGGACTTCAGATGACGCAACTCTGGATCAACATGCACCAATGCAAATTTTTCTATATATACTAATCATTTGTTAACATGTATTAATTACTTCAATGAGCTCATTGTTCTGTCTTAATTAATACAATTCTGAAATTACATAACTTGCACAGAATCACCTCTGATAACAGATTACTCTAAATTGTAATGCTGACATGCATTTTCTGTAAAGCTGCTTTGAAATTATATGTGTTGTAAAAAGCGCTGTACAAATAAATTTGAATTGAAAATGTAAATTGAACTTTGTAATGCATTATACCTAACAATGTTCAAATCTTCAGCAACTCTTGCATGACCGAGTTTATGTACATTCCTATCCTGATTTTGTAGAGCCACACTGGGAAAAAGCCTTAAAGGGTTAGTTCACCCAAAAATGAAAATAATGTAATTTATTACTCACTCTCATGTCGTTCTACACCCGTAAGGCCTTGATGAAATCCGATGACTCAGTGAGGCCTCCATTGACAGCAATGCCATTGAACTTCTCAAGATCCAGAAAAGTACTCAAAACATTTAAAACAGTTCAATCTTAATATTATAAAGCGTCAAGAAAACTTTTTGTGTGCCAAAAAAACTAAATAACGACTTTTCAACGATATCTAGTGATGGCTGATTTCAAAACACTGCTTTGGAGCTTTACGAATCGAACCAGTGGTTTGTAGGGCCAAAACATTGCTGTCTCTAAAGGCCTCACTGAGCCATCGGATTTCATCAAAAATAACTTAATTTGTGTTCCGAAGATGAACGAAGGCCTTACGGGTGTAGAACGACATGAGGGTGAGAAATAAATTACATTATTTTCATTTTTGGGTGAACTAACCCTTTAACCTTGCCAATTGATCGGAATGGAACGATACGATTAGGCAACGAGAATCACTTGATGCTTGATGATGATTTTTTTTCTAAGCAATAATGGTGGAAATGTTCAAGAGACTTTTGGAAGCCAATACTTTTAAGGTTCCTATAGATATAAAATAAATATTCAGTAAAAAATGTAACAATATGCCCCGGTCTCACAAGACATTTAATTAATGCAGTAATCACTGAGAAATCACCACGTTCACATCCACTAATCCAACTTCCTCTCTAGGATGACAGCAGAGTCTCGGTCATAGGCCGCTCTGAATAGATAATTAAGTCTTGATCTTAAAATATAAATGTACAGATGGGGCTTATGACAAAAATGGAAATTTTTCACCTTTAACCACCATTAGTTTGACAGTGACGCAGTTTCCCCTTAGCTCGAGAATACAGTGGGCCGAGTTCAGTCAGGTGAGAGGTGACAGGGCCGTATGGTGGATCTCCTGCCAGTGACAGGCTGTCATTTGGAGATGTGTGCCATGTGGCTGTCTCTCAGCCTGTCTTTGAGCTGAAGGATGACCCCTCCTGCTCACTGGGGCTTCACCGGCCATGCCATTCCTGTCTCTCAGCTTACACGTCTGACAGGAGACATGACGTCCGAGACACATCGACTCCATCTTCAGGTAGGCCTGTCCTGCGTTTTCTCTGATAGTTCAGGCAGGGAGAGAAAATGAGAGAAAGTGTATGTGTGTCTCATTCTTCCTGTAAGTAGCCTATAAAAGAGGTTATATATAATGGCATTATTCTTAGAAATGTACAGGTATTGTATGTCTTTCAAACCAGTCTAAAGATTGAGAGAAGGCTCAAGGTTGAGTGTTTTGATTGAGGTGAAAGGTGTACTTATTATGATTTGGAGGATATTTTCACCAAAAATACATCATCTCTGACATAAATGCATTTTTGCAATTAACTGTCCTTCCTGATGGAGTAATTTAACTTGATTTGTGGCTGTCAGGAGGAGGACAAAATGTGTATCAATTCTCCAATAACAAACAAATGCATCACAAACATCATTTGCTCACACACCTAAAAAGCACGGCCAAGGACATGCATGGACATCTTTTTTTATCATAATTATATGTAATGTACACTCTAAGAACAAAGGTTTAATGGGGTTCTATATAAAACCCTAGGGTTCTTGACTCAATTTTAAAGAACCATTTAAGCCAAAAGGAGAAATGTCTTAAATGATTGCATACTACTTTCATGTTTAATGGTTTATTTCAGTTTTTTTCTAGTGAAAAAAGTATGTTTATAAGATGTTTAATTCATAAAATTTGATCAAAACAATAAATAAATTAAAACAAAATTAATTTATTAAAACTAAATCCATAAAATTATCCCATGATTGGAACCCCTAAAGGGTTTTATATGTATATAAGTGCCTCACTGAAGCCTTTCCATATAGAACCTTTGATTCTACGAATGTAAACAAGCATACTTGGGTATATGACTTGGCATATACTTGGGTATTGGATTCTATTGTATTGGTCAATACAGTAGAACATAATAATAAAAGATTGGAAAGATTCAAGTGACATTCCAAGTTACCTATCTTCGAATAAATAGGCCTACCCATATCAAACTCAATCTACTCGCCCAGTAATTGAAAACTTCCTGAGAGCATTCTGACCTGCTGCATCACAGTCTGGTATGACAGCTGCACATCCTCAGACCGGAAAGCCCTTCAGCGGGTAGTCAAAACTGCCCAGCGCGTCACTGGACTCGGCTACTTGCCATCGAAGACCTCAACAACCGTCGCTGCCGGCAAAGAGCTCTCCAGATCATCAGGGATTCCATCCACCGCAGCTACAGTCTGTTTTCTTCCCTGCCATCTGGAAGCCACATAGACACATACAAAACACAGACCACAAGGCTAAAGAACATTTTCTTCCCTTGAGGTGTTGCATAAGCTAAACTCTGATCTCTCTTTCATTGTCATCTGACTTGCTCTAACAAATCCTCCATACAAACCCAACATCAAACTGCTGAATACTAATGATTTATTTCACTACTATTGCAAAACTACATTTTTTATACCACTGATACTGTGTGTTGCTGTATAACTGATACTGTAATGAGACAGAACCCTTTAATTTTCTATATAGAGTGTACTTGCAAGGGTTAAAAGTAAAGAAATAACAAAAAGTTTTTTGTTGGAAAAAAATTGTTGCTAAATGCTTTTGAAATGGAATGAATCATTTTAGTGACAAAAGTGGATCTGTTTTTGCTTTGCATATGGCCCTAGAGCAACAGCCATTTTACAGCAATGAAAAAACAGAGGAAGTGCTCTTCATTAGATAATCTGTCTCTAAAATGAAGTGCTTTTTAAACTATGTTCTAGACTATATTCATTGATGACAGACACAAAAGCAAATGGGTTAAGAAGGGTAATAATAAACAGGAAAAGAAGATCATACAGGAAATGTCAGCCTATAAGCCTACAAATTAGCCTAACAATCACTGTTACAAAGCAACAAAGTTCAATGTAATAGAATTATATTCTATGCTATATATATATATAGCCTAATAACATACATGAAGCACATGGTAAATTAAACTTTAATGAGACAAATTAATAATCATCATGAACAAAATTAATGCAGAGTGAGATAGTCTAACAGGGTGTCTTTTTTTTTTAAAGATGTAAGCACATTGTCCTCCCCTGCTGCAATATCAGAGTGTAGCTGGACATATTTGCATGCTCAGCGCTGTGTGTCTGCAGTAATTCATCATTGGTCTCTGAGGTATTGAAAGCATCAGCATCCGTCAGCAAGCTTATGTCAATGGCTTTGTTTTTAAAAGAACAAAAGAATTATTTCTCATCAGTAGACCACTTATTTTTAAATAGCTTGTGTTATGTGTCTCCAAAAATATCAACTGCAGTAGAGAAAAAAAGCCACACCTAATGGCCTGTATCACAATATTGACAAAATAATTAGAAAATTAATCAATGGCTAAACTGTGAAACTGTTTAATGAGATTGTAGCCTATGTCCAGTACAGCAATAAATAAATAAAAAAAATAAAATAAAACCTACAAAACATTTGCTCTCTAAACCGTAATACAATCAGAATATTATAGAAATAAATAAACTGATGCCAATGTCCAATGAAACTATGAGTTACTGTATTATATACACTGCACTTATAATGTATAGGCTTCAAGACCACATAATATATGCTCTACAACCCTAATCAAAGAGTTTTAAATATAAACATACTGGCATACACTAATATTCTAATATCAATGCATGTTTGATACTGCTATTTGTATTTAAAAAGAAATTTATAAGAACAAATTCTAAATATCACTGCATCACAACCAAAGGAGTTATTGTATGGAACAGCTGCAGTGAAGAGATAAAATCATGTACAACAATGAGTAACTTTAAAAGATTATTTAAATTGAATATATTAAATGAATATGAAAAGGACTCGAGGTGATAGTAGTGTATACAGGTTCATTGGTTTATATATGTTAAGTCTAGTATGGAGGTGTTATTACTTGATTTGCTATAGATAGATGGAAATGAAGAAGAAAAAAAAAAAAAAAAAAAAAAAGGGAATGTGTGTATGCATGTATGTATGCATCTGTATCTATGTGAATGTATGGGTTTATGTGAATATAAGGTAGGTAGATATATGGTGTATGTAAAGATGTATGTATAAGAGAAGCATTAAATTGTTTTGTATTTAACTAAAGGAAAAAAAATAGAGAAATGGGGTAGGACTTGAAAAGTTTGTTATGAACTTCTTCCTACTCCTTTTTGAACATGAGAATTTCTATAATAATTTTGGAGGATTGTGCTGAGAAGTATATGATTTAAATTTAGCTGCTATTTTAATTTAATTTTATATATGTATGCATGTCTGTATATATATTTTTATTTACATGTTCAAATAAACTAAACTAATGTTTCAGCCAGTCATTGTATTTAAATGATAACTGTATATCTACTTAAAAGCCTAAAAATCAGTTATATAGGCTACAAGCGCACTGAAACAGCATGCAGTGTTACTGTAGTAGGCCTAGATACTGCTATCTTATAGGGTTAGTTCACCCAAAAATGAAAATTGTCACTTATTACTCACCCTCGTGTCGTTCCACATCTGTAAGACATTCGTTCCTATTCGGAACACAAATTAAGATCTTTTTGATGAAGTCTGAGAGGTTTCTGTCCCTCCGTAGAGATCCAACCCCACTACCACTCCAAGGACCAGAAAGGTAGGAATGACATCATTAAAGTACTCCATGTGACTCCTGTGGTTCAAAACATAATTTACCACTATACTTTACAAAAACATTGATCTGCAACGCACGTTCATGAGTTTCACGACGCATTCGTGTTGTGTTCAGACTTGTGCGTCAACTCAACAACATGCGTTTTGTGTTCACAAGAGCATCACGACGGATGCGTTTTGTGTTCACGCAAGAGCTGACGTTGTTAAAAATTGAGTTTAAGCCACTGGAGTTACATGGAGTACTTGATGTTTTTCCTACCTTTCTGGATCTTGGAGTGGTAGTTGCGTTGGATCCCTATGTAGAGACAAAACTCATATATGCTATACAATTCATAATACCAAAGAGTTATAGGCCTATATAGTATAAACATGTTCACGCGTTCATAACCGGTAGGGGACATGTTCAGTGAATTTAATTTTGTTGTGGCTATGACATATTAACTCGTGGGAATGTGATAATGTGTCGAGGCCACAAGATCATTTTGTTGAGGTAACGACATCCTTATGTTGTGGCTAAGCGATGTGAAGTCGTGGCATTGAGATCCTATGTCAATGACAACGACATCTATTTCTCATACAATGCATGTATAAAAGCATATACAGTGGTTCTCTATTGCAAGGTTAATCATTTTCTTAATTAGCAAAGCCTTTAAGCACTGTCCCAGTCACCCAAAATCATGCTGTGTGTTTGGGTGCATGGGACAAAATAAAAACTGGCAACCTAATTCTGAAGAAAAAAAAAAAAAGTGACATTAACACATTTTTTACTGATTTTGTTGCAGTAGTACATCATATTCATATTTCCATCAAAGGTTTGTGCAATATAGTAGCTATATGTCATTTTCATTATGTCATTTTTCTCAGTTCATGCATTTCAGGGTCAACTTCCTGTCTAACGACTGCACCGCCCACCTACATGACGTCACACCAATGATGGCATCCAATTTTGATTATGAGGTCTCACAGCAAGAGCTCAGCAAAAAGTTTTTATTTTCACTTATCAGGCGAGAAAATAAACTGTATAGGCTAGTTATACTGTCCCATTTGACCTTATGTCCCAATCAATCACCCTTAAAGGTGATACAGAGGATCTTTTCGTCGACTGAGAAACCAAAGACTGTTAGTGAGTTTTTGAAATGAGCACATGCGTAAGAACAACCCCCCTCCTTCACAGCTCATTTCGAGGGAACGCCTCCCAAAACTCGTGCACGAGTATTGGAACACGAGTGTTTGTTTACCACCGGCATTCGCTGTGTCGTGTTAGTGGATTCATTATGTCGGACTCACCGCAGGTAACTCATAATCTGCAGTTGTTACTCCTGACAACAACATTGCATGCGGCGCCTGTGGAGTGTGGAAAGTTACTGGAGCGCGCAGCCGTGCACGTCTCTCACAAGCAACGTCATGGCAGTGATTGACAAGCCAGAGGGCCAATCGTTTACGCGATGATTGCGTAAACGATTGGCTGATGTTTTTAAGGCCCTGCCTCGTGCACAGATGATGTAAATTAATATTATTCCTTTCAGTGCACCTAATAAATAGTCTTTTATCAGTTAGTGAAGACAGTTTCAAGTAATATTGCAAAAATGTATAAAACAAAACATCCTCTTTATCACCTTTAATTAACTTCCTGTATTATCAAATAGTCATACTTACAAGTAGGCCTATAGGCTGTTTTGTAAATACCGTAAATGCCAATGTCGTGCCCATGACCGCCCCTCCCCCCTTATGTAAATATAATACTACCATAAATATATACACTCTATGCAATCACTGTGCATTTCTAAAACCATAATTATAATTACCCTATTTAGTTATTCATACAGTCTAGCTAAACATAAAATCTCATCCCAAAAGTTTCGCAGATAAGGGAAAACAAACAAACAAAGCTTTTAGTGTCCCTGTGCGCAAGTGCTTTCCCTCTGCTGTCCCTGTCTAAACACCCCCTCCTATACTCCAGATCAGATCGCATTGCTCAAGATGTGTTTATTTCTGCTGCGCTGTCTTGTTTGCGACGTGGCTCCATCAGTATACAGTCATGTCTCGCATTTGCAGCGGAGGAACGTGGATAGGCAGACGAGCGCGTCTGTCAGTGAAAATGACACGCGTGCCACTTTGCTGCGCGACTGACGGCGGGATGCGCACCAGTGTCACATCCCTGTATGTGTAGCCCGGAGCGGAGTGTGGGGGTCCCGTCCATCAGGAAGGGGGGATGACGCGGCGACGGGGATGTGATGAGTGAGTGAGTGAATGAGTGACTGGAGCCGAGGCTTTTGCATCTCCTCATTCTCACGATCTCCAGCTGCCACATCAAACGCCTCCTTCAGCCCACGTCCGGCTCTTTATCCCATCAATTAGATTTAATCGCAGGGATGGGTCACATAAACCCCACATACGGGTAATCTCGGGCCCTGCTGAACAAAGTACAAAAGATCAAAAGAGCCATCATAATCTGTAAAAGAGTAAATGAGATCACACACCTTGCCAGACTTGGGCCAGTTCTGTACATCAAAATAAGTGTTCATTGTTAATGAACTAAGTACAGTACCATTAAAACAAAGTAGCTTAACAGTACTTATACCACAGTGCTATGATTTGCATATTCATATTCATTGGTATTACATGGAATTCCAAAGCAAGGAATACCATGCTATCACCATGGTAATGCATAAAAATTATAATCGATATGACATTTGTTATGGCACTGTATGATTGTGCCAGTTGTATTTACATGGTACTCCACTAGGCTTCAAACACTTTAAAAAATGCTGTGTTAAAAACAACCTAAATTGGGTTGAAAATGGACAAACCCAGCGGATGGGTTAAAGGTGCCCTAGAATCAAAAATTGAATTTATCTTGTTCAGTACATGGAAATGACATACAGTGAGTCTCAAACACCATTGTTTCCCTCTTTCTTATATAAATCTCATTTGTTTAAAAGACCAACAGGCGAATCTCAACATAACACCAACTGTTACGTAACAGTCGGGATCATTAATATGTACGCCCCCTATATTTGCATATGCCAGCTCATGTTCAAGGCATTACACGAGGGCAGCCAGTATTAACGTCTGGATCTGTGCACAGCTGAATCATCAGACTAGGTAAGCAAGCAAGGACAACAGTGAAAAATGGCAGATGGAACAATAGTAACTGACATGATCCGTGATAACATGATATTTTTAGTGATATTTGTAAATTGTCTTTCTAAATCATGAAAACACGTTCTACGGCACCTTTAAATGTTTGCCCAGCCTGCTGGGTAGTTTTATTTAACTCAACTATTGTTTAAAAATTACTGTATTGCTTGCTTAAAATGAACCCAAAATATGTTGGAAATTAACATTTATTAATATGTTTAATAAATAAATATTTATTAATAAGTTTAATGAATAATTAAACAATAAACATTTATTAAATAGCTTACTAATAAATGTTCACCTTTTGACCTATTTTGGGTTCATTTTAAGCCAGCCATATAGTCATTTTTTAACAATATTTGGGTTAAATAAAACTGCCCAGCACGTTGGGCAAACATTTAACCCAACCGCTGAGTTTGTCTATTTTCAACCCAACTTGGGTTGTTTTAAGCCTAGCGTTTTTTAGAGTCAAGCATACCAAAGTATCACCAAAAAACTGCATCCAAAAAACATGGTAATATGATACTTTGATATATATCATAGTATGTATGGCTGCATATTTATATTAAATGATATTTACATGGCACTCCAATCATTGTAATGTCCAACAAATATTCCAGTACCATGATACAGTGTGCAAAACAAACAAACATAGTATTTATCATGTTTGCTAAATAAGTCCTGCGCACATCTGCTAGGAACTCACACCACCTGCTGGACAATTCCTATAAAAAATGGATGGCACATTTCTAAAATGTATTGAAACTGTTTTTTTGTTCATCATCAACAACAACAACAACAACAACAACAACAAAAACAATCTTTACTCTGGTCTAGTACAACTGATGTGCTTTATTTGGCAGTTTACAGCATGTGCAGTGATTCGATTGTGTGGTCCATCTGAGACTGAGCTGCGGTATAAGCCGTTTTGTGCAGCTTTTCAGTTGAAAACAAGACTTTGGCTTTTTACAATAGTTACTTGTGGGAAGAGAAATGTATTTTTTTTTTTTAAACATAGCATTTACATAGAAGTAACATTAAGAACATAGTCATTACAAATTGTGACTCCAAAAAGGAACAACCGACATAACTAGTATGTTAATACACATTTTAAACATTACATTCTCATCCTTCAGGCCATAATATGTCCATCATAATAATATGCCTGTCAAAGAGATATTAGTCCAAATCTGGTCAATATAACTACAGCAATAATAGTCCAGATGAGTATTGTGTCCATACACACTCAACATGTAACATTGATACTGGCCTATTAGTTGTTAGATGCCAGATTTTAACACTGATTTCTTTTTTTTTTCTTTTTTTTTTAAATCACCATCTTCTCATATCTCACAATATATATACCGTTCCTCTTCATTTGGAGAGTCTATCGCAATAGACTTGGCAGGATACGCAGTACTGAACTATCGTATGATCCTTGGTGCTGATCTGTCATTGCAGGCTGCTTTTCTGAGACGCACCCCTTTACGGATTGTCTTCAACATATCTTCTCCCTCCTTCTCATGCTCTTGATCCAGCTGGTGGCTGGCCTGAGGGTCCGTGGGGAACGGGAACTGGCCCTCACCGAGAGCATGAGCATTAGCGACCAGCTCTCCAATCTTCTCCACCAGACTGTGGCGATTGGCGGCAAGCATCTGATCTTCTTCTGAAGTGAAGCCCGCAGCTCCAGGTTGCTGGGCATAGACACTTCCACCACCAGCTCCTCCCCACGATGGTAGGCTCATTCGCTTGGGAGAGGCTTTGTAGTCTAAAATTTCCAACGTTTCATCATTGTACAGACTTTCCTCACTTCCATTGTGCTCAGGAGGGGGGCTGGGGAATCCAGGTGAGTCTGGGAGAGTGGGGGTCTTTACAGGGACGATAGGTGGTCGGATAGGGATCGGACCCACACTGGACGGAGTGCGTCTTACATTAGTTTTAGATGAAGGGGTTCTACGAATAGTGGCTGTTCCTGAGGCTATGATACCACTTCCTTTCCCATTGGTTGTTGGGGCTCCCTGGGCACCCAGTGCTCCATGCAGTCCTGCGGTGCTGGCGGGCCTCTTGGTCTGGATCATACGACGGTAGTTCTGAGCCAGGTTGCTGTGACGAGGGACGGTGGAGGACTTGTCAAAGTCTGTCTGTGTGTCGTTGTCACCATCGCCATTCATGGAATAACAATCATATTCAGATCCTGCAAAGAGAAAATTTCAGAGAAGATGTTATTGAACTCTTAGCCTAAACAAACAACAAACTGACTTCAAGCAATGGATCGTATTTGTCTTTTTGGTCTGTTAGCAAAAGGCTTATAATCAAATACAGTTTATTAAATTGATAAAACTGTGGCTCTGTTTAACTGCCTACTTAGGTAGTATTTTAAGGCATCATAAGCACACTCCAGACTCAAAGACTGTTCCAGAAGATAAGCTAAGATACATTTTAAAGGGATAGTTCACAAAAATGAAAATTCCCATATTTTATGGGTCCATAGGTTAGAAAAACATACTATGGAAGTGAGTGGAGCCCACCAACTGTTTAGTTACACAAAGTTTTTGGGTGAACTAAATATCTTCTTTTGTGTTCAGCAGAAGAAAGAAATTCATTTGGAACAACTTGAAGGCGAGTAAATGATGACAGAATTTTCATTTCTTTTTCATTTTCATTTTTCATTGATTTCTTCATGTAGCCATACCATAATGCATAAAGATAAGTAAAAAGTTTAATAAATAAAGTTTTTTAAATGTTTTTGAAAGAAATCTGTTATGCTGCATTTATTTGATAAAAATACAGTAAAAACAGTAATATTACTGTAATTTATAATAATTTAAAATAACTCTTTTCTATTTTAACATATTTTAAAACTCCTGTAATGGCAAAGCTGAATTTTCAGCATCATTACTCCAGTCTTCAGTGTCACATGATCTTTCAGAAATCATTCTAATATGTTGATGTGGTGCTCAAGAAACATATTATAATCATTGTTAAAAACAGTTGCTGCTTAATATTTTTGTTAAAACCATTATTATTATTTTTTTCAGGATTCTTTGATAAGTAGAAAGTTCAAAAGAACAGCATTTATTTGAAATGGAAATCTTTTGTAACATTATACATTTCGTTGCTGTCACTTTTGATCAATTCAGTGCATCCTTGGTAAGTAGTATTAATTTATTTAAAAAAAAAGTACTGAACCCAAACTTTTAGTGCACAAACGATAGTGTACTTACATAAATGTGTAGTTCATTCAATTCAGAAAATTAACAATAGAATCTGTTACATCTATTTAAAACAGTTTATTTTATTTATATTGGTTACATAATTTCTACATTATATTATTTCTATGCGTTTTAAGTTCAGTTTCGTTAGCTTAGCAAGAGTCTGTTGAGTCTACAATTCGCATCCAGTGAGGGACATTATTTGCAAGACGCATTGAATTGTTGCCTTTGTAAAGCCATCCAAATTGGTCATTTTTGTTATTGTTTTACAGGTAGCTACCTATGCTAAACAGCAAGACAGCTTACTAGTTTTCCAAAAAGAGCATGTTGTCAATCTTTGCGTGTGTGAAAACATTCTCTGAATGAAATGATCGTGTTTTAAAGGCTGTACCAACTGTACATGTGCACTTGTACTTAAGAGTGTTTATGTTTGTCTGTGTATATTACCCTGTGAAGGGATAGTGTCCTCTGAACATGATGGTGTAGTGTTCTGTGTGCTGTATCCACTGGAGTACTGCAGAGAGTCACAGCTGCTCTTCTGCTGCTGTTCTATACTAAGCCCCCGAGTCAGAACCATAGCCAGCTCACTAGCGGCGGATGACATCGGCCTACCATGCTATGAGAAAAGGAAAGAGATAGAACTTTTTTTCTCTCTCTATATATAAAATAATTACTTTTCA
>RJVU01048406.1:7870994-7882770 GCA_003731715.1 Anabarilius grahami | reverse complement strand
AATGATGAGATAAGCTCAATAATTAATAAATGTAAAACTATTCTTGAAAAATTCTTGAAATGACTTTCAGCTGTGCTGCCATTCTGGACTGTAGAAGAATAGGATGCAAGAAAAAAGTTCAACACTCTTACTTCAGCAATAAAAAAAAGAAACACAAATGGAATGTTTAACTAAAGTCATTTTTATTTAGTATGGCTGAATTGGATCATCAAAGGTCAGCAGCAGGTAAAGTTAGATTAAATTACATAAAGTATATATGTGTTATTTAACATTTATTTATTGCAGGTTTGCATAATAGTCTATACATTTTGCATTTCACTGTTTTTATTAATTTTGAGGAATACTGGATCTGTTTTGGTGCAAGTGAGATGAGTAAATGCAGGCTCTCAATTAGTTTAGAACTACAATAACCATCATGTTTACACAGCGCACACAACGCCTCTGCTCCTTACTCCCAATTTCTCTCAACATGAGGACTGTCAGTCAAAAAATTTGAAAACAAAGTAACATGCATTATTTATTTGAAAAAGTAACTTGGATATTTTGTTGTAAATTTAAAAGTAATGCGTTACTTTACTAGTTACTTTTAAAAAAAAAAGTAATCTGATTACATAACTCACACTGCTTGTAATGCATTACCCCCAACACTGACCGGCTCATTAGAGTTATTTGTTCAGGAGTCGAATTACACTGGATGCACCATATGCTTTTGATTCAATAAAAGAACTGGCTCATTGGAGTCATTTGTTCAGGATTTGGACTACAGAGTTGTAGTACCTCTGAATAAGCATTGCAGAAAACTGTCTCCATATTTTACTAGTGTATTTTGTCCGCAATGGCAGAATACAAATGGTAACGTAAAAATGTTCTGAAAAAGGACTGATTGTTGGTTCACAGCCCAAACTGATTGTCAATTTCACAAAGTTTAAAAAAAAAAAGTTAATATGTTGGTGTTTGTTGGCTTTATACACCAAATAGAAATTTGTGTGTGTGCAATAAGAAATTGGAGTAGCCCAGAAGAACAGCACTGCCGCACTCTCCATCTCTCCATCCAGGTCCAAAGGGAAAAGGAGGGAACCCGGTAAAGGGATATCCCTCCATTCTTCCACTCTGTATCTGCCTTTCCTGTCTGCTCATGTTTCCTAAACACCATTATTACAGGAGAGAATGGGAGAGGCCGGCAATAACCTGCCCTCCTAAAACCACACACACACACACACACACACAACTGAAGCACACAAATGAAGCACACACACACAACTACTGAAACACCAGAACTAAAACCCCTCAAAACAAACAGCCTCCAACATGGGAGCTAATCGCAAAGAGGCATGACTTCAAATACAAATAAAGTAAAGATTTGAAGATTTTTAAGCTTTTAAAATTCTTCAAACCAGTGTTTTTCACAGTTTGTCCCTCTGGGTGGGACACTGACAGATTGAGCGGCAGCCAAACCAGGTGACAGTAAGAAGAAAAGGAAGGTTAGAGATCAGCCATCTGAATCCTCGGTCTGAAGAGCTGTACTCAGGAAATTATATTGCAAAAAAAAAAAAAATCCCTGTGTATCCCAATTGGCACAGACCCACAGGTCCACCCCACAGTGTCTGTCTGCTGAGAGAAAGGCCTGCTGTCAGTACACAGTGTGCTTGTCCAAGAGCATGCACGTCTCACATCCAATTCTCAAAGGTCTTCAGCAAGGCAAATCAAGTTCAACGCTACTGGTGTTGAGACATAACAGAGCTCACCCTGAGTTGATTTGCGCATACACGCACACACATCCATTTACATGGCTCAGTGCAAAGCTCACAGCTGCACTTTAGCTCAAAAACAAAGGGTTTTTTTATCTCAAAAACAGACCTTCTCAACATCACTGCTACAGTCAAGATGATATGCTACACAAATACACACCTGCCAGCATCCTCTTCCCTTCCCTTGAGGGATCAGCTGACAGCTCCATCCTGAAAGCGTTCAGAGACTTCCTGTATCCAGGAGTCCCCTGCCTCCCACCCTGACCGGACACACACGACTCCCACAACCTTTCTTCAGATCACGTGATCCAGAGGCTTCAGATGCTCCATTCAGTGAGACTCTCACTGCCTCCAACACCTGCCCACGGCTAGGAAGCTATTTAGCAGATCTGTGAACCCTTGAGGAACTACTCATGTGATCAACAGCTATTTAAAGGGATAGTTCACCCAAATATGAACGTTATCATCATGTACTCACCCTCATGTTATTACAAACCTGTATGGCTTGCTTTTTCAGTGGAATACAAAATAATCTGTTTTTTACCATACAATGAAAGTCAGTGAGGTTCAAAACAACATTGGATCACAGTGACTTTCAATGTTTGGACAAAAAAACACATTTTTCAAAATATCTTGTTTTATGTTTGGCAGTCATACACTGAAAAAATTTTCAGTCAGAAATTGTAAAAGTTAATTTCACAAACAAATACAAACACTGAACTAAATGTGAAATTTTGATGTAGGAAAACGTCTCGGTTATGTATATAACCTTAGTTCCCTTTCAAGGGAACTCGCGCTGCGTTAGCCGCTATGGGAACGCCTCTGCGTGATGTCGTCATGAAGCACGTATGAAATCTGTCCAATCAGGAGACGGAACATCATAGGCGGGTGACGTCACTGACCAGGAACCATAAAGCCAGCCCGAAAACACTCTCATTCAGCTTCGAAAAGTCTGAAGCAAGTCGCTCTTGGGCATGCAGGGAGTATGGCAGGGCGACGCAGCGCGAGTTCCCTTGAAAGGGAACTAAGGTTATATACATAACCGAGACATTCCCTTTCAAGGGAACTCGCGCTGCGTTAGCCGCTATGGGAACGCTAATCCCAACCAATCGCGTGAAGCCGAGGCCCACAGTTCACAGTAACACTTGAGCCCCAGGAGTGGAGCCGAGGTCGAGTTCATAAAATCTCACAAATGTTTGCGGTGAGGACCAGCCTGCCGCATCACAAATGTCATGAAGGGAAACCCCCGATATCAAAGCCTTCGAGGCAGCCATACTCCGAGTGGAATGAGCCCCAACAGCCAATGGTGAAGGCTGTCCAACCGACTCATAAGCAAGTGAGATAGCCTCAACCACCCACTTGCTCATTCTCTGCTTAGATGCTGGTAGACCCTTCCTAGGTGCACCAAAAACACACAAACAGCTGATCAGCTTTTCTCCACATGGCAGCTCTGTGGACATATGCATCTAGTGCCATAACTGGACACAGCAGATTAAGCTTTTCCTGGTCCGATGACGTAAATGGAGGAGGACAAAAGGCCTGCCGTACAATAGGTCTCACAGAATTAGTGAGAACCTTAGGGATGTATCCCGGTCTGGGATGGAGGAAAGCCTTCACATTGCCAGGCGCAAATTCCAAGCACGATGGAGAAACCGACAGGGCTTGAATGTCTCCAATTCTTTTGAGAGACGTAATGATCAGAAGAAACACTGTCTTTAGTGTTAAAAACTTTTCTGACACCTCTTCAATGGGTTCAAAGGGGGCCATAGAAAGGCCCTGTAATACAATGGCCAAATCCCAGGTCGGAACTCTCATGCGTACCGCAGGTCTAAGCCTCAAAGTGCCATGGAAACGAGTGATAAGCGGGTGTCTCCCCAAAGATACCCCACTTAAAGGAGCGTGGTAAGCAGCTAAGGCCACCACGTACACATTCAGCGTGGAGGGGGATAACCCTGAAGAAAATCTGTCCTGTAGGAACTCCAGCACCGCGCCAACCGGGCAGTTAACTGGATCCCACTTGTGATTTTCACACCAAGAAGTGAAAAAACTCCACTTCAAAGCGTAAAGTTTCCTCGTGGAGGGAGCTCTGGACTGGAGTATGGTCTCAACAACCTCGGTTGAGAGACCGGAATCTATGAGACGTGCCCCCTCAGAGGCCATGCCCACAGCTTCCATAACTCCGGGCGGGGATGCAGTATTAGACCGCCCGCCTGAGAGAGAAGGTCCTCCCTGATCGGAATCTCCATCGGAGACCCGTCGAGGAGAGATACCAGGTCCGCAAACCACACTCGTGCCGGCCAGAACGGGGCTACTAATATGAGACGGGCCCCGTCCCGGGGAACTCTCTCCAGAACTCCCGGGAGCAGAACAATCGGGGGAAATGCGTATAGCAGTAGCCTCGGCCACGGCTGTACCATAGTGTCCAGCCCAAGAGGTGCTGGGTTTGACATTGAGAACCACAGTGGACAGTGAGTCGTCTCTCGAGATGCAAACAGATCCACTTGGGCTTCGCCGTAGTTCTCCCATAAGGGCTTCACCACCTCGGGGTGAAGTCTCCAATCCCCGGGCCTCGGCCCCTGCCTTGACAGGATGTCTGCCCCCACATTCAGGTACCCAGGGATATAAACTGCTCTGAGGGACAGCAGTTTCCCCTGGGACCACAGGAGATTCTGATTCGCCAGTTTGTAAAGCGGGCGTGATCTCAGACCCCCCTGATGATTTATATATGAGACTACTTATGTGTTGTCTGTTCGAACTAACACATGTTGGTCCCTGAGATCTGGGAGGAAATATTTCAAAGCCAGAAATACCTCCATCATTTCCAGGCAATTTATGTGCCACGTGAGATGATGGTCCTGCCACAGACCCAGTGTTGAGCGACCACTCATGATCGCTCCCCAACCCGTGAGGGATGCATCCGTCGTTAGCGTGACGCGACGACTGAGAGCCCCCAGCACGGGTCCTTGGGATAGGAACCAAGGTTGCTTCCATATGATTAGAGCACGTAAGCAGCGCCGCGTGACTCTGATCATACGAAACGGATTCCCCCTCGGTGAGAACCCCTTGGTTTTGAGCCACCACTCAATTGGTCTCATGTTCAGCAGGCCAAAAGGTATCACATTGGACGGTGCTGCCATCAGACCTAACAGTCTCTGAAACTGTTTTACAGTGAGTGACTGGCCTAGCTTTATGTCCGAGACGGTATTGAGGATCGATGATATACGAGCCGGAGATAAACGGGCTCGCATAGCCACCGAATCCCATACCACGCCTAGATGGAGAAAGCACACTTTTCTTTGCGTTTAGTCTCAGCCCCAACTTTTTCATCTCGATGTTGAACTGCCATCTGCTCTGATTGAGCCAGAATCAACCAATCGTCTATGTAGTTCAGAATGCGGATGCCCTGCATGCGCAAGGGCGTCAGAGCCGCAGCTACAGATTTGGTAAAAGTGCGGGGTGACAACGCTAGGCCGAAGGGAAGAGCCCGATATTGGAATGCTTCGCCCCCGAAAGCAAACCTCAGAAACTTCCTGTGATGCGGGAGGATTGACACATGAAAATATGCGTCTTTCAGATCTATCGTCACAAACCAGTCCTCGGACCTGATTTGTGACACAACATGATTTATTGTCAGCATTTTGAACTTGAGCCTTGCTACTGTTCGATTTAACTGACGTAGATCCAAAATTGGACGCAATCCCCCGTCTTTCAATGGCACAACAAAGTAATGGCTGTAAAACCCGGACTCCCTGCTGGGAGGAGGGACCCTTTCTATAGCCTCCTTTCGCAAGAGTGTCTGTACTTCCTGTGCCAACACCAGAGCCAGCTCGGGGTCTACCACCGTGGTTAGAACCCCCTTTAATCGGGGTGGGCGTGATCTGAATTGAATCGCATACCCCTTTTCTATAGTTCGCAGGACCCATTGAGATACTTTTGACAGATTTTTCCACTCTGACAAAAAATCTACTAAGGGAACCAGCCTCTCGAGGCTGGCCTCTGGTGGAACATGAGCAGCCAGCACAGTGCCCTGAAGCGAAGCCCCGGCAGGGAACAACTGCCGTGGCTGCAGAGAGAGCGCGCCACCCTCGGGTGACACGCAGGGAACTACTGCGCCCCGGCATTGCGGCGGGGTTGGCAGAGCGCCCTCCTGAGGGCACCGTAGACACACTCTACGGTTTACACATTTGCTCGCTCGCCATGATGAGGTGAACACTGCCTGCCTTCGGAGGGGACCACCCTCAGGATCCTGACCGAAGTTTTTCTGGCATCAGGATTTATTAGACGAAGCCCTCTTAGCAGCAATGACGGCCCTCAGATCCGTCTTGCCCTTCGAGGACTTCGTCTGCGAGCGTTGTCCCGCCTCCCAACTCCTCGGAGGGGGCGCACGGGTAGCAACACTCTGCTTTTGTTGTTGTCTGTAATGTGAGGAGCTCATACTCGGTTTCTGCTGCTCTCGCCCAGCAGCAGAAGGGACTTGGGCCCGTCGAGGGAGAAACTGCTGCAAGGCTGCAGACTGTTTCTTCGCCTCTTGGAACCTTTCAGTGACAGATGTAATAGTGTCACCGAACAGGTTGGAAGGATTCAGTGGGGCATTCAAGAGAAACGTCTTATCCTTGTCCTTAATCTCAGTGAGACTAAGCCACAAGTGCCGCTCCGTGGCCACAAGGGCTGCCATAGACCGGCCCACTGACTTGGCCGTCTCCTTAGTGGCACGGAGAGCGAGATCGGCAGTCAGACGTAACTCTTGAATGAGATCCGCCCCCACTTCATCACTTTCCCCCAAGTCCTTCAGCAGGTCAGCCTGGTAAGCTTGCATGATGGACATGGTATGCAAGTACGCTGCAGCCTGACCTGCTGCCGAGTATGCTTTGCCCACTAGCGCTGAAGTGGTCTTGAGCGGCTTAGTGGGCAGCGTCGGGGCTTTGAGGGACGATGCCGCCTGAGGAGAGAGATGGCTCGCAAGCGTCTCTTCAGCTCTTGGCATCGCCCCATACCCGTGTTTCCTCATCCCCGCCACATTGCTGTAAATGGAAGTCTGAGGGGTGTAAACACGGGTAGACACCGGTCTCTTCCACGACCTCGACACCTCGGTATGGAGGTCGGGAAAAAATTGTAAAGCCCGACGTGGAGGCTGAGCAGATCTAGAATGCAAAAAGCGTTCATCAAGCTTGCTTTTCACCGTCTGCTCTTGCTTCTCGGCTGGCCAATCGATGTTCAACTTGGCGACAGCACGAGAAAGCACCTCCATGAGCTCCTCACTCGCGGGAGACTGAAGTGGCGAATCTTCAGACTCTCCTGTTGCCACGCTAACAACATCCAGCTCCTCAGAACTGGACGCCATTAACGTGACCGTATCCATCGGAGTGGAAGAAACCGCAATGCGTGCTTCCTGCCTCCGAATGGATACACTACCGGATGCAGCAGGTGAAGACAGAGATAGGGCATGGCCCGTCTCCAACCCCTCTGCTACATCCATCTGCGAACCCCAAGACATAAGGCACCGCCCTGCCTTGGCAGAAGCGGGACCCGAGCCTTGAGGAACGCGAGCCGAGCCACTCTCCTCGAAGAGAGCCCGGCAGGAGCGCAGCGTTCTTAACGGTAGCTGCTCGCAGTGCACGCAGGCAGCCCCCTCGAGAGCTGCCTGGGCATGCTGTGCTCCCAAACAAACAACAAAAATTTCATGTGAGTCCCCGTCCGGGATAAAACGCGGACAAGGGTGCACGCACTTCCTGAAATTTTGCTCGCTCGCCATGATAACAATATAATGGATAGACAACAGTAAATAGGACAAACAGTTCACACGTAGCGCTTGCTGAAGACACAGAAGCTGAATGAGAGTGTTTTCGGGCTGGCTTTATGGTTCCTGGTCAGTGACGTCACCCGCCTATGACGTTCCGTCTCCTGATTGGACAGATTTCATACGTGCTTCATGACGACATCACGCAGAGGCGTTCCCATAGCGGCTAACACAGCGCGAGTTCCCTTGAAAGGGAACTGAAATTGTATTTTCTTGTAAAACATACTCCAATAATCTTTGTTTTATTTACAACTTTGAAAAAACTGTTTTATAGTGTACAGGTTTGGAGCAACATGAGGGTGAGTAAATGTTTACAGAATTCTCACTTTTGACCTTGCTGGTTCACTGGTGACCTCAGCTAAGAATTAAAAATTATTTTATAGGCAGAACAACTTATTGCACAACTACAAGTATGAATTTTTGTCTTAAAGAATGACATTCATGGATTAATTGCTCACATTAACATGAAGAATGTGCATTAAGAAAATAAATTGAGTTTCACCTCAATGTGGAAACAACTTAACGATACCTTAACATTATTTCAGTCAAACATCTGATAAATAACGGCCTTCACTGCCATCTGAACTGAGAAGCAGTGGCCACGGGCCTCTCAGATGTGCCCTCTCTCTCTCTCTCTCTGAATGGATACATGTGCAGGTGCAGAAGTGGTTGGCAGACACTCTTAACAGAGCCTGTGAATGGCTGGCATTGCAACAGTTGTCATGAGAGAGTCAAACAAGATTATTCATGGTCTTCTCTCTCCTTGGTCTCCCAACAGCTCACTGTGAATGTTCTGATTCACGCAAACTGCAGACAAAACAACTGAGATATATTAACTGGGTAACACTTTACAATAAGATACCATTTGTTAAGGTTAGTTAATGCATTAACTAACAATGATCAATATGTTTATAACAGTAGCTATTAATCATTGTTAATGTTAGTTAATATGAATACAACTGTTCATTGTTAGTTCATGTTAACTCAGGTCCATTAAATAATATTAACAGATTAACTTTTTATTTTAATAATGTATTAGTAAATGTTGAAATTAACAAATTAATAAATGCTTTAGACATATTTTTTATTGATACTTCATGTTAACTAATGTAGTTAACTAATGGAACTTTATAGGGGTTATGCTCAATCTAACTTCCGTGTTCTGTAAAACAGATCAGATCACTTCCGGTTTAGGTCTTTTGTTTGTGCTTCATGAAAAAATTAAATGTTTTTTTCAAGATAACTTAAAAGGAGAGAGCAAAAATTAGCATAACTGATGTCAGAACCAGAAAGAATGAGAAGATTCAGAAGATCAGAGCTGAACCGTCTGGTTCAGCTCAGCTACCAAATCTGACCTCAGAAGACTACAGAGGTTAGTCCGGTCTGCTGAGCGAATCATTGGCACAACCCTCCCCACTGTCCAAGAACTGTACTTATCCAGAGTGAGAAATAGGGCAAAGAAGATCACTCTGGACCCCTCACATCCAGCACACTCCCTCTTTGAACTGTTGCCATCTGGTCGACGCTACAGAGCCCTGAGCACCAGAACGACCAGACACAAGAACAGTTTCTTCCCTCAGGCAATCCATCTCACGAACACTTGACAAACACGGAACACACAACACTATTACACATTATTTACTTAAAACACTTACTTATATTTCAAATTTGCACACATAACTGTACTGTAACACAGCTCGTAAATATGGGAAGAAGGAGGCGGGAACCGGCGAAAATTCAACATAAATTTTAATTTCAAAATAAACGAAGAACAAAACGAAAGTAATGCCGGCAGACCCTCGCGGACGTCTGCCGGCCACACAAACATAATAAAACATAAAATAAAGTCCAGGCCTGGTCCTCTCTCGTCCTTCACTGTCGTCGCTCCTCCTTTTATGCTTCCGGAGCTCCTCCGTGAGAGACTCAAGGCCGGTGCGCCTCGCAGGTGGAGCTCGTTATCTCTCGCGTCACCGGCCTCACGCCGTTCCCTCACGGCTCTTGCCCGCCCTGCTCGTCACATGTACATACAATTGTCTATATTATATATTGTTTTTTGCATTTTTTTTTGCACTTTGTCTATCTTGTAAATTTGTATATTATTATTTTATTCCTTTTATTATGTGTCTTGTCTTGTCACTGTTACTCTGTTGCACTGTGGAGCTTCTGTCACTAAAACAAATTCCTAGTATGTGTAAGCAACATACCTGGCAATAAAGCTCTTTCTGATTCTGATTCTGATTAGTTTATCTCAAATTATATTAATGGTTTAAAATTTGATTTAATATTACTCAAAAATATTTCTTTTCCGAAAGACAAAAAAACATTCATACAAAATTTTTTTTACTATAAAGACCATACCACACTTAATCGATACATTTACTTTAGACATAAGCCAAAATATTAATTAATTTAGGTCAATATAATATTTTTCGGCATTCTTACAACTTAATTATACCATAAACAAAAGCTAAATTAGCTATAATATAATGGTAGAATTCTGTTAGTCAATATTTAATTTAGTTTACTTACTTTAAATACTGTAAGGCCAAATTCAAAAGACCTTAATATTTATTGTGATGGTTTTAAAAAAAATATGTACTAACAAAAAACTGAAGAAAAAAAAACAAATAATAAAAAATAACAATTTCTGCAGTTAATAAAGCTAGCCAGAAAGTGTTCTGCACATCAACACTGTGATGTCAAGTGAAAATACTACTTAACTCTAAATACTATTTATCTTTCCCTACATTTTTCTCACTGAATATCTAGTTTTACTCGGAAATGCACCACATTAGAAAACTACATTGGTTTACGAATGAGGATTCACTTTACATTTAAGAAATGTCTCTTTGGGGCCACTATAGTGTAAATTCACATACTCAATGCTTCATATAAACACATCCATGTAACCCAGCGGTAACCTCAAACATAAATACACGAGTAAAAACAAATACATGCACAGCTTTTTCCCCTCTTCTCACGTTTTTAGATGCCTGAAGATGTCTGAGAAAGTTTCTGAGGGTTACATAATGATCTAATAAACCAGCAGACTGATAAACAGAAGAACTCAATGTCAAAGTCGCTCTCACATGTTCAATCTAACAGGAGTACATGGAGCAAGACAAGAGACAGGAAGACCAATGACAGCAAAGCTGAATTTGGCCCCCTGCCTTCACTCTATCTGTTCTCAATTACTCCAGACTTCCCAGGACTCTCTCCTGGCATGAGGAGGGGACATTAAGGATGCCCATGTGTGTGTATGGCTTAGTGTGAGTGTGTGCATGTGTGTTTACAGCCTGTATAAGACTTCCTGTCTGGGGGATAGAGCACTGCTGCTAAAAATACTCTGCAGTCCTCCCTGTCCAGATGTGCTTCACATTATAGCTCCAGCAAAAAAACAGTCACACATTTTACTAAAACAGACATAATAGGGACCCCTCCTCTCTGTCTGTCTCTCTCCCTTTCTCTCTGTCCATCTGTCACTCTATTAAGGTTGACAGTAGTTCAGTCAGGCGTGAGTTGGAGATAACAACATCAGTTACTTTTCCCAGCTGCTATTTTTTTGTCTTCTTTTCCTTTTCCTTTTTTCCCCATAGCTGATTCCCAACCAGAGGTATGTGTTCCTGAGGTACTTCTGGGGGCACTTAAACACATTTTGCTTTGCTGAACCCATATATTGTACAGGAATGTACAAATTTAAAACTATATATTTAATTAGTTACTAATACTACTAATAATATTTAATTAATTTTAATTAATCATAAATAACAGAAACATACAGTATGTATGTATGTACACTATATTGCCACAAGTTTTGGGACACCTGTCTTTACCTGCACATGAACTTTAATGACATCCTATTCTTAATCCGTAGGGTTTAATATGGAGTTGGCCCACCCTTTGCAGCTATAACAGCCTCAACTCTTCTGGGAAGGCTTTCCACAAGGTTTAGGAGTGTGTTTATGGGAATTTTTGACCATTCTTCTAGAAGCGCATTTGTAAGGTCAGGCACTGATGTTGGCGAGAAGGCCTGGCTCGCAGTCTCCGCTCTAATTCATCCCAAAGGTGTTCTATCGGGTTGAGGTCAAGACTCTGTGCAGGACTCTGGAACACCTGAATTCAATGATTTGGAGGGGTGTCCCAATGCTTTTGGCAATATAGTGTATGTACGTGTGTGTGTGTGTGTGTGTGTGTGTGTATATATATATATATATATATATATATACACACA
>RJVU01048406.1:7860228-7870649 GCA_003731715.1 Anabarilius grahami | reverse complement strand
ACACAGTATTTCTCTTAACTTAACTTTTTTTTAACTTAACTTTTTTATTTTCATGCATCTGTGCTTGGCTTCAACAGCCGAACATAACTGACTCCAAAATAAATATGTTGATTATGGAGGGTTCTAAATGCATACCAGGTTTCCTCTGAAAAATATTTGTGGTAAAGACTGTCATAAGAGGCATTCAAGTATGTAAAATGAGTGCTTGCTTTTACTAAACACAAATAATGAAGGACAGAAGTTGGATTTAACATCTGTTGGTTCTTCATTTTGTCTAACTTTACAGCTTCCCCATTTACCAGGCTTGAAAAATAATATCATCATGGTAGTTTGATATATACCATGATACTGAATGATTTCCATTTTCATGTACCATGATACAATAAAATCATGGTATTACCACCTCAGATGTACAAAAATCTATGTACTAGCATGTTACATGGTAAGGCATTGATGAATGCCCAAAAAACTGTGGTGTTGCCATAGTACATGGCCAAAAAAAACAGGGTAGTTTCATGTGACCATGTCCAAAAAACCATAGCACTTTTGTAACTGAATAATTATGGTAATCTTAGGGTCGAAATCCATTTTTATGCTTACTGTTAATATGCAATGCATGCAGCAATGTTTTGTTATATATATATTATATTCAAAGAGGGAAAATACAAATCACCAGTATATACATAACTAAAACACAGCAAGCCTCAGTTTAGCAAAGATAATGACCATGTGTGAACAAAGGACCATTCTAAGTACTTAATAAAACACTTGGGAGCTGTTTGGGGACCCACAGACCTGATAAAAAAGGTGAGTTAATAGAAATGAGTGAAATGTAGCAAGTGTGAATCTGACGGTATAATCTCCAGTGCCAAGTAAGGCAAATTCTTGCCCATGCCCCACACTCCAGATGGCTGGCACGGATACATGCCATCTGCCAGTCCAGAGCTGCAGGGAAGATTAACAGCCCACTGCGTCCCACTGACACACACTCACACTAACATGCACAAACTTAGTCTGTGTGTCAGAACAAGGTAAAGAGGATTACACATTTCTGCCTCGCCACTGCAAGCCGGGGGAAATCGCTTCCAAGCTCCTTCCTTGTATAGACATGCACTCATACAGTATATATACGCTGAGAAGAGCCTGTCATCAGCGTGGATGGAAAACACACAAATACAGACCCAAGAGCCATCATTAAAACACACCTCACTCCAATCCCATGATGAAGAGGTTTGTGACCATCTCCCATGGTGTATATCTCACAACATAAGAAATTACCCACAGGACTACCTATACACTTACGCAACTAAATCACTATGGGGTGGTGCAATGAAGAGTGCAAGCACTGACATCATATAAACAATAAAGAACTGCTAATAAAAAACTAGATGAACAAAGCATGTATCATTACTTTTAACTTGTGTTCCAGTAAACATCCCTCTTCCAGCATTCATCACTGGAAGTGAATGTAAGCAAATGCAGCTATTCTTAGAGGCCAGACGTCCAAATGCAAGTCAAACACAGACATCAAACACTTCCACGCCTGTCTAACACGTGCTCTAATAGACTGCCCACATCTGCTCTATAAAAAATGCTGACCATGACGCCATGACTATAAAGATCACAAACAAGCCAGACTGCTGGACTCCTTTGCTATCAAAGGCAGAGAGTCATAATAGAAGAGAAAGGTATTAGAGAGAGAGAGTTGCAGTATGTAATTTCCTTCCATACTGTCGTTCCCGGTATTGGTATTCGCAAGCCTACTAACACTCAACTTAAACTGACCTTTCCTTGACCAAAACTTCCTAATGCATGTATGGAACAATAAGTCTCTACACTGAGTTTAATGGTGATGAAACCTCAATACCCTCCTAAAAACCCAGCATTGCTGCTCACCAGCAAAGGGTATGTTTTGCATGCTGGGAACAGCATGGGATGCTTGTTTGTTGGTCCACAGCATGGGAAGCGGGAGAGCTGGTGGACCAGCAAACCAGCTCAGTTTAGCTTGAAAACAGCTATGCTAGTCCACCATACTAGCACCAAACCAGCCTGGACCAACATGGAATTTATGCTGGATTTTGGAAAACTGAGACATCCAGGCAATCATGAAGGTGAATTTGAAAGGTGAACTGGTAACACTGTACAATAAGGTTAGATCATGTTCATGTTCATGACTTCATGTTCATAAAAGAATCACAGCATTCTACTTTTACTGTTGCTTATACTAACATTCAAAGTTGTATAAATTAACATTAACACTAATGTATTCTGAATAAACATGAATTAACAATGAACAATAGTAAATAGATTGTTTGTAAATATTAATAGATTTAAAATAGATTAAAAGATTGTATAGATTGTAAATATATTCAGATTGTTTAAAAAAATTGCAATTTTTATGAACAAACAAATTGTTGTTCATTGTTAGTTCTGCATAAACAAAATGAACCTTACTGTAAAGTGATAGCGATTCACTTATATTCAAACCCTTTACATGTTCAGGTCGTTAGTTGACGTGACTGTCCGGACTGTGTGTGATTATGGGCCTGCTAACTGGGGTGATGGGGGGAAGAATGTGTGTCACTGGAAGCCGGTGAGATGAGAATCCGTCTGATGTTAGCGAGATCTCCAGCTGTGCCAGTGCCCCCAGCCTGTCCCTAATTCAAAGAGAATGCATGCCTCTGTTGCTGACACTTAATACCATGGATTATATACTGCCCTCTCATTGGTGTAGACTAGATATGATTTCAATGTGGAGCTACTGGAAACCAAAAAACTAAAGTGAGAAGCTTGCAATGAATTCTTTCCTTTGAAAATAGGGCAAAAATCATTTGATACACTGTGGTGTATCGTGCAACTTGTAACTTTTATATCAACACAAAGTAATAAACAATGTCCAGACAAGGTCAGAGGTGAAAATGCTCCAGTGACAGCAATCTACTGAAAGTATTGACAGTTCACTGAACTCATTTATGGCAGTGCTGTATGTTTGGAGTCCGGTGCAGAACAAAGCGCTCCCGCAGGACAAATAGAATCAATCTGGTTCACTGGCATCTGGTAATGATTCTGAACTGGGCAGAAGGGTGAAGGTGGATAGGTGGGTAGGTTTGCATTTGCCTTTACTAGACTGAAACAAAATAAAGTGGGATATAGACTCTAGTCTATAGTGTCTCTTAATTTCTTATCACTGCAAGTGTGCCATTTTAACCAGCTGCTATATATTCAAAATATATGTTTAAAAAATGCAAAATATATGTGGCTTAAGAAACATATTTTTTGGAAAATATATTTTGTTCAAACATTTAAATGCCAAAATATAACGTACTACAAAATGTACTTTGTTTTTTATTTATTTATTTATTTGCTTAAATGCTTAAAATGTATTTTCTAAAATGTAATGTAATACGAAATGTATTTCTACAAAATATATTTTAAGCAATATATGTTAGATTGAATATAAACATATGTATCTTCTATATATCTTCAATCCATTAAAGTCCACATATACTAAGCCTGTCTAACCCCAAACCAAAACTTATTAATCATAGATCATAAACTGATGTGTAAAACAAACTATTCCATCATAATTTCTCTCCCACACTAAGCAGATATTTAAAACCAGAGCTCTTTTTTATATCTGTCTGGTATCTGAGGTAGTGCTGTAACCTTGCAGATTTGGTAGCCAATAGCAACCGTGCCTTTTGTCCAATGTGGTTGGTCAGAGAGCACACGCTAATACACACAAACACACCCACGATATAAAGATCCAGTGCATTCAGCGCTAGTGTACATATGGTGCAATTTACCAGACAGATTCAAATGAGTAATTCAGCTCTAGGCCGACAGCTATGCCTGACCCACATCCTTTAACTGTGTTGATGAAGACTAGATTTGTTTGGCCTTGTCTGGTCCCTGCAGGCAGTAACTAGAGGATTTTAATGGCACAGGAAGGATTCGGTTTCAGAGATCCAATAGCAGCCAAGCTAGAAGCAGAATTAAACTATAATGAAATATGACTCGCAAGCCATTTCCTAGTTATCAGAACAAACCCATAGTGACCTTTCTGCTGTATTCATATACTGTATTTAAGTATGACTTTCAACTAGGGCTGAACGATTAATTGGAATTAAAACAACATCGCAATATGTCAGTGCGATTATCAAATCACAAAGCCTGCGATTTAATTAATTTTTAATCTGCGTGTTTCAGAGTGAAGCATGGCACTGTGTTCTTACACGTGAGCAGCTCATGATTTGGTGTTTTCAGTGTCTCAGAACAGCTTGGTTCGCATTAAGGGCTGATTTATACCTCTGCGTCGGACCTACGCCGGAGCCTCTGCACCGTAGGCTATGCGTCTGTTTTCATTTATACTTCTGCGTCACTGTCCGCGTCGACGTGCATACAGACCACTAGTAGGCAGTGTCCGTGGTCATGTTGCAGATCAAGGCAAAAGCCGAAGAAGAAGCAGCTTGTCATGTACATTGTCAGAGAAGCTTACAAATAGAAATGGTAACGACTTTTGTTGCAGTATGACTACATGTGTCCCCTGAAACAGAGCATTTTTTCATTACTATGGAAGGCATTTATTAACCCACTGGAGTCGTATGGATTACTTTTATGATGGATGCGGTTTTTGGAGCTTCAAAAACTCAGGCATTTTTCAATGCGATTACAAAGCTGGGGAGAGCCAGGATATTATTTAATATAATTCTAAATGTGTTGACTGAAAGAGGAAAGTCATATACATCTAGGATGGCTTGAGGGTGAGTAAATTATGGGATAATTCTTTCATTTTTGGGTGAACTATTCCTTTAATAGCCATATTAAATCACAAAATGTTGGCCAAATTGTGCAACCTACAAAGAGGCACAGCAAAGCTGGAAATTTTATCGCATTTGAAATCGCAATCACAATTTTTCCAGAAAAATAGCAATTTGATTTTTCTCTCCAAATTGTGCAGCACCAATTCCAACTTCCATCCAATGGCATATTTAGGAATGTAATTGACCCTTCGCAAAGACCCGCCCCCCTTACTTACTGTTGCTTTGTCCAACAAGCCATGGCGCTGTCACGCCACACAGAGTGAAAAATACATCGCGGAGCAAAGAGGACACTGACAACACGTCGACAGACAAGACAGAGCAGGTTACTTATGATATTAAACAAAGTCTTAGCTTTCAAATTGTGTAATTTTTTAAGGAATTCAAACAATAAAAAACGTTTTGTGGCTCTTTAATGTGTCGTGACAGATTGCTGCAGCGCCTCAGCTCAAGCGGCTCGTGAACCGATCATCTCTTCCTACTAGTTCAAATAAACATGAATAAACATGAAAAGGAATGTTGTTTCAAACACGGAAAGATGTCAATACACACCATTTTTCAAGTCCACCAAGGTTAATCTTCTAACTCCTGACTGCTTTGTCGGACAAAATGGCGGATTCAGCGTTATGATTGGTTAGATTGCTTGTCAATCAAACTCCCGGCGAAGGGTCAATTGTGTAATCTGACTATGCAAAAGTTTGTTATAGTCTCCCAAAACACTGTCAACAAATGTTTGCAACCCCAAAATATTGATCATTGTGACCTCAACTTTTTAATTAAAAAATATACCTCTCGTGTTGGTTGCCATATCTGCCACCTTCTGAAAAGCATCAAGGAATGCTGCAGCCGCCAACACTGTGGTTCTGTGAAGGGAGTAAACAGCAAAACATTTATAGTCATCAGCGCCAGTGCTGATTAAGAACAGCAGGCAGACCTGTTGAAAATCACTTGATTCACTTCTTGAGAATGCAGATTAAGGAACGAATGGAGGGTTTGATGTGGACTTGCGGTCTCATGGCCTTCGCTCGTGCTAATCCGTGAAATCCATGAGACCTCAGGGTGTCCCGTTTGTCATTTTATGATTCAGAAGGGTGCGCACGTGGGCTATTCGACTTTTTGTCGATTCCATACTGGTGTGGACTATAACCCAACAGCCCATGCGGCAAAATATAGGCTGCAAAGGGTTGAGGATGACATTTGGGACAGGGCCTATTAGGTGAGGATCAATATCTCCAAAAAGATAAAATAAATGATCAATATAAGGATGTCTGAAGTGTTAAATCACCTTAGCTGGGAATGTAGTTTCGTGGCCTTTGCAATGAAGTCTTCCCACACCGGGTATGAGTACTACAGGAAGGAAGAGACACATATAAGAGAGTTAGTAAGGACATAAACCTCAAAACAGAACTGCACACAAACAGGTACCCCAACACAGACACATTCAGAACTCCATGTACCACAAAAGAGAGAGCAAAGCACTTCAGATGAGGACCAGATGTCTCGCTGAATACAAACAGTCATGACACTCTTCCATCTGTTTTAGAAGAACATTCTCGACAGAAACACCAGCTAAATTTCATCCAGGTGTGCTGACCCTGTCTGTCATCATAGCTTCCTACGCTGTTTAAAAGACCAGCATATGTTGTGCCCCAACATATGCTGGTCTCTGCTGGTGTCCTCACAATAGGCTTCTTAAAGGGATAGTTCACCAAAAATGAAACATCATTTTCTCACATGCTGTTCCTGTATGTCTTACTTTCTTCTTTGGAACATAAAAGAGGATATTTTGAAAAATGTCTCAGTGTTGTTGTTGTTTTCATACAATTGAGGAAGTTAATGGGCACCAAAACTGTTTGATTGCCAACAATACAGGTTTGGAGAGACACGAGGGTGAGTAAGTGATGACAGAATTTTCATTTTTGGGTGAACTATCCCTTTAACTAGCCTAACCATCAACACTTCCTTGGTCAAGTAGAACCTCTATAAATAACAGTAAAAGAATAACTAAGATGTTAATTCCAAAATAATTATTTATTTTTACACTCCAAGATGCATCTTTTATACAAAAAAGACCAATGAAAAATCATCAAAGGCCTTAGGCTTTCACACTGGATCAATTCAAGAGAAAGTCTGTCTTTAATAAACTGAAATTTAGAGACAGGAAAGAAGAATCTTTTTAAAATTGTGCTGACAGCTCTTGTTAAAAAACTGGAGAGGTTGGCATAAGGTTGTTTTGCATGGTCTCTGTATCTGTCTGAAAATCCTCTGTCTCTATATACATTTGTGTTAAAAACTGCAGAATTCTGGCATCGGGTTTGCTGATACAACCGCTAAAGATGGAAAGACACTAACCACATGGTAGAATACCTAAGACATCTATTGTAAACAGTGGTTTCTTATTATTTCTTTAAAAAAAAAATTAAAGCAAGGGAGTCTGATTTTTTGTTTGTTGATGTTGGAATCTAGGTTTTCTTGTGTTTTGGAAGAAAACTTAATTCTGCTCTGCTGCCCATTGTGCACCTAAAATTACACCCTTAGTTACACACAATCTCACACACAATTTTTTTAAGTTTTTGAAAGAAGTCCCTTATGCTCACCTAAGGCTGCATTTATTTGATCAACAGTAAAACAGTAATATTGTAAAATATTATTACAATTAAAAAAACTATTTTCTATTTTAATATATTACAACATGTAATTTATTTCTGTAATGGCAAAGCTGAATTTTCAGCATCATTACTCCAGTGCAAAACATTTATAACATTATCACATGTTCATAACATTATCATCATATGTTGGATTATTTCATAAATAAAAGGTTCAAAAGAATAACATTTATTTTAAATATATAACAATGTATAATTAATACAAATCTGTATTGTCATTTTTGATCAATCTAATGTGTCCTTGCTGAATAAAAGTGTTTCATTTAAAAAAAAAAACCCAAACCTTTGAATGGTAAATGCACACAACAAGAAAAATAATTTTGACTCTCTAACTCCAACTCTTCTAAACAGTCAAAGGCAGTTATATTTAAAACCCACAGGTGGTTAATTAGCTTTCAGGGAACAAGGATGAGAAAGACACAAGAAGATTGAGGCTAAAACTGATGAACAAATAAGGTTGTTGCAGGTTAAGAACAGTCTGCAGATACTGTGATCAATTCACTTATAGGCCGTAATTGACAATAGCTTAAGTCAATAATATGATCATCTCATCATACTTAAAGACTTTTAATCAGAAAATAGAGCATAATTATATAACTGTTTAGCTTTTTTTAGATTTAAAAAATATATATATTTTCATTATAATATCAATGCCTTGCTCTTTTTTGATGAAAGAAGAATAGTATTGTGATTGGAATAAGTTACAAAGCCCAGATAAGAATTTGAAGAAAAGCCCAATTTTGTGGTTATTTCCTAGGCTCCATGCAAGTTCCTGTGGCCAATGAACACATTAAACAAGATGACAGAAAGCCCTAACATTTCAACCCAAGAATGAAGCTGACCTTAATGATGTTTGTATGGTCAATTTGTCATATCAGCCCTTGAGATTATCTGTACTCATGGAGGCTATCACAGTCACAACTCAAAAGCTAAAACAAACAAACACCATAACTTTTGAAAATCCTAAAAAAATAAATAGAAAATGATCTTAATATTTGTGCAGACAGAATGTTTGACGCTGGAGGAATTTAAAGTACAAAATTACAAAAAAAATATACATAACATTTATTAAATGAACTGGGTTACACTTTATTATGATGGTCGACTTTAGTCATTCTACTAACTATAAGTAACTTTGCAACTACATGTCAACTAACTCTCATAAGAGTATTAGTAGACTGTTAGGTTAGGGTTCGGGTTAGTAGAATAAGTTGACGTGAAACCATCAAAATAAAGTGTTAGCAGATATTAAGCAGACAGTCTACTAATACTCTAATGATAATTAGTTGACATGTAGTTCCAAAGTTACTTATAGTTAGTAGAATGTTTAAAGTGGACGTAGAAAGTTTTAAACTGACGAATAATTATTATTACTTATTTAATTCAATATTAGTTTTATTCTAATTTTATTTTGGAAGTGAAAAAAGCCTGTTTCTGTGTTTTCATTTAATTTTTTCAAATTATTCTAACAAAAATAGCTGTCATAAACCTTTGGCCACAGCTGTAAACTCTTTTATAGACCTTGGTCTGCCAAGTGAAATCACTGAGTAGAGAAATGCTACAATATGCTAATTTTTGAAGAGGAGTTTGCCCTACCTATACTCACATCATCTCTGACATTACAACACTCTCCGGCTGCACCCTCTTTACAAGTGTTGATATACTGCATGTCAAACAAGCTGAACGCTGCCAGGGTTGAACCTGTGCCAAGTCTGGAGCCGTTCACAATATATGAACTCCAGATCTGGCATCTGGCCACTGAACTTCACTCAAATGCCAACTTTCAGCAATAACATTCACTGGAGCCGCATGAGAACATGGAAACCATTTATGGAACAGTACGTACAACCACAGGGTTCTGCTTCAGCAATGCAACAGGCTGGAAAGCACTCCAAAAAAAAAAATTGCAAATAGTTGAAGGAAAAGGAGATCATATCTGAGAGATGGCCATGAGAGGTTTAAAATGTTACAGGGGAACAGATTTAATTCAGTTTATTTACACAAATCTGTGCAAAGACCTTGGATCTTTCAACAACATTGTTAACACCTTATATTTGTGTGTGTTTTTAATGACATTTCACACAATAACATAAGATTTTGGCTTGTCTTTATTAAGGAATATAACTACAAAATGTCTCTTAAAATATGTGGGTCAAAAAAAAATAGTGCAAAGTAAATAAATAAATTAATAAGAATAAATAGCGCAAATAAAGAAATCCAATATTTACATGCCATGTAATATTATATCTCTTATTGATATTAGTAAGGTTAGCCACTGTAATATCCCATATTTTAAATAGCCTGAATGGGTTTCTATATTACAAACTTTTCTCTTCTGACAAAAAATAAATGTAATGCTTTCCTAAATGCATGAATGTCAATATTCTACATACTGTATTGCATACAAAAAGCTGTTTTTGATTCTTTTTACTTCACTGAAAATCACAACACGGCTCTGAGCACGTGAGATTTTAGCTGAGCTCCACATTTAAGCTCACTCTGATGCATTTATAGGCCTATCTCTTTATGAGCCATGCATAATCCCTGCACCTTAACATTGCTTTCAGAAATCATCAATATGATAGAGGGTCAACATGAGAGATATCGAGAGACTCGAGTTCAAAATAATGTCTTTTGGTCATTGGACACCTAATAGCTAGGCAGACTTTTAGTGCACCATTTTCAAATCTGTGACTATGTCAAGTAAAATTAATTGGGTTAAAATGGGATTATATGGTTCTTGCCAAATTCAAACTACATATGAGCCTCTCTAAACATGCAATAACAGACAGTAGTGCGATAGGGCACATGGTAAAACGCTTGACTATCAAAACATAATTTTACATTTCTGTTAAAGCCTGGAAAGTGGGTGGTGCCCATACTTCATATAAAACCCCTATATTTTGAAGAAAAATAATTTCTAAGTGAATTCTGA
>RJVU01048406.1:7844449-7860218 GCA_003731715.1 Anabarilius grahami | reverse complement strand
TCCCCTAACTAGACCTATATTCTGTGTGTGTGTGGGGGGGGGGATATTTCTCTCAGTCTTTTTACGTAGGCCTATTATTTTTATTGATCTCAAATAGATAGCACAAAAATATGCTTTAACATTTAAAAGGTTCTACAAACATCTACAAAAGGGTTCAATTCTCATTTCACAACAAAGCCCTCCATGCTGAGACCCCCACGTCATTAATCACAGCATCAGTGGTGCAAGCAGCTGGACCCCTAATGAAAACAAAGGCAGTAAAACACAACCATCTTTTTTTTTTTTTGCTAAATATCTGCATCAATAAAACAGTGCTAGTACCTTCATATCATTGACGATCGCCTGAAACAATCCACCCAGAGCGCCGCACTCCTTCTCCACACTCTCCATCATGTCACCAAGCCCTTGATTGTTATATGCGCTCAGTGAATGAACAAAATAGATTAAATGTTCTGATCCAAATAAGCTGATTTCGTCTTCAGGGATTGAGATGAAAGTGTTCCATTACACCCTAATATACAGACCTCTTGTTGCTTCGGATGCAAATGTGAGCAACATGCAGCAGATGTCGGCAAAAAGGAAACAACAATTGAGGCTGTCGGGTGGCTCTGTGCCCGTTATCCAGGGAATGATGGCTGGGGTCAAAAGATCTGATTCTCCCCTCCCAACCCCCGGTCTAGGATACAGAGGACGATTGGTGTATCATACTAACAATCTGTGCTGTCAGATCCGCGAGGTTTCAGCTCAAACACTGCCACTATAACAGCGATTTTAGGATGAAAGAAGGAGTCGAGTGATGCAGCGAAAGACGGACGTGATATTCGATCCTCCAGGTTGGTGGGCGGGATCTTTGGGGATGGAGGCGTGGCTTATGGGTAGACATATGGCAAGTTGACGTGTGCGTGTATAGGGAGAGGACAATTGAATGGTGGTCCTTTAAAGTAGCTTTAATGTGTCTTTGTGTGGCAGGGACAAAGTTAACAGCACAGCTGCCACTGCAGGCCATTAAATGGACAGTGCACTATTTTTAACCCTTTAACTGTCACTACAAGAAAAATATTTAAAAATTATAAAACAAATAAGTTTTTTCTAGTAAATTAAATAACATAACTGACTTAATAGCCTAATAATAATGATGATGATGATGTAAAAGACCACTTAGTGATACCATTTTAATCAACTTTTCACATAGTCCTGCAGTGTGACAGAAATAATAATTATAATAAAATACAAATTTACCTGAATGTTACTAAATTCTTTTGAAGTGAGCTTGCACAATAAACTTTCATTTAATATGAAACTGAGCACTAGGCATGGCATTGATATGATTCAGAAAGTAATCGTGAATCTAATATCTTGGGTGTGGGAAACTTTAATAAACCTAAATAAACTGTTTAATACAGTATGAAAAACATCTTATGAAAATCTCAGAAAAAAAGCATCTATTTTCAAATAAAAATGATTAGAAATGTTTTAAGCAAAGCAGTGCATTTGCAATCCTGATGGAATTCGTAAATTGTGATCTAACTGCAAGTGTCCTAAATCTTGACCTTGCTGCCGGACATTGTCCCTCGAGAGCTAAATGAGCAAAGTGGCCACAATGATTCATTACAGCCCTCTCCTGCACAGCGTATCATATATCCATCTGCCTTTGACCTGCCATCTCCACAAGCATATCTCCTACATACGGTTGCCATATGCAGGTACATGGCTATTTGACCATAAAATTCTGATTTACCTTCGCTCCCCAAATTCTGGAAAGGATGTTATGCAAGTATACTTATAGTTATGTAACCTTGTGGTTGAGAAATAGGAGGAGAGGGTCCCATATCAAATAAACACTTTCTGACTTTGAGCCACAGTTTTCTATCACAGTTTCTACAAAAGCACTTAACACAGGAACCAGATAGTTTACAATTAGCATGACCAAAGAACGCAGTGGGATATGATTGGTTTACAAAATGTCGAAAATAAATTTCCAAAATATAATTTAAAATGATAAGACTGTCCTGTTGATCTTTTATACGCTATAGGTATAGTATAGTATTATATTAGTATAGTAAGTTCATACAAATTTACTATATGTTATATATATATAATTATTTCTCAGTCTCTTTATTAGAACATAACCAGAAAATACAGTACATTTCTATGCAGGAACCGGCTCTCTTAAACAGAAATTGAATAGAAAAGGACTGGAAGGCCAAGAAAACTTTCAAAATCTGATGAGAAATTTCTCAGATTTTCTTCTTTGAGAAACTGGAAGAAGTCCAGGAGGTCACACTAAATACTGATATTTTTACTTAAAGAAGCCATTTTGTTCTTTTATTATTTTACGCTTTATATATTGTGTGCATATTTCCTGTATTCTCTGTTTGTATCGTAATAAAGAAGAAAAAATAAATATGGATGGTCATTAAAAAATAAATGGATGGTGGCCTAAGACTTTTGCACAGAACTGTGTGTGTTTATATATGTATGTATATATACGTGTATATATGTATATATATAAGAATTAATATACTTGTGGAAACAGTAGGCCTAATACGCAATATAGCATTCCAAAGAACAGCATTTATTTGAAACAGAAATCTTTTGTACCATTATAAATATCTTTACTGTCACTTATGATCAATTTAATTCAACCTTGCTTAATAAAAACATTTCTTTAAAACAATCTTACCGACCCCAAACTTTTTAACTGTAGTGTCTATATAGCCCTATAATTATAAATAAAATATTATATTTGAGTGTGTTATTCATTTTTATATTCATTCATGCTTGGACACTGATCATTGCCTCAACAATTCACAGATACAAAAGACACACACACGTTTGTTTTTGTGAATTGTGGGGACATTCCATTGGCGTAATGGTTTTTATACTGTACATACCGTATTTTCTATCGCCCTACACCAACCCTACCCCTAAACCTACCCATCACAGGAAACCGAAAAAAACTTTTTTACTTTCTCAAAAAAACTCATTCTGTATGATTTATAAGCCTTTTGAAAAATGGGGACATGGGGTAATGTCCTCATAAGTCACCTTCTCCTTGTAATACCTATGTCATACCCATGTCATTATACACATTTGTGTCCTGATATGTCACAAAAACACGTGCATACACACACACTAATGTATTCCAAAGCTGAATTTCAGAAATAGCAAAGTGATCTCCTGACAAATGAACAAATTTCTGGTAAACCATTGAAAAGCTGTTTTGATATACAGTTATAATAAATGAGCCAACTGCATATAACTGACCACAGTGAATTTGCGACCACAATTTCCTGGAGTAGTGCTAAATAAATCTAAAAGCCCCCCAGAACTTTTCCAAAGGAGAAGGATGTTGTTGTGTTTCTCTTACATCACTTACAACCAGGAACATTCTGTTCTTTAAAACAGCTAAAGTCCTCCAAAAAGATAAAGTCAAGGAACCACCTCCGACCTTCACAGTATTCAAGCAGCTGTAAACCTCATAACTTTGACAGGTTTGGTCAAGCCAGGATGGGAGCTTGATGTTTTTCAGTCAAGTACAGCTCTTATGTACACGATGGCTCTCTAGGGCCTTTTAGATGATACTACCACACATACAGTCCAGCAGAGAACCTATATGACCCTCACAAATGAAATAGACGGAACAGAGAGCATATTCTGCACTAGATCATGTCTAAAAACAGTGCTGATACTTTATAATCTGTGATGGGAGCACTCTCCCCTTTCCTTTATTATTTTTCGTCATCAACAGAATTTTGATGTGGAATGAAAACAAGCAGCGAATGGCAAGTATGAACTTCTTAAAATCATGCACACATGTTTTGGGTAACAGTTATTTTTAGGAGCATGGTGATACTTAAAATACCATTCTAACCATAGTCTGTCTCCTGACTGGAGTAGAACCATCTGTGGTACCGTCACGTTCATTCCTCCCGGCCCCTCGCTGTCCCTGCAGAGGAGTCGGTGGGTTGCAGGGATTCCGGGTCCTTGATCCACACTGGGGCCTTTTCTGAGAACATTTGAGCCAGAGGAATTTCCTCTTGAGAAGCCCGCTAAGCCAAAGGATTCCTCAAGACCTGCTAAACAGCAAGAAGGCACGTGCATCTCCCTGTGCTTGTGAAATAGACAGAGAGATAGTAAAATATGCAGCGAGCATGAAGCAACAGAGTATGATAGACAGTGTTTTACCAAGACTGCTTATAAGAGGTAGATTTTTGAATGCTGAAATATTTAAACATCTACTCTACCATTAAAAATGTTTTTTTTTTTAAAGAAATTCAGCAAGGCACATTCAACTGATTAAAAGTGACAGTAAAGTCATTTATAATGATACCAAATATTTCTATAAATGCTGTTCTTTTGAACTCTCTATTCATCAAAGAATCCTGAAAAAAATATTAACAGCACAACTGTTTTCAACATTGATAATACATGTTTTTTGAGCACCAAATCAGCACATTAGAAAGATTTCTGAAGGATCATGTGACACTGAAGACTGGAGTAATGACTGCTAAAAATGTTGCTTTGCCATTACAGGAATAAATTACATTTTAAAATATATTTAAATAGAAAACTTTTATTTTTAATTGTAATAATATTTCACGATATTTGAGTTTTTACTGTATTTTTCATCAAATAAATACAGCCTGTTAGTGAGCATAAGACCTATTCTAAGTCACTTATGCAATAGTTCAAGATCTCTAAACTATGTAAATATAAGCAAACAATGAAATATTGCGTTTATCCCGTTTCAAGAGTGTTGCACAAGACAGGATGTTTGACGGGGACAGCCTACCATAGTTTAAACACTGGACATTGTGTTCTCAGTGTAAAGAGATATCTGTGAAATTGCATATTTACAAACATACAGTAGCCTCAATAAGTATTTGGACACTCAAGTCACTTAAAATGTCTGAATGTCACTGCATAGATATAAAACATCTCTATTATCATACAAATGATGCTAGAGATTTTCTCACAACTATCTTCACGGCAATTAGGTTTAATCAACTGGTGAAGGTGATTTTAGTAGATGTATGAAATTAGTTCCTTTCAAGTGTAGACTAGTAGGCACAGATGTAGCTCATCATATAAACTACAGTTAAATGTTTTACTTGAAATCTAATGCAATGACATTCAGAATCTTAAGTGTGGCTTAAGTGTACATATACCTTTGGGTGCACTGTATATTACAATTAAAACCTCCTCCTCAGTTTTAGCACAAAATCAGGTGCTAGATTAAATAGTCCATTTAACTTGAAACAGCTTTAAAGTTCAGTGATTTTTACAAACACCTTTGTGATATTCTGTTCTGTGCTGTGCAGCTGCTTATTCAAACGAACAAAGAAAGATATTTGTGTCAAGAAATCAGAGAAGTTCTTTAAATAATCTGTGAGAGGAGAAACTTTGCATGCTATCTTCCTCTCTTCCTCTTTCATTCTGTGTCATTACATCTGGCTGCCAAGAAGTAAGCATGACAAATATATTTTCCCCCTCCTCTGTTTTCTTTCGGGCATAACTCTCTGACCACATGAACCGCACAAGGACTCTAAACAGAGGCCAAAAAAAGGCCAGGTATCAAAGACAGGTTGCAGGAACAGAGAAAGACTCTCATGGGACAGGGAATTGTGTCCCTAAACTAGATGTGCAAAGGTCAATTTAAGAACTAAACCGACTATATCCCTTCAGAGATTACTGCAGAGTATTGACATGTAGCAACAATGCTCACGCCTAAATTAATTCGATTAAAAAACATTTAAAAATAAAGGATGAGGATGCTCAGGGACCTCAAGCCTAAATGGAGTTTCTGGTGTAATCACGCAGCTTTCTAAAAACTATTACTGTGAAATGTTATTGATGAAAGTGCAAAAGAAGTGTAAATGTTGCCCTCTGCTGGATTTCATGACAAATGGTCCAGAATTCCATTGACTTCCATTTTCTTTCCAACAAGTTCAAGTGTTATATGGAAATACATCGGAATACGCAAAAATATAAATAACTGAGGATAAGAATTAGAAACATCAAAAGCAGAATTTTTTTTATTTTTAATCAATCATTCTACTTTTCTTTTTGCATAAAACAGATTTTTTTTTAAATATACAACAGAAATATGATCAATTTAAAAATACATATTTTACAGTACATTGTCATTTTCCTTTGCATAATCGCATTTTTTTTTTTTTGGACTCTGCATTTGTGACTGTGGCTGGGTTGACAGTCTGTTTTAGAAGGCAAGTTAATACTCTTGCAGATACTGAAGTATTTGGCGGTGAGGTTTGGCAAAAAAATGAAAAATAGTTTATTTTTTCTATTTCAGGCCTAAATGTAAACCATAGAGAAATTTGCATTGCAGCATTTCAGTGTAATTATGTGTCAGCATTAATGCTGGCAGTGGCAAGTGACTTGTACTTTTCTTGAAAAAAATTTAAAAAACAATAAAAAAATCTAAATAAAAGGTACCATAATCACATACTTGCAAAAGGCGAAAAATAAAACAGTACACTAACTCAAAAAAAGAAAAGAAAAAAAAAAGTTCAGTCTGTATATGACATGGTACAAATGTAAAGGCTTGATGACATAAAAAATAAGCAATCTCAAAGAGCCGTCTCTTTAGATTCTGCCACCACCGGTGCCGGATGGAAGGTCAGAATTTCAGTGAAGGTGAGTCCTGGGGTCAAAGAAGGAATAGAAGTGGACAGAGGAAGAGAGAATGGAGGGAAATTGGTTATTTATAGCTCTCTGGAATATACTATCACACCTACAAGACTGAAATACTAGCTAATTAATGCCTTATGCATCTTTAAAAAAAAAAAAAGTGTTATAACTTGTTGCCTCATCCATTACACCAATTATTGTGAATTTAAAGTCACTCATATCAAGCTTTTCAGTTCCTATGTGGAACACCCCCAAACCTACGTTTCCATTGCTCCACTGACTGATCCGCTTCATCTAGTGAATGGTCATACGGTGGGGCCTCGGTCTCCTCCTCTGGTTCACGAAACTCAGAGAAGAAAGGAAGAGCCAGTCCCTCTGCTGCTGTTATTCTACTTTCAGGGTCCAAGAGCAGCATGCTCTCTAACACATTAATTGCTGAAAAGGAGAGCAACATGGAGTCAATATGACAAACAATCAAGTGACATTCAAAATTGTTTTCATCAAATGTATGCATGAAAGGTGTACTTGGATCAAATTGTAGACAATGGTGCTAACCAGACTTGAGTAAGCTACTCTAAAAAGGTAACTGATTAGTTGCTACTAATTACATCTTCAACAGTGTGATCAGATTACTGTACTAATTACTCTCTTTAAAAAGTATTACATTACTTATTACTTTCTAAATCCCACATCAACCTCGACCAGTTGAACAATACAAGGATAGACATGAAACTGTTCTTTAAATTATTTCAAATTAATATAAAAAATAAAAAATATAAAATTGCATAAATCATTCTTTCCTTCAAGTGTTCATTTAAAAGTGATCCTGGTGTGTATCAATTGGATTTATAAAAGTACATATTATAAAAGTACAAAACTGCATGCATATTAAATAAAAATAATTGCATAAGTGAATAAAACAATTAGCAAAATTATTTTTAAAATACTTTCACATAATTATGATATGACTACTATTTTTAAATGATAACAATGATTAAAAACATATTAAAAACACAAATTCATCCCTTTTTGCATTGAACAGAACACTTTCAAAACACTCTTACCTTCTGGGTTAACATATGGTAACAATGTCCGAAGATCTTTCTTTCTAAGTTTTGGTAACTTTGCAATGTAGTTTCTAGCCTAGAAAAAAAAAAATATATATATACCATGTGACTTTGGATTTTCACATCTCCAAAGTATTCATAATACATCTGGTAAGAGTTCTGCAAACTAATCTTAGTATGAAAATATAAATGAAACGCACATCTTCAGACTGTAGTTTGGCCGTGAACTCTTTTGTTGGCGTCCCTGTAATCTTCATGATCTCCATCAGCTGATCCAGGTCTGATGAAAAATGGTCAAGGATTCAAATATACTAGGGATGAGACTTAGGGAAATAATCACCACATTAAAATCACAATTCCATATTATCTCTTATATATGTAAATAAAAAACAGTTTTCCTGCGAGGAAGGATACGGTCATTTCCTTTGAACAGTGGTTTCCCTAGCAGCATCTCTGCCATGATGCAACCGACTGACCAGATGTCCACTGAGGGGAAATTTTAATCAAACACAACATGTCTCGGAATTATCATCAGTTTAGTTAGCAATTGTGGAATATCTAATTAATCAAGCAATACATGCAACCACTAATCTATAATAATAAAAATATAAAAAAATACAATATAATTATTATTATTCATAATATTTGAGAACAACATATAGAGATCAGTGCATTCAAAGTGGGACTAACCAGTCTGTGTGTAATGCATCCAGCTAAGAATGACCTCAGGTGCTCTGTACCAGCGTGTCACAACGTAGCCCGTCATTTCACTGTCTGCTTGCCGCGCTAGACCAAAATCCAGGATCTATAATATAAGACATGGAACAATAAGGCTTCAAATAAATATTTTTCTTGACAAGATCCATACAGCATGAATATACATGCACATGGTGAGATACCTTAAGCTCACACTCCTCATTTATTGCCAGATTGCCTGGTTTGAGATCCTGAAACGCAACAGATGAGGTTAGTGGATTCGCAGTGAGAAATACATGTGTACATATGTGAATAAGACTGACACAAATGTACTTACCCTATGAATGATTCCAGCAGCATGGATATACTATAAACACAAAGAGAATCATGACAATATATTTGCGAGGGTGTGTAAGTATGCATTATTACAATAATGACTCACTTTGAGTCCTCTCAAAATCTGGTAGACCAGATACTGGACCCTGTCCTCTGATAGTCTCTCCATTTTCATTAACTTTCCTAGATCAGTACCCATAAAAGGCATGACCAAGTAACTGTGCAAAAGATGAGGAGAATCAGATAATGATCATGAATCCATACATCCAAAAAAAGCTGTCACAATCACAGTTAGACCACATGGTCAAAGCTTGACAGTTTAAGAAATACTCACAAGTCATGGAATCTGTCTAGAGAAAGGTCTGCAGTGAAAACATCCACAAGTCCAATAACCTGTAGCAATTCATATACAGAAAGTGGTTGACTAATACAGCATAACATGAGACTGTAAATCTGTTAAATTAACAACAGGGCAGATGAGAGCATGCAGTATCAATCTTTGGTGTCCTACATTATCATGCTTCATGTGTTTGAGCAGCCTGAGCTCCCGATACGCTCTTTTGGCAAACAGGTCAGACTGGAAGGGACGATGGAGTTTCTTGATGGCCACCTTTGCTCCTGTCCTCCGGTCAAGCGCATAGCTGAGGAATAACTCATCAGTTGTAAATAATTACATGCATTTTGAATTAGAATACAGAAATATAGTAGCATTTACTACAAAAGAAGCTTGCTTTTGCAAAAGAAACACCTATGCACAAAGAATTAGTAAAGTGTCATTTGAAGATTCATATGTATATTTCTGTTTTTCTTAAGGGATTTTATTCTATATGAAGATTAGTGATATTATTAGGGGTAGGGAGTGATTTAATATATATATTATTATATTTATATAATTTGGAAAGTGGAAAGTGGAAAGGTTGCTATTTACTAAGTTAAAGGTGCAGTATGTAAGAATTCTGTCCGCTAGAGGTCGCTAGAGGCCTATTCAAAACAAAGGCGTAGCTTGATGATGCCAAGTTTGAGAAAGGAATCTTGGGACATGTTGTCTTCACCTCAACGGATGGTGCAAAAGAATTGGGATAGGACTCGGGAAGAAATCATGTTCATTGATGCGATTATTAAAGTTATTGTAGTATGAAGCAGAGCAGGACCGAGTGTTGTGGGAGCTGAACGAGGCCGCTGGATCGATTGTGCAACACACGCCTCACGAGCAGCGGAACTTTTATTATGCCACAGTCACCGGCGCAGCTTCCGCTTTTCCAGTCATGAGCATGAGGTAACGCAGCTCTGTTTATCATATTAGATACATTTGAGTGTGTTGAAAATGATGTTATAACGTTACTCTGTGCGTTCGCTCAGCGGCTGCTGTGAGACTCTTGTTTGAGACACACTGCAGTAAGATAGATCGATTTTAGAATATCATATTAATAAATGCTGGATGGCTTGTGTTGATAAATGGCATGCAATTAATTTTAAAACGTATTGTATGATGGAGAAAATGCTGTATTACTGTTACTAAAAATAAAGCTGCATTTGATTATGCTATGTTAGCTACTTGACAATAAGACTAAATGTGTTGAGCTATATAACAATAATTAGTTCTGTCTATAAAACGTAACCAAACAGTTGTTCCCTTGCCTATTAAAACATGTAATATATTAAAGCGTCTTCGGTGTTTCCATGATTTCTACAAAATAAAACCGGAAACTGAGGGTAACGCAGGTATGACGCAATTGACAGGTGACTCCTCACACGTCCCGGAGCCTTGGTTAAAATTGCAATTTTCTCACGATTTACATATATTTGGAAACATTTGGGATATTGTAAGTACTCAAGTGAACAAAATATATAACACTGGCCTAGTGGTGTTTGGATATTTTACTGCAAAGTTCTTACATATTGCACCTTTAATGGCAGAATAAATGGGATGTGTCTCAAAACGTGAACAGTAGTATGTTACTCTGAGATAATCCCCTGGGACTTTTGAAGGAAGTATGGAAACGTAATAAACCATCATCACCTGACCACAGGCAGCATTAGTCAACAGCTGCCATCTTACAATTATTAGCCTCATAGTAATGCAACGTACACAACGTTGGCTAGTTTTGCAGGCACTTAATTTTGAAACTCTCATTTTCTGTGTTTGTTTATCTTGTATATCCCTGTACACACGGATGGAGAAAACATATAGATATGCTGTATGAATTTGGATCGCATCAAAACATTTTGGGGCATCTTAATCATAAAATAATCTTTAAAAATTTCACTGTGCTCGCCAACCGCAGTCCACAACATTTGTTTTGAACAGACCCAAGATAACGATACATATTTTTTGTGCTACAGTGATAAATGCATAAAGATATAAATTAAGATTCTTTCTAGGAAGTACTGAAAATGAGAGCAATAACTCACCATACTGTACCATATGCCCCCGTCCCCACCTGTTTCAGATCTTTGTATCTCTCCGGCACCTCCCAAATGGTTTTATTTACCTCCTGGCGATAATATCCAGGTCTTGATCGGACTGACATATTGGTGAATACCCCTTTAAATGTGCTACGCAGAGTCCCGTGGCTGTGATTTCCAGAATTACCTGAACACTGATAATAGCTATCTACCTGTCCGCGTTCATAGACTGTGCGTGAGCGCGTGCGCGTAACCGCTCCCTCTCCGGCGTGGCGGGGTGTATGGCAANTATGGCAAGTTATTTTAACATATAGTTATTTATATTTATATAAAATATATAAAAATATCAATTTTTATGTTATTAGTAATCATTAGAAAAAGGAAAAAAAGAAAAGGGTAATTAAATAGTGACTAGTGTATTTGTTTCTTTTTTAAATGTCACTATTAGCTATTTTTAGATGCTACTTTCAGTAATGACTAGTATCTATAGGCGCTTTTCACTGCTCCATTCCACTGGAATGACACGGCTTGCTTTACTTTGGCTAGGTTTGCTTTCAACTGCAGTTTAGTACCGCTTAAAAGTGGGTGGGATTATAGACTGATCGTTATAGTTGAGTTGCGCCGCCACCTCGTCTACTGACCACGATACAGCCATTTCTTTTTTTAAGATGCATGCAATGGTTATTTAAAGCAAGTTGTTTAAAAAAGTTGTGCAAACAAATGATACTGCGATGGCTGTTTCTGACTATTTAAATCTAACAGGTTTGGTGTCTCGTGTCACAAATCTCTCTGACCAATCAGTGATCTGCAGTGTTTACACGTCACATTTTAGTGTTGGTACGGCTCGCTTGGAACCTCAACCGAGGTGGTACTAAAAAAGAAAAGTGGTACTGTACCATCCCCAGCTCTTCAGCGCCCCACAAATTTCCAAATTTCCATGCAGCATGCTCTAATTGAGAGCAATTGAGGCAGATTTCCGAATGTCCCCCTTATTTTCACGTTACCTTATGAAAACCTCGCTTCAGACCAAGACGTTATCAGTCCGCTTCAGCTATGTGTCTGCATCAGGTCAGAAACTATATTTGGCATGTCTGTTCTTCCTATGTGGAGTAGCGTATTAAATTAATTAAAGTATATACCCTTTAGTTTAAACATGCTCATGTGAATAGCATATATAGTTCTGTTGTGTTTGTTTTATGTTTGTTCTGAGAAGAGACATGAATTTGTTTTCCTCACTGGAATTCCTACACAACTTGCAATATTCTAAAACAACATTCAGAGGTAATAAATACTACATTGAGACAATTCTAAAATGGCATTCTATGCGTTTGTCATGTGCACTAAAGTCTGTCAATCACCATTAGAGCGCCACCCTCAGGCTAAATAGCGCAAGGACATTAGAATTTTGCCAATAGTGTGTCTGATGTGTTCAGCAATAAGCATATAAAGCTTTCAAAATGTTTATCATAAAGTAGCGCTAAGACCCAGAATCTGCCCTACCTAAATTTACGGCCAGGAGCCGCTACTGGCCATATCTATTCCACAAGTAAAAACTAGTGTCTTTTCACTCGAGTACTATGACAACTGGAATACTATTTCAAGTAAAAGTAAAGTAAAACTGAAATAGGTATGAGCACAAATGGAAAAAATACTAGTGAATAACATTCAGAGATTAATAGTTGATAACTGAACCACAGACTCCCATAGAATGCAATTGCAATGAAATTTGTTACCAGTATAAATAATTACTTGTCACCATTAAGGACTAGTAGCAAAGGAATTAATGCTATTATGTAATGAATATATAATAGATTCAATATGGTAACTAATAAATATTAATTGAAGAACTTATTCATTTAATGAATAGTTACTTGTAAAATTGAAAAAGACTACTAGTCAGTATTGGAATTCTTGCTAGTAATTAGAAGTATTAGTATGATAATATACATACTAGTTTTTAATGAATAAATGTCAAAACAGCTTTCCATACATGAGTTGCATCACTGAGACAAAATATCCAAGAACATGTTTGTCCTTCAGTGAATGTGAGAACTGCTGCATGTTTGTTCTTCTACAGCCTTGAAAACCATTAAAACGAAGGAGTCATACATTTTTGGTCTTTTACAATATGAACAAAGATTGCTTGTTTCTCCTGTTATATACCATAGATTACAGGGAGATTTCTTTTTTTTTTTTGTCTTCAAGTATTTGACACTGTTGAAATCTGCCTTAATATTTTTAGGTGCACACCTGAACCTGTGTTAACATGTTAAAGTATTGGGCCCCAGGCACAGACATTCCTCCCTAAATGAAAACATTGGAAACTGCTTCCCCACACACTTTCACTGAGAAATAATCCTCCTGGTTGACAAAATTAGAACACAGATGTGCTATTTGTTATGTTTATTAAATTAGTACTTTATCTTAGAAATATTGCATAGCCATCAGGAAAGTTCATAAAAATTATATAAATAATGTCTGAAAATGTTCTTCACAGTTGTTGAAACTATGCCAAAAAACATTATCATTCTTTTAGTTGTGTTTTAAACAACATTTAAAGGAACAGATACAAAGCATATTAAAATACTTTCTTTGTCGACTCCAAAATGAAAATGTAAAACGTCCACTTATGATTTATGCATTTTTTAATCACACTAAATAAATTAGGCGAAGCTGTGTTGTAGGGAAACTTAAAATACTTAAGTGAAAATAAAATACTTTTAAGTCAGGATAATATCTGCAAGTAGGTGTAGTTGATGAATAATAGTCTATTCTGGCTACAGATGGATTGCGTTAAATCAGCGCTACATACTTGTATACCTACATGATTTAAAGTGAGATAGATATAGATAAGTAAATGATATGTGCGTTTAAGCTTTGGAGCTACATTGCTCAATGGCTTGTGCGTTTCATTTCATACACCCTTCTACATTCAAATCCACAGTTATTTTATATAAAAGGTACAACTTCTATCTTTCAGACCGAGACCTGTCATGGTTAGACTGGTGGTCTAAGTCATCATTTGTAACCAGTTAAATATGCAGCAGTAAATGTGCTGAATTTTCATTTAGCCCCTACACACTATCTTACTGCATGTTTTTAACTGGTGGACAGGAGTTTAATACCTCATTTAATACCTTCACTGACACCTAACCAGCTTCTGCAGGATTATTCTGCTTAAATGAGCAGGTTAGTAGTCACAAAGGTTTTATGATGATCAGGTGACACAGATCTCATTGGCCCAGATGGGGGGCTTGCTGTCATATGGAACAAGTACTCGAGCCTCTGCTCCTGAAGTATTCCCTTCTTCTCCGGTCTCATCTCTCTCCTCTGGAGCCGTGGCTCCACCTCTTGCCACTAAGCCTGGCTGTTCAAGACCTTCCTGCACAGAGAACGGCTTTTCCAACACTTTCAGAACTCTCTGAACCTAATGGATTTGAGAAGACGACAACATTTATAGGACTTTAGGAAATGTATGCAGTACAATCACATCACAAGAGAATTAATACAGATCACAACAAACAAATTATTAACAGACAATACTGTTTAAAAGTTTGGGGACGGTAAGGTTTTTTAATGTTTTTTGTAAAAAGTCTATTCTAACTAAGGCTGTGTTTATCTGATCAAAAATACAGTAAAAACATTATTGTGAAATATTTTTACAACTAAAAATAACGGCTTTCTATAAATATGTTTTTAAAAAATTATTTATTCCTGTAATGGCAAAGTTGAATTTTCAGCATTTAATTGGAAATATATATTTTTTTGTAACAATATAAAATTCTTTTAAGTTTTTTTTTTTTTTACAATTTCATACATCCTTGCTAATAAAGTTTTTAAATTATATATAAATTAATACATCTTCCTGACCCAAACTTTGGAACAGTACTTTATGTCTCTTGCAATTTAGGTGCTCTGATTAACAAAGTTAGTATGAGCCTCACCTCTGAGAAGTCACCATTTTCAGCTGCCTCAATTGCATTCTGGGCAATGTAGTTTCTGAGCACCACATGTGGGTTGTTGTTGTTCATCACACACACTCTCTCCTTCTGTAGATCTTTCACATCAACCCCTGACTCACATTCATGAGCAAGCCGCTGCCTTAAATAGACAACATATGCAAAAGGTACATTGTAGCAGGAAAATAATTCATTTACACAAATTAATCTAATCTAAACTACTAATAACTACTTATTGAGGTCTTTTTGGTTTCAAATAACAATACTTTATAATAATTTTTTCATTGGCAATAGGAAATGAGTGCATCAGATTAAAAGAACTCAAAGCTTCTTTTCTGTACCTATATTTTTTGATCCAGCAGGACCAGTCTTCATTCTGCTTGGCCCACAGTTGTTCTGCAGTAGTGTCCATCAGCTCCTTCAGTCTTGAGAGTCTTTCAAGCTGCCGGGCGACTGTCTTCCTGTCCGAAATCATCTGGAACAGTGCAGGGTTACTCTGAGCCATGGACAGCAGCATTGCAAGCTCACTACGTAAAAAAAAACAAAAAAAACAAAACAACATTACTGAAAAGAAATATGTAAATGAAGATATTAATTTCTTTTTATTTCAAACCATATTATTTTATAATATTTTTATATTATATAATACTA
>RJVU01048406.1:7809216-7841130 GCA_003731715.1 Anabarilius grahami | reverse complement strand
TTTTTTTGCACTTTGTCTATCTTGTAAATTTGTATATTATTATTTTATTCTTTTTATTATGTGTCGTGTCTTGTCGCTGTCACTCTGTTGCACTGTGGAGCTTCTGTCACTAAAACAAATTCCTAGTATGTGTAAACATACCTGGCAATAAAGCTCTTTCTGATTCTGATTCTGATTCTGTACTGAGTTACCACAGTACAAGTTGACAAGATAACTTTTTTAGTGTAAATAGAATTATGAATGAATGTACCATTGTTTGTCACATTGTCGTTCTTATAGGCTATCATTGTTCATCCTTATGATATGAAAAACGTATACATTGTCATTTGCAGTGTTGTGTTTTAAATAAAATAAAATTGTTGTGGTTTTAAATAATGTCTTACTGATGACAAAACAGAAGATGTTGCTCACTGAATCTTTTATTCAGGATTACAGTAAATGGCTTAGATCTCTACGTGCTTTCTTCCGTATCCGATAATCCAACACATTAACCCCATGAATGCCAAAGCAAAGGAAAGAACAGAAAATCACAACTATCACAGCTATTCACAGTTTGAATGTGGCGCTAAAGTATATGTACTCCATATGTATATGTACTGTAGTAGATCCAATATAGTCATCATCACTGCATCATCTTTTATTTTGGTAACACTTTACAATAAGGTTCATTAATTAAACATTAGTTTGTGTATTAACTAACATGAACTAACCATGAGCAATACATTTGTTTCTGTATTTAATAATCTTCGTTAACGTTGGTTAATGAAAATACAGTTGTTCATTGTTTGTTCATGTTAGTTCACAGTGCATTAACTAATGTTAACAAGATTTTAATAATGTATTAGTAAATGTTGAAATTAACATTAACAAAGATTAATAAATGCTGTATGAGTGCAATTCATTATTAGTTCATGTTAACTAATGTAGTTAACTAATGTTAATGAATGAACCTTATTGTAAAGTTTTACCGATATTTTTTATTTTATAATAACCTTTTATATGTTAAAAGATCGAGGAAAATTTTATTTCTCAGTTCATGACCCCTTTAAGCAGCACAATTGTTTTCAACATCGATTAAAATTAGAAATGTTTGTTGTGCACCAAATCAACATATTAGAATGATTTCTGAAGGATTATGTAACACTGAAGACTGGAGTAAAATAAAAATGGCTGCTGAAAATGAATAATATTTTTGATCAAATAAATGCAGCTTTGGTGAGTATAAGAGACTCCTTTCAAAAACACTTTTTTCTGTTTGAATGGTAGTGTATATGAGAATATACAATAAGGTGTTACCGTGGATCCATGGTGGGTTTGTTCGCCCCTTTCAGCTCCTCTAGAGAGGCACACTGCTGCAGGAGTAGCTCTGTGGCTTGTTTTATAGCCTCACTTTCATCTTCCCCTGCTGTTGGGCAGGAAATCTGACTCAAGCTGCGGAAAGTGTTGGTGAAGTCCGCACCTAAGAGGAGGAAGAGGTTACTGTCCTGCAATTGCCCCTCTTCTACTATATTTGACCTCACTCTAATATGACTGGTACACAATCTTCATACCCGTGTTATGCATGGTCTGCATAAGTTCTGTGATGAGCATCTCATCCTCTGGTTCCTCCTTCCTCAGCAGACCCAGTTTCTTCCTCATATTGCTCAGATAGAAGCCATTGTAGAGCGGCAGGTACTCATCCAGTACCTGTTTGGCCCGGTCTGAAGGTAGGTCAGGCTCCAGGGCTTCAGCCAGTCGAGCTAAATTCCAGCGGCAGATGGCTGGTTGGGCCTGGTAAGAATACCGGCCTGAATTATCGGAAGCGTTACAGATGAAATCTGGGTCAAAACTAATGAGAAAAAACAAGGAAATTCATGTCATTAATGCAAATAATTGCTGAACATTCTGAATAACATTTAATGATTAAGTGAGACCTTACCGATCCATGAAGCCAAAAGGCCCATAGTCCAAAGTCAGGCCCAGGACGCTCATGTTATCAGTATTGAGGACTCCATGACAGAAACCCACACACTGCCACTGGGCCACCAGCTTCGCTGTTCGTAAAGTCACCTAGTAATAAAGATACACATTCAAGTAAATACAAATTTAATATAAATAGACAATAAAAATGCAAATGTTAATGCTTTATATAAAATATTACCAATTTAAAAAGTAGTCAGAACAAGTGCACACATCTGTTACCATTATATCCTGTCAAAGCTTGAACTATAAGAAAAGTAACAAAAATAAATATTTACTAAAGAATAAAATAGAATAAATAGGAAATTAAAGGATTAGTTCACTTTCAAATTAAAATTTCCTGATAATTTACTCACCCTCATGTCATCCAAGATGTTCATGTCTTTCTTTGTTCAGTCGAAAAGAAATTAAGGTTTTTGATGAAAACATTCCAGGATTTTCTCCACATAGTGGACTTCAATGGAGCCCAAACGGTTGAAGACCAAAATTACAGTTTACAGCAATCCCAGACGAGAAATAAGGGTCTTATCTAGAGAAACCAAACTAGCTCTCTTCTTCTCTATAAGAATTCCGGCAGTGTAGACACTGCTAAGTGTATTGCTGCCCTCCACAGGCTAAAGTTTGAACTAATTGTTATATACTTGCACTAGCATATAGTATATGACAATTAAGTTCAAACTTTGACCTGTGGAGGGCAGTAATACACTTAGCAGTGTCTACACTGCTGGAATTCAAATAGTGAAGAAGAAGAGAGCTAGTTCAAGAGCATTTATGGTTAAAACATATAAAAAATATATATTTTTTTTTAGAAAATGAGTGATGGTTTCTCTAGATAAGACCCTTATTTCTCGTCCGGGATTGCTGTAAACTGTCATTTTGACCTTCAACCGTTTGGGCTCCATTGAAGTCCACTATATGGAGAAAAATCCTGGAATGTTTTCATCAAAAACCTTAATTTCTTTTCGACTGAACAAAGACATGAACATCTTAGATGACATGGGGGTGAGTAAATTATCAGGAAATTTTAATTTGAAAGTGAACTAATCCATTAAATATTGTGCTAGTATTTTCCCCAATTAATGTCATAATATAAATTTAAATCTAAAATAGTTTTATTGAGAAAAATAAAAAAAATTATATTAGCTAACCTAATCACTGCTATGCTCTAATATAGTTCCTGTGGATAAGAAGCTAAATCTGATGGTAGCCTGGCAAAGTCACTCAGGTAAATAAGGTCAGTGAGGATAATGAGATTATAGACCAACAAACAACTGAAGCAAATAAAAACTGTGTGAAACTATATATAGTAGTTTCGATGGATAAATAGTACAACCACAGCAATCATTTTATTAAAAATAAAAAATAAAATGATCTCAGTCTACCTCTCTGAAGAAAGCAGTATTCCTCTCAGTGCGGTCTGAGTGATTCTGATGGATCTCTGGGTAGAAGTTCATAATGACATAATCCAGCATCTGAGTTCTGATCTCACTGTGGCCATAGCTGGGACCTTGCCGGCCAGTGAACTCATCAGCTTGTTTGAAGATCTCAAATGATCCAAACCTACATCAAGAATCAGGACAATTTCTTTCAGGACAACATCTATTATTTGATAAAGTTTCCATCATACTTCAGTTATTTTACTGTTATAACTACAGTAACTACATGTAACATATTTAACAAGGACACTGTAAAATAAAGTGTTACCTAAAGCTGAAATAAAATCAAAGACAATAAAAAACTTTATAAAAAAAAAGAAAAAAAAAAAGAAAAAAATGTAAAGTGGTGACCTGGCAAAAAGAATTGGCAAAATAAATGCACTAAAATTACTAAAACTAAATTTGAAATAAAAATAAAGCTAAATAGAAATATTAAAAAAACTAACTAATAAAAATGACAAAAGCACAACAAAATTACTAAAACTTGAGCTAAAATACATAAAAGCAAATTCAAAAGATTAATGTAATATAAATGACACTTACGTGAGAAAGTATTTAGGAACTAAATAAACAATCAGGTTACCTAATAAAACTGGGAGCAATGCGCAAGACCACAGAGCATCTTTCCATGCGTGGATTGCCATCGTAGAAGATATCCCTCATGACTCGTGAATCTGACGTCACTACTGATCCAGCTCTCGTGGTCGGCACTCCCAAGGCAAAAACCGCCTCGCTGCACAGAAATTCACGTATGCTGGAACGCAAAACCTTCCGCCCATCTGCCTGTCTAAAAAAACAGGACAAAAAATTAAACCTTAATATAACAATACTGCTTTGGATGGTAACAAAACTTGAAGTGAATTGAGCTGGATGATGACACTGTTTTCTGCAGAGCCGAGTTGTAGCTAATTCGACTTTGTTTCATAATTGACAAATTTTCCAGCATTGACACTGTTATTGAACTGATTTGAATCAACATTGAACTGAAGCAGCTGCTTTACAGCACAATTTAAATTTGTCTCATATTTGATGAGGTTGGCTTCATTGGTCATTATTTTCCTGTTTATTAAGGATTAGTTCACCCAAAAATGAAAATTCTGTCATTTATTACTCACCCTCATGGCGTTTCACACCCGTAAGACCTTCGTTGATCTTCGTAACACAAATTAAGATATTTGTGTTGAAATCCGATGGCTCAGTGAGGCCTCCATAGCCAGCAATGACATTTCTCAAGATCCATTAATGTACTAAAAACATATTTAAATCAGTTCATGTGAGTACAGTGGTTCAATATTAATATTATAAAGCGACGAGAATATTTTTGGTGCGCCAAAAAAAAACAAAATAACGACTTATTTAATGATGGCCGAATTTCAAAACATCGGAGCGTTATGAATCAGCGTATCGAATCATGATTCGGATCGCGTGTCAAACCGCCAAACTGCTGAAATCACGTGACTTTGGCGCTCCGAACTGCGGATTCGACACACTGATTCATTACGTTCTGAAGCTTCCTGAAGGTGTGTTTTGAAATCAGCCATCACTAAATAATTCATTATTTTGTTTTTTTTGGTGCACCAAAAATATTCTTGTCGCTTTATAATATTAATATTGAACCACTGTACTCACATGAACTGATTTAAATATGTCTTTAGTACCTTTATGGATCTTGAGAGAAGAAATGTCATTGCTGGCTATGGAGGCCTCACTGAGCCATCGGATTTCAACAAAAATATCTTAATTTACGTTCCAAAGATTAACAAAGGTCTTATGGGTCTGGAACGGCATGAGGGTGAGTAATAAATGACAGAATTTTCCTTTTTGGGTGAACTAACCCTTTAATGTAAAGCTGCTTTGAAACAATCTGTATTGTATAAAGTGATAAATAAATAAAGGTGACTTGACCTGTTTATCTTAAGGAAAAATTGTTTTGGTGGAATTTTGGAATTTGCCTCTTTTTAGTTGGTTCATATTCTGCTTCTTTTATACTAATCAAGGTGTAAGATGAATTTTAAGAAAATAAAAGGCCACTTTTATGTTACAGGACATCTCCAGCATAATAATCTGCAATAGGAAAACACGTGTTGACAGCCAATGAGAATATCATAACATGATGTAGTAAGTATCTAAATAAAATGTTGGCAAAAGTTATATTACAGTAGCAAGCCTACCTAGAGTATGGTGTCAGGCCGGCACCCTTCACCTGGATCTCCCAGCGTCCAGTGGGATTCTCATGCAGTAATTCAGGGCTCTGATCCACTGGGGCTTTCACTTCTCCCAGATAACATGCAGCTCCATCACCAAGCTGTCCTGCAAACTGTCCAAACTGGTGTCCGCAGTAACAATGGGCAGCAGGCTCTGATCCTTGCATCACTTTAGACCCACTGAGATACTCTGGGCCCAGTGGATCCTTCAGAACCTCATCAGCATCAAGACCCAGAAGTGCCAGAGCTGGACCTGAAACTGCCACAAACTTTGGGTTCTTTAGGGGGGTGGGTTGAACTCTAGAGAAGCAGGCCCCCCGGACCTGTCGGACTCCTGGTTCGGTGGAGGGGTCCAGTGGAAGTTGTTTAAGAGCAACATTGTCCAACTGCAGTCGTTCAAAGCAAGAGCGGCTCGTGCCTATACCCATGTCGTCCATTGCCACATTTGACAGTGATCTAAGTAAAATAACACCGGGACATGAGATATAAAGCCGTGTTAAACGAGCTCCAGCAGAAGCCATTCACATCGTACTAATGTCTAATAAAGCTTGTTAGATAAGGAGAGTGACTGTCATCCTTATATATCTCCTAACAAAACCAAGTTGTTCTCAAATGTTATCCGTGGAAATCCGGTCCGTCGTTGTTTCTGTCCCCCCTAGAAACAAACACATCGGAACGTACTAAGACTATAAAGAGACGTTGGTTCTATTCGAACTTCTCTGATTGGATTTTTTTAATGGAACAGTCTCCATTTACTTTCAATATAAAGAGAATGGTTGTCATTTATATAAATAATACATTTTGCTGCAGTATAAAGTTAAAATGTTTGATATAAATTCAAACATGTCTGGGTGTGCAAAATTTTCCAAAAATATCTTCTAGGATTTTTTTTATTATTTTTTTTTAAAATAGTCATTAGTTGGTGACTTGCCTATTAAAGGGTTAGTTCACCCAAAAATTAAAATTCTGTCATTAAAGGGGCTCTATGTAGGAATGACACCCAGTGGTCAAAATAGGTACTGCAGTCCAAATTCAAAATATTGTTTGGCCAGCCTCCTCGTTCAAAGACTCGGGTTGCCAGCAACAAGAGGGAGCGCAATTGACAATGAAAGCTGAGGAGACTTACACACTGTAAGCTGATGAGTTGATTTATCTGTGTTTTAATATGCTGTCGTTCATAGAGATTTTTAGACGGATGCAGAGGCTTTTTAGGTCGGGTAGAATCTGCGATTCTCTGACCCAGTTTGTTTGCTGGTTGCCACTGGCAACCTGTGATGTCAAAATACTATTGGATAAACTGGCAGCACATGGTTTCGCACAGACCAAAACAAAGACAGACATTCCGACACGGAACACACATTTTCAAAGTAGAATATCTGGCTGTAGCATTGTTTTTCTGAGAAACAAGTAGGTGAACTTAGCATGTTTCCTAAATATCTGCAAACATATTGGGGTATTTTTATGCTTTATTAAAGTGAAAATCTTACATATGGCCCCTTTAATTACTGTCGTTCCACACCCGTAAGACCTTCGTTCATCTTTAGAACACAAATTAATATATTTTTCATAAAATCCGATGGTTCAGTGTGGCCTGCATTGCCAGCAAGATAATTAACAATTTCAATGCACATAAATCTACTGAAAACATATTTAAAACAGTTCATGTAGCTACAGTGGTTCACGCCCTATATCTGTGCGCACATTTTGGATGTGTGAGCAAAGAAAACAGTGAGCGAGTGCCAAATTGATTTCTCTTTTGCGTCTTCTTGCGCTAGAAAATGCTTTGAAATCACAGTAACTCTTTACAATAAGTATTTTATAAGGACACCCTGGCATTACGTCAAGGACCACTAGGGGTCCACAGACCCCTGGTTGAGAAACACTGTTCTAGTATGAGGGTGTGTATTATGTATGTAGCCTATGTAATCCAGACGTAGCCTACTACATTCGCAATGCTGTCATTATCATGTGACCTACCAGCGACAGTGGGATAGTGAATCTCGCCGGAAGTAGTAGGTAATCCAGGTATTTTTTTCCTACTCTTTTATGAGTGCTGTAAACTATTTTTTTTTGTTTGTTTGTTTTTTGCCTACTATGAAGTAGGGAAGTATGCAATTCCAGATGCAGTCATTGACATTAATGAGCAGTGTTTGACAGCTCAGAAAAGGTTAGTAATCTTGGCAGTGTGTGTGCAAAATATCCATGCATCACCAAAGCAGGGTTAATATTAGGCAATTATTTCACAACCTTTATTATATACAGCTCAGAAAAATACAGAGGTCCGGACCTCGGGGAGCTCAATGGTGGGTTCAGTCCTGGCTGTGGGTACCGTTGAGCTGCTTCATTATGAAAAGTTAGGCTAATTAATGCTTAAATTAAATTAATGCTCCTTCCAGCACTGCAAGGACAACCAAGAACTGGCTCAAGTCCAGATTTTTTATATTTTTTACCTAAAAAGTATTTTATGTCTCACATATATGTGTGTGTGTGTATATATATATATATATACAGTACAGTCCAAAAGTTTGGAACCACTAAGATTTTTAATGTTTTTAAAAGAAGTTTCGTCTGCTCACCAAGGCTACATTTATTTAATTAAAAATACAGTAAAAAACAGTAATATTGTGAAATATTACAATTTAAAATAACTGTGTACTATTTAAATATATTTGACAAAGTAATTTATTCCTGTGATGCAAAGCTGAATTTTCAGCATCGTTACTCCAGTCTTCAGTGTCACATGATCCTTCAGAAATCATTCTAATATGCTGATTTGCTGCTCAATAAACATTTAGGATTATTTTCACTGTTGAAAACAGTTGTGTACTTTTTTTCAGGATTCCTTGATGAATAGAAAGTTCAAAAGAACAGCATTTATCTGAAATACAAAGCTTCTGTAGCATTATACACTACCGTTCAAAAGTTTGTGGTCAGTAAGAATTTTTATTTTTTTGAAAAGAAATTAAAGAAATGAATACTTTTATTCAGCAAGGATGCATTAAATCAATCAAAAGTGGCAGTAAAGACATTTATAATGTTACAAAAGATTAGATTTCAGATAAACACTGTTCTTTTGAACTTTCTATTCATCAAATAATCCTGAAAAAAAATATTGTAAACAAATATTTTGTACAATTGTACACATTAAATGTTTCTTGAGCAGCAGATCAGCATATTAGAATGATTTCTGAAGGATCATGTGACACTGAAGACTGGAGTAATGATGCTGAAAATTCAGCTTTGCCATCACAGGAATAAATTACTTTGTCAAATATATTCAAATAGAAAACAGTTATTTTAAATTGTAATAATATTTCACAATATTACTGTTTTTTTAATTAAATAAATGTAGCCTTGGTGAGCAGACGAAACTTCTTTTAAAAACATTAAAAATCTTAGTGGTTCCAAACTTTTGGACTGTACTGTATATATATATATATAAAAAGGTGGAGAGATGAAAAGACAAATATAACATGTTGGAAAATGTATATATTTTAGTTAGATCTGAGCATTAGCTATTTAGCTTGTTGAAAATTAAAGATAACACAAAAGGATAGCACTAACAAAAGAAGACGTACCAGTTATTCCCCCTTTCCACATTAACAATGGTTAGAAAGAAGGGAAAAAAATGTAGCAGTATATTTCAAGGGCGTACAAAGAGGTGCATTCAATATACATTACTTGTACTTGTTGACCATGTAATTTCTCACTTAAGTGCAGCAGATCTAGATGATCAAAAGTAGCACTGCATGTGTAGTTAACTGGAAGACATAGTTTTAATTTTCATGAAGACAGCAGCATTTCGAGAAAAAACTATCAGGAGAACTAGCCTACTGGGTCACTGGATCAAGTTTTTTAAAATGTGTTTTTAAAATCAATTCGTTGGTCATCCATTTTAATTGTGCAACCAACTGTCAACATTTTCAAAAAGTTAAATGCAGGGACTGTTGCTCTACAAATAGAAATACCCATTAAACACCAGGGCACTGACACATTTCCCATAATATATGTTGTAAAGATTTCTTGAATCCCAATTAAATAATCCCAACAAACCATCTACATAAAAAATCATGCAGATACATTCATATAGTCATCTCCTTCTCCAGCATAAATGCACATGGCACACATGCAAAGTTTCAGTCTTAATTTGAGCCCCAATACAGCTCAATACAAATAATTTAATTCAGCATTCAGCAAAAGAACAAAGGCAGGCAGCTTTTTTGGCATTAGCATTCCCCATCACATTCAGACATACAAGTGTTATGTGTTTCGAATGAGCCTGTGACCTAGGTGCCACATCTAAAATTAATTTTCAGTCACCCTATAAAAAACCATAGTAAAAAGGTACTTAGAAAAACAAAGTCAAAATGTGAAGCAGCAGTTCCAGTAGTATAAGGCTGTAAGCACACAAACACTCTCACCTTCCTTCTATTCATATAAAGCATGATTCCCAAATTGTGCCCTGATGGCTCATGCTCATGGCTTTTCTGTAGAAGCATTTTCCTGTCAACATACCTTCTTTGAAGGTTGTCTACACTTTCAACAGCAGATTTGAGAGTCTCTGTCTTTTTATACAGTGGTAAATAAGAATGAATAAATATAAAAAAGGTAATTTCATTACAAGTGTTAAGAGTATTACCATACTATCAGCAATGAGCTTTAAGTTTGTTTCCAATTTAGTGAACTTAATCTTTATGCAACTCGACTTCAACGACACAGTAGCAAAAACAGTAAATTGGGGGAAAACAGCTGTTAGTTTCTTCTTGGGAAAAAAAAAAATCTGAATCAAGCACAATCTCATTATGTAAACAAAATGTATCTTGTCTAATTGTATTATTTTCTCTTTTCTATAAATGGCAAGCTTTTCTTCATCAATAACTTTTTTTTTTATTATTATTAGTTTTTGGGTTTTTTACCAATTATTAAAGTGTGAGTGAAAGAGGAACCCAGATTTAATAGTACCCATTTATTATGACCATATGGAGAGACAACAAAACACCCTGACCAGTCTCTGTTCCTTTTAGCCCTTTCCAGGTCATGTAGTAGGAGGCACTTGATAGCTAGCACAGCCAATAGTTTACACAGGGCTCATCAGTGAACAAAACCAAGCAACCCCACATAGAGTGAATGAGACTGGCTGTGACTTGAAACTCTCTAACACTTCGTGCAGTTGTTTTAGTTTCACTCATTTCAAGCCATTTTTCAGAAACATACAAATTCAATCACTGAAACCAAAAATACTTTGGTCATAATCATTTTCCCAATGTGCATTACATGTATTTATCATCAAGTCATACTTTCAATAAAATCTAATGGTCCTAAATGGCACTTTTAGTGCAGTTCAGGTTTTAAAAATTAGTTCTGGGATACTGTTCCATTATTCACCTGAATAAAAAAAGGTGGCTTTACTACTCATACGTCAAAAATTACAGATTATGGCTGGAGTAGGTCATAGATTCAAATGCTGACTTACAGGGAATAACAATACTGGACTGCTGGGAAACAAAATTCATCGATCATTTGCAGGAGCCAACCAAAATAAAAAAGCACAGCAAAATAAAACTTCATTCAGTTCAAGTTGGATAACGTGGGAAATCCTGCTGCAGCTAATTTCCTAGTGGGTCATACTTTAAGAATGAGGAAAGAGAGAGAAAGCATGGTCCGATTTCTTTGGCAGTACAGCTCTGCGTCCACAGGTACACAGAGGGTTGAGGAGGAGACAGAGCTAGTCAAAGGCTTCCACCCACACTGCTTATTTCATATGAGATGGAGATGATGTTTGCCTTTAATCTTCCTCCTAATCTACCCAACCACCATCCTGTAGTTAAGGCTACTGGTGTTCAGTGTGACATCCTGATCTCACTGCTGAAAAGTCTGTGCTGTTTAGAGAAGGGTCAAACGGAAGGTGTTCGTATATTTTCAAACAGCGATTGGACAGTCGGTAAGGAGAGTAACGCCCTCCCAACACCCTTGCTGGCACGGAAGCAGGCATAACCCAGAAGCCCCCACATGGCTCCCTTCAACACATTCCGTACTACCCAGCCGAAACGAGATGGTGGAGCCACGCTAAGAGAAAAAAAACAAAACAAAGATTTTTATCATGGCAGATCTTATATCAGTACTATGATATACTTAAGTACATACAACCATTCCAATACACACCTCATGATCTCATGGATATTGAGCTCTTTATCCCAGTTCCTCTCAATACCAGGCACATGACCCATCCCAACCACTCCAACAACCACAGCAGGCACTTCTGAGAAAAAGAAAGTGTGTATGAACAAAAGGTTTGATGCTGGTCCCGCAGAAATATTTGTTACCTTTTCCCGCTCCCACCCGCAAAAACAGATAGGTAAAAGTACATCGTTTTTTTTCCAATACATTCATAAAACTTCAATGAAATAGTTTCAAGTTACGTGTCACCTAGCAATAACCTAAACAGAAAATGTATTTATTAAAGCATCTACATTCACAAACCACTGTTTAACAGAAAAGCATACAAAGAGTGCTCCCTTTATAATCACTAAAAAGCTGTCACACTTTGTTAATCGCAATCTTACAAAGTTTCTTTATAATCAATTAAGCTCACTGCACAATGAATCTCTCGTAATGTCTACACTTTGTTATAACGAGAGGATTCACGTTTTGAGCAGCGAGTGGATTCTAAGGGTGTACTCAAACTAGGCACGGTTGCCTTGAGCGTGAGCCCGAGTGCGATTGTCCCCCCTCCCCACTCCCCGGGTAACGTTCCAGGCCCGAGCGCGCTTACGTCATATACGATGCAACTTTTTGAATGGAAGAAAACAGGAAGAAATGCACAGATACTGCCTAATATACAGCTCTGGAAAAAATTAAGAGACCACTCCAAGTTCAGAAATCAATGTTAAGTGTTAATGTTAATTTTTTCCAGAGCTGTATATATAATTTATGCCACGCAACAATTTTCACTTGCACGTATCAGAGGATTATTACAGCAGTTGACGTAGGTGGAGGAATTTGCAGCTTTACTCTCAAACTACAATTTTTGTTCATCAATAAGATGAGAATCAAACCTGTTATAAACTCAAATACACTCGAATAAATTACATGAATTGATAAGTGTACTATCAGAGTAGTAATAAAGATGTTTGCCATCATAATAATGACAGTTGCGCACACAAAAGTAGTAGCCGTTCCGTGCTCAGGCATGGTTTGCGCTCACACTGCATGCGAACCGCGCTCGAGCCCAACCGAAGGAGGGGAAGGAAGACAATGGGAACCGGAAACATTCTTCAAAACATCTTTTTTGTGTTCCACAGAAGAAAGTATGTCATACGGGTTTGGAACGACATGAGTAAATGATGACAGAATTTAACAATAACAACACTGATCACTGGGCATACCTGAATATGTATTTTATGAATTAAACATTTTTCTAAATCAAATTGGCATCAATTTAACTTCGGGGCAGAGCACTGGAAAAGACTGCAGCATGAGAAGAACGTGCAGTACTCACTCTCAGCATTAGGAGGCGCCTCCACACAGCGCGCTGCCTGTCTAAGTGTGTGTGTGAGGTAGATGTCTCGTTCTGCAACAATAGTGCGGTGGAGGGCTGGAAACTCGCCAATCATCTCTGACATGGTCTGTTCCAGAAGATCTTTTTGTTTGCACTTCTCTACATCCTCCTTGCTGATAAAAGCAAAAACGCATACCAAAAATGTTTGTGAATTTTAAAAACAAGAGCATATCCAGGCCATTCTTCCCACAATCCAAAAAAAAAAGAAAAAAAGAAAAGAAATTATGTTTTGCTTAAGCCTATATTTAGGACCATTGTTTTAACAACAATGAATAATTGTCCTAAATGCCCCTAAATATAGGCTTCATTAAGCTCATGCTTAAAAAAAAAAAATAATAATAATTTTTATTACTGAAAGGCTTTAATACAAACCATCTTAAGAAATGTAATACATTAAATCTTTGAATTTATACATCATGGTAGAATACTACAAAAATGCCAAAGCTATTAATTAAATTTAATTACTTTTTATATATTATTTTTTAAAATATTAAATTACAAATAATTGTATATAAATTTGTTGAGAAAAGCCCTAAAAAACAAACAAAAAACAACAAAACAAAAAAAGTATAACGTTTATAGTATAATTTTTATTATAAAATAATTAATCACCTGCCTAACTGTGGCAGACGAAATAGTGTTGAAGTGGACAGACACTATAAATGTACCAGTAGAAATTTTATAGATATATGTTAACATTGTTTGTTTTATTACATATCTTTGAACATATAAGCTTATCGCTTCCAGTCCATAGCAATCCATCTTGCAAAACTGGTCTATGTACACATGCAGACTGGCATCTTTGGCATTCGTGTCTCTGTCCGTTTTTCCTGACTAATTTTTAAGACACCATATGAAGTTTTACATACTGAAAGACTTCTTAAAAATATAAAGGAGTAATCGCTGTGCATATAAAGACAAAGTGGTGTTGACTTGTACCTGATGGGGTCAGAGAGGAAGCACAGGCCCCAGGCCAGACGAGCCTTCTGCCACAGGCTGAGAGCAGCTATTGCACGCTTAAAGGTTACTGGAATGGGCCGATCCCCAAGATGAAATTTACAGAAGGGCACTTTTCCTGCCTGAATTGGGTAAAACAGAAGGAAATGCATATTTTATTTATGCAGATCAGTCTTTGCTGTGACATGTACTACGGTGTCCACAGGTTTCATGTTTCGTGACTGTGCACTTATTGTTTTTTGATAATTGGTGACATCTGCTAGAAGTCAGGAACGAGTGCATGAGTTACAGTGCATGTCAGGACCATGAGGACTGTGTAAGTGAGGGAGAGCATGTGTATTCGCACTGACCTCCTTAAAGGCTTCTCTAAACTCTCCTCCAGGGGCCATGCCCAGCTGTTCTGTAATGTGAGCTGAGACTTTGAGCAGCAGTATCTGCATGAGGCCAGACATCACTCCGTTCTGACACAAGAAATGGATAAAAAGAGAAAAAAGCAAAACAGAGAAAAGAAATGAGGTTAAACTTGTAGCATGTCGATAACTGAATTCAGAGGAATGTGTTTGGCAGTATAATAACTATGTCTTCATGGCTGACCTGTTTAATTGCCTGCTGGACCTTCTCCAAGTTGATGTCTTTAGCCTCTTTTAGCAGTGTTTTCTCATCCATTTTAAGCATGGATACTCTGTACTGGCATAGCTCCACCACCACCACATCAGGCTGGACCGCTCGGATTGTCTAAAGCAAAGAGAATCAAATCAAACCAGCATCTAGTCAATCAGTAGCTAATACTAAGGTGTTTTACACTCAAACATTGGTTGTGAGCCGACAAAAAAAGAAAAAGAAAAGAGAAAGCCAATGCTTACAGTGGCAACATCTTTCTTGCTGCTGTCGCTAAAGTGGGCGGTGCCAACCAGGTATACAATACTGCCGTCAGGTGTGGAGAGACGCGTCACAGTGTCTGGAAGATCAGGCTCTGCCTGCCGACGCTGGGTACGAACCTGCCACAACACTTCCACTGCCTCTGAGTCTGCTAAAAAGACAAAAACATTTTCATAATCGTAAAAAGTGGAGCAAGAACACTACATATACATACATTTATACATATATATATACACACACACACACACACACACAAAAGGGGCGTAGCTACCAGAAAATATGTTTAGATAACTAGTTTCAGCACAGAGAATCAAAACCGGAAATGGAAAAAGTTGTAAACAAAGCTATTTAAATATTCTTCTCTCCATATGAGCTCATAATTAAAAGAAAACAGCAATAGAAAGATCAGTTATGTGTTTATCAAGCAGTACTACAGCAAAAACATAGAAAGGATGAGCTTTAGAAAATATATGGTTTGTGGTGGTGTGAAATTTGGAAAAAGTTGAAATAGTTAGAAAGTCAGCAAATTATAACTTCGCTGAACTAAACTATGGTTAATACTAGTTAGTTCAGCAACTAAACTAACTAGTATTACTGGACCAATGTTATTATCATTAACAAAAACTAAATGAAAAAAATTAATGAAAAAGAAAAACCCTAAAAAACATAACTGAAACTAAAATAAATTATGACTCCAAAACTAAGTAAAATAAAAATGGCCACAAATGTTGGTTTTTGATACATAGTATATTATAAATCATGAAACCTTTACAACCCTCCTATCCTCCTGAGACCCACAAAAAAAAAAAAAAAAGTGTTTTGAATTTAGTATTTTTTCACATCATTACATTGTTTAGAGCATAAGAAACAAATGGGGGGAAGAAAAAAAAACAATTTGAAAAACTATACTTTATTCATATGTTATGCTATGTCCTCTGTGGTTGACACCAGGACTAAGTTGTTTAAAAAATAAAATGACATGAAATGACATGAATAGACAAAAACAATGGGATTTTTTTTTTTTAATCACCAATCAATTTTTAGGCTTTAAGATTTTTTTTTTAACCAAACTTTGTATAAAGATAATTCTCAACTATGTTATGAAAGATAGAATGGAATGAATCGATATACCATTTTACTTTATGCAATATGTGGGTAAAATAGTCATACATCGGTTTTCCCATTCAATACAATACATCTATACACTGTATCTAATTTGCATATTAATGTGTTATTGGAGCAACATGCAATGAAAAAAGAAGTGTAATCATGGGAGTAATAATTGGCAACATTTTCATAATAATATCTAATAATTAATAGGAATATTGATATATAATTTATTTCGCTATTCACTTGTTTTGTCTCCTAAAATGCCTGATAAACATGATTTAAGTCCTGGTGTCCTCTACAGAGGTCATATATGAAATCAATGCCCTGTTTCGTAACAGAAAGTCATATTTTGATTATAAACCCCAAACCATTTTCCTGAGATGTTGATTTATGACAAACAATTTGAAAATTAATCCGATTTAAATGATAATTACAAAATATTATTGTATTTCCATAAGAGTGCTAATTTTGATTTTCAGTCATATTTAAAGAACAAGGAGTTGTTGTTGTCATAGGGAAACCTCTAAAAAATTTGGTTTCTCTGCAAAGCCCTGAATGTGCTCTTTACAGGACATCCAGACTTAAAACTGTGACATCTATGATGTCGGAGAAAATCGCTAAAATATAATGTCCACTACAGAGGACAAAGGTCTATTGCTGGGTCCCAGGAGGCTATACCAGTTAGTGCATTTACACTGACAGCACTAAAATTCTAAAACTAAAAATTCAATAAACAGAATCTGAAAAAAATAAAATTAGGAATGACGTGAAAGATAAACTTCAATAATTTTCCTAAGCAATAAATTAATTATTTAAACATTTAAAACTCTAATAACCCAGCACTGAACAAGGAGAGGTTTTTCTATGATATACTATGACATTCAATTTGAGGACTATACAGCACTATTTTATACAAAACCATATGAAAGAAACCTGGGATTCAGATCTACTATTTTGTAAACTTTAAATTAGAGATTACTCACAAAGTTCGAGAGGAAATGGAGGTTGTGTGTCATCTTCTGCTGGGCCAACTGAGTCATCCTACATACAAAAACAATGTATTATAATCTATATAATTCTTCATGTTTGAGGTTGAGGATATTTTAAGCAGTTTTGAAGCTTTAGTAAAAAAAGAAAAGAGAATTCAGTCCATATTTCTTCATTGTGGGAAATGCCCAGCTAAATAAACAAAAGACCATTTTCCAATACTCTCAGTACCCACAAGAAGGCAATAAAGAGACTATGTACATTAAATACGAAAGAAAGTCAACAAATAGCACAGGAAACTGAATGATTGTCATGAGTTTTACAATACCATTTTTTTTATTTCTTCCTTTTACAAACCACAGATGCTGTTTCTATTTAGCAGCTTGAATCAAACCCTCCTTAATTATTACAGATAAACATCTATCACTATGCAAATCAGTCAGTTTATAAATATAGTTTAAAAAAAAACCCTGCCAAATAAGACAAAACAATACATTCATTCCGCCAAAGTCTTACCTCCGAGTTGTTGTCCTGTTCCATTGTCCGCTGTTCAGTAAACCCTCAACCTGGAATAAAAGATCATAAGTCAGATGCACAAACAACCCACATGACTCCACAAAATGCCATTGAACCATTAAACAGTTAAACAACCTTGGAAGGCGGTGTACTGGCCTGGCCTGTTGGAAATATATGGCTCAATACTAAACCAGACACTGTTTAATTAAAGGATTTGAAAGTTTTTTGAATTGTGTAGTTGGGTAGGCTGAGTAAAGTGAGTCATCAGGCTTGATTATCAGCCTGCCATCTTGCCTTGTGCAACTAGACCACGTATACTTTCCAAACTACTGTGATTCCAGCACACCAGGATTCTGATAAACATCTCTTTAAAGTGGAACAACAAAGAGTTTTTATGTTGACCATGTAACAGATCTAATCCTACAGAAGACAGACATTAAAGGTGGCAACCTGCTGTTATCAGACCACCTGGTTAGCACATCAAACTCAATTTAGACAGTTTACCGTCTCAACACCTCACAAACGGGATTGTAATCAGTTACATTTTGAGGAAAAAAAGCCTCTCGTGCGAATTTTAAATTTAAATTGAAAACTGACAGTTCTGACAGAAGACAAAACTGAACCGTAAAAATGTTTTGGACTAGCTGCAATCTCAGCCACCACTACGAAAAAGGAACAAAAACAAAAATAAATCTTACATTTGACTTGGTTGACAGCTTGTTCACTCTTCCCACAAGAGTAACGAATCGGACCAGATCCAACTGTCAGTTGTAGAGAGGGATGGTTCTTGACAAGGTAGCTCGGCTACAGGCTAACTGCGCACACATACACGCAGCTGTTAGCTGATGCTATGCTAATATAAGCTAAGCCCCTTTAAAAACTTCACAGAACTGACCGATAATAAGTTATTTAATTCGCTCGCTGTTACGATTATAATATTACCTTTACATTATATAGAGCTTTAAAGAATACTTAAAACAACCGCCTTGACTGCTGTTTGGTAACGTTAGCTAGCCTCGGCGAAAATGAAATGATTAAAGTTAGAGCTACAGTCAGCTGCTTGCATGAAGTGAATCGGTAGCGCCGCCCGTTATTGCAATGCTTTCTGGGTAATGTAGTATATAGGAGGGGGGAAAAAAGACTATTACAGATGATTTTTTTCGAAAAAGGTCGGACCTATATATACTTATATTTGATTAGAAATAGAGTTAAGGACGTATTTTAATGTTAACAATAATACTGTTAAAAATTTTAAAAACGATGTAAAGTGCTTCATTTTTAAATTCATATTAATTTAATTTTGTAACATTAAGAACTTGCTTTATAATTTTAAAAAGAACACTACATTAACTCACTTTTGCGTTCTCTGAAACAAAAAGCAGTTAAAATCTGTAAAAAATTAAATTACATCCTTTGTAAAATGTTATTCATTGTTGTTCAGATAATATTGTAGTAACTGAAGATGACATTTTAAAACATTTCTAAAATGTTTATAACTGTAATTCACTACACTGCTTATGACCACCCCTATCCCTTCAACACAAAACCACTCGAATCAATCCGAACCCCGTTCTTCGTACATAACTTAATTATCTGGATTTTACTTTTGACAATTTCATGATACTGGATTGTTAGGTTCTACGAAGCTCATCCTGGAGTTGCTGTCATAGCAATAAGTCTGTAAGCTCCACTCAGGAGCAGGCATATTTCACATAAACAATATTATACTGGTGAAAGTCTGTCATCGCTCATTCCTGTTCATGGTTTTGACGAGTATCGGTATATCTGCCTTTTCCAATGAACACAAGGACACGCAGTAATATCAGACAATATAATCTGGATATTTTAATCAAATCCGCAAATTCATTTGAAGAACCAAATTAGCCAGAGATCAATTATCATCATGATCTATATAATTTATTCTATCTTCTCTGTATTAAAGGAATAGATCACCCAAAAATTTAAATAATCCCATAATTTACTCACCCTCAAGCCATCCTAGGTGTATATGACTTTCTTCTTTCAGCCGAACATAATCAGAGTTAAATTAAATAATATCCTGGCTTTTCCCAGCTTTGTAATGGCATTGAATAGTGCCTGAGTTTTTGAAGCTCCAAAAAGCACATCCATCAATCATAAAAGTAATCCATAACTGACTCCAGTGGGTTTAAAAAATGCCTTCTGGAGCGAAGCGATGGGTTTTTGTAAGAAAAATATCCATATTTTAAACTTTATAAACCATAATCACTGGCTTCCAGCCATGGCCATGCATGCAAAAACCCATTAATTTGCTTCAAAGGGCATTTGTAATGCAGGGTGAACTCAAAAACAAAGGAGAGCTGAATCCAAATGCAGTTATTTTATTAAACAAAACAAACACAGGGCAAAGCACCCAAACAAAAGTATGTAAGGACAAGGACATGTAAGGACAAGACTCAACAAGAGCCACAAGAAACACGGGGGTTTAAATACTAGAGGGGTAATAGGCAAACAAGACACCTGGAAATGATCACAGAACTAATCAACTAGAAAAACTACAAGGACTACAAAAATGGCAGACAGGACTGGAAACGGTAAAATGTACACTAAAATTCCAATTAACAAAACATGAAACACAAGGCCAGGGAATATGTAACAGGGAGGGAATACGTTAAGGAGCGGATTAGACGCTCCCAAAAAACAACAAACAAGAGTCCAGGAGGGTAGTGGAGGGGAGGCGGATCAGGGGGAGGGATGGAGGTCCGGGCCAGTGTGGTGGAACTGGAGAATGAGGAGGATCAGAGAGCCAGGGCGATGCAGGCAGAGCAGGGTTCCAGGGTGGAGATGGCATAGTAGGGGGCCAGGGTTGAGCCGAAGACCACCAAGGTGGAGCAGGTGACCACCACAGCAGAGAAGGTGAAGCTGGTGACCACCACGGTGGATTAGGTGGAGCTAGAGACCACCATGGTGGCGCAGATGGAACAGGTGACCACCACGGCAGATGAGGCAGAACTGGAGACCACCATGGCAGCTTTGGCAGTACTAAAACAGAGAACACAGAGAGGTTAGAAAACAGGAAGCACAGGGGTTTCAGAGAAGGCCTCCTTGGCCAATACAGGACAGGTTGAGAATTCAAGGACTGCTCCTTGGCCATGACAGGGCAGGCTGAGAGTTCATGGATGACCTCCGTGGTTTTGTCAGGGCAGACAGAAAGTTCATGGGTGACCTCCATGGTTGTGTCAGGGCAAACAGAAAGTTTAGGGATGACCTCCGTGATCATTTCAAGCCAGACAGAGAGTTCAGGGATGATCTCTGTGGCAGTGTCAGGGCACAAACAGAGTTCAAAGACGACCTCTTTGGTCATGCCAGGGCAGACAGAGAATTCAGGAACAACCTCTGTGGTCATGTCAGAGCAGACAGAGAGTTTAGCGATGACCTCTGTGGTCGTTACTGAGTCAATAGAGAAGTAGAAGTGTGGCCCAAACACACAAGACACGCCAGATCAGGCAGAACAGGAGACCACCATGACGGCTTCGGCAGTACTAAAACAGAGAACACAGAGAGGTTAGAAAACAGGAAGCACAGAGTGTTCAGAGAAGGCCTCCTTGGCCAATACAGGACAGGTTGAGAGTTCAAGGATGGCTTCCTTGGCCATGACAGGGCAGGCTGAGAGTTCATGGATGACCTCCGTGGTTGTGTCAGGGCACACACAAAGTTTAAAGACGACCTCTGTGGTCATGCCAGGGCAGACAGAGAATTCAGGAACAACCTCTTTGGTCATGTCAGAGCAGACAGAGAGTTCAGGGATGACCTCTGTGGTCGTTACTGAGTCTAAAGAGAGCACAGGTGATTTATAATCGGCCTCCTTGGCCATATCAGAACAGGCAGAAGTTCAGGACCGGTCGTCGTTGCCTCAAGAGGATCAGTAGCGGCCACTGCAGCCACCTCAGGAGGAGCTGTAGCTGCAGCAGTCTCAGGAGGAGCTGTAGTGGTCGCCACCACCGTTTTGGGAGAAGCTATAGCGGTTTTCACGGCCTGAAGCAGTGTGTGCGGCCCAAACACACAAGATGGTCATAGCTATTACAGACAATGCAGACGACTCTGGGACCACTGGACTTGAGGATGCTAAGACCACTGGACTTGAGGACACTGAGACGACCGGACTTGCAGTGCTGGGATCCGTGCTGGGCCAGGCTCCACTACCACTGGAGCTTGAGGCCCATAGTCTGTGTTTAGGGGAAGGCTCCTCCTCTACAACCCCCACAGTGTACAATGAACCACTGGTACCTCTGGCCCAGTCAAGGCGGACCATTAAAGAACGTGACACACAAGTATAGAATTCAACCAACCAGATGACGACTTTGAAAATCCTGAATTGTTTCCAGTTGTGTGTGCCATATGCATCAGACTTTCAGCCAACGATCCGTGGGCGTGAAATCTGAGGCAGAGAGTAAAGCGAGGCAGACGGACTGAGGGTAGCTATAGCTGAAAGGCTAGCTTTGCTAGGGGGCTCAGAGTGAGACTGGAGTGTTTGCAAGGACTTGATTAGTTCTTTTGTTAACAAGGTGAGTTTGCACAACTGTTGACGATTTGAAGAGAGCATGGTCGCTTGGGAGGATACTTCCGTTTTTAGTTTGAGAATCTCTGCTGAATCCATGGTGGGTGAAGTTTTATGTGATGAAGAGGCTTGAGTGTTAGGCTACATGTGCAGTTTATTAGTTGCCGAGATCAGAATTACAAAGAATGAGCAAATAAAGGCAGCAGAATGGTGGCATGCCATTGGGAACACAGCGAAACAAACAAACAAACAGTTCCAATCACACACTGCAGAGAGAAAAAACTGAGTCCAGGCACGAGAAATCAATCCAAGGGAGTCCGTCAGAGCAAACGTGAAAACAGGCACGAGTCGATACACAGGCAACCAGTCCAAATAATCCAAATCAGGGGAAGAGGCAAAAATCAAATAAAAAACAAAACAAAAAAACAAGCAAAGTCAAACACAGGTAAATCCAGTACAAAGAATAATCCAAAGTGCTCAGAGATGTTTGCACGGCAAAATAAAACTTCACACTCGGCCAAGTGAGCTCAGCATTTATTAAGCCCCTGAAGTTGTATAGATAACTTTTATGATGGATGGATGCGCTTCTTGGAGCTTAAAAAACTCAGGCACTATTCAATGCCATTACAAAGCTGGGAAGAGCCAGGATATTATTTAAGATAACTCTGATTGTGTTCGGCTGGAGGGTGAGTAAATTATGGGATAATTTTCATTTTTGGGTGAACTATTCCTCTCAGCAAAGTAAGAAGAACGGACACCCGATGTCAGCAAGCCCTAACACAAAAAATTATTCATAGCCATAGGGTGTTTCTGATTGGCTAAAAAGCATGGGCCCTTCTCAGAATGCTTTTAACGTTTTATGTGGAACTGTTACAGATAGAGGGACATGTGGGATTTCTCATGACACGTTCACTGTTTTCTGTGAGTTAGTAAGCATTTTATGCATTGTATTAAAAAAAAAATCGCTTACAGCATGTTACAACATTGTGAACTTTATACTCCTCTTTCTGAGGTTCATGTATAACAGAGATATCTCATCAAACATACAGAGAGAGACTAAAAAGATAAAGACCTGTGCAAGACAGACTAGGTGAGTTTATGATTCAAATTCAAGTATTTTTTTCCCCATGTAAATTATGAAACATGAGTTTAATTAACAATTGAACATGCAGTATACAACCCATGAGGTAAATCTACATTTTCTCTTTTTAGCATAGATTAATTTATTTTTCTAAGCAGGTTATTTGGTTGAAATGCTGCAGTTCAATAAATATACGTATATAAAACATTTGTCAAGAATTTGAGACAAAAAATAGACAAAAACAAAAAAACAAGCAAGGTGACATGGCCATGAACTTTTTTATACATACCTTGTCTAACCCCATTTGAACATATCGGCTCAAAGACTGAATGTCATTAAGATTTTCAAGTTTGAGATTAGCACCCATAATACCATCAAATTATATTAAAACCTAAAACGTCAAGCCTGGAAAATCAGGTGTGTTTCCTTCCCCTCTAATGGTATGGTCATTCATGATCTGTGTTCCCTGTATCACATAAAAATATTGCACTTTGATCATGATATGTGTTAGAAAAGCAGTGAGCTGCAGCTATCCCTAATATCAATCTCATGCCTTGTGGTTAGAGGTGCTCTTGGATTATAATTGTTGTGAATTACTGTGCGCTTCGTGCGCTTCACTCGCAATCATATAAGTTTGTTTTGGCAGGGCATTTGTTAAACTTCACTACAAGGTGCATCAGTGAATATCAAAGGTTTTAACCAGGATTTACAAAGGTGGTATGACACTTACACGAGTTGTGGTTCATTGTTATCTAGGTATCAAAAGCATATTTCATGAATCCTCTTTAGCTTGAAAATGTCCAGCTGAAGAAGCTGAAATCTTTTTGTCACAACTCTGTCTGTTCAAAAAAGCTGGTATAAGTATCCATATTTCTTCGGGCAATCCAGAGTTGAATGTCTTTGAGCACTTGGCCCAGAGACCCGGAGTGATATAGTCTCATTGAATAAGGGCACCAGAGGTGTGTGGATGAACGCCATGTGACAGTCTTTTTTTTTTTTTAAATAAGGAAAAATCTCATATTATTAGATGTAAGAACATTTTTTTTTCCTGTACAGCTGAGTATATACATTCCAAATGTGCATATTATTGCAACAATAAGAAATGAGGTTGCATATTTTAAGAATACATATATTGCGTTGGATACCTCAAGACATCTATATGAAACAGACGCTGATTGTGTATATGGATAAACAACACAAAACTATGTTGACACTGATGTTAAACAGGAACAAACTGTGTTTTGTGCAAAATTCTGATGTGCCTCTGCCTTCATTTGGAATGCCATAGGAATTCATTAACCCATATGGTGAGCACCAAGGTCATGGGTAATTTTATTTTCCCTCAAACTGCACACACTTCCAAGTATATGGATGTAAGGCTGGGAGATGGTGTTTAAAGTGTGCTTTTTTACACAAAGAAATTAATAGTGTTTGTTAATCTTAAAAGTGATATACACTCACATAAGATGAAGATATATCAGTGGTCTAAAACATTTTTTTTCTACATTGTGGAGCAATGTTATGGTGGTTGACATATTAAGATCATAGACCAGCCTAATATTTCACTTTATTTCGGAGTTATTATTATTCCTGTTATGGGATCCTTTTGCTAGCAGAAATAAATTAATCGTGTCAGACTGCGAATAGGGCATTTCTGCAGTGACACCAGTAACTGAAAATTCCTGTATCCATCCTGCAACTACTTTCATATCTGTCATTGCTTCACTTTGTGCTTCAGTTCATATTCTAGTGCTTTTGTGTGTGTGCAGGTGTGTACATTTCCTTCAACACTCTCCAGCAGCAATCAACTCGCCTGGTCTAGCTAGTCTGTCCCTTCTGTTTTGCTCCTCCTCATCCTCTTCATACAAGGTATGATGGATGCTCAGCAGCGGGTGAGAGGGGTTTCGACTAAAAGGCCCGGACTGGCTCTCAGGCTCTGCCCCCTGGTTGAGAGGTTCTTTGACATTTGGGGAGTCTGGAGGAGGCATGCTGGCCGTTCCACCATTCATATACGATGTTGTGGAGAGAGTGGCTGTGGAGAAGGCAGTGGTGGTGGACAATGGAGGAGACTCCTTCTTCTCTAAGGGGACAAAAATTTGATATAGATTTATTGGTAACACCAATATAAAATGATAAAAGTGTTATGTCTGATCCTAAAATGCTATACCATTTTGCCTAAATAAATAATAATAATAAACTAAAATCAATTGTTTTAAATCCTACAAGTAATTTAGGCATCACAACATTATAATGTACAGTGCACAGTGTAAAAACTTATAAATTAATTTTGAGATTTGAACAGAACATTTAACAGTGTTACTAAATTATTACTGTTTTTGAAGATTAAATTTAAGTAAGCTTAAGTGGGTAAGTTAGATGTCGGCGAAAGTAATGTAAAAATAGGGAAAATGTAAAATGGGAAAATGTAAAAATGGGAAAATTACGGCACTCTATTGCATGCGCAATATTGCAGTCCTAACCTAAAATCATTTTTGCACTTCTGGTTCAATAGTCCCAAATCAATGTTTTTTTCTGAATGCCTGAAATAAGATTTTTCAAAGCTTTTATGTGTCTTGGAAGAAGGCACTTGCTAACACGTGGCTAAATGGGACTACAGAGGTTGTCAGGGACATTAAAAGTCATCACATAAAACAGAAAAAGTCTGTTATTACAGCCTTGTGTTCATTATTGCATTCATGCAAACCTATTCTAACTCAAACCAGAATTCTTTTTTTTTAAATAAAGAATAAAGTGTTATAAACTTATAAACTTGAGTTGGTCACAAAGCTTTTTTGCAGCAGTAATGAGGGAACCAGGGTGATGCTAACTTCCGCGTTGGCCTACAATCCCTTCAACACTATTAAATAACCCATATCAATATAATAAATTAAAAAAAACTCTAGCCATGGCAGATATGGTACTGATATACAGTGTATCTCTGGAGGCAATTCAAGCATACCAGTAAGAGAAGAGGATACGTGGACAACTGTATGTGGACCCTCAATATATACATTACTGAGAGAGTGCTCAACAGGGGGAGGTTCAGGGTTGACTGTGTCTGCTTTCGCTTTCTGGATGGTTAGCATGTAGGGATGAACATCCAACGAGAGGTTAAGAGTGTGTTTCCTCTCTATATTGTTTAATTCTGTAGCTGAAAAGTAAAATGAGAAACATGATCAGAGGACAATTTTGACCATATTTGCTATGCTAACTTAAACCAGGTTTTACTTTGGCATTACCTATGTTTGTAGGAGGATGTTGTGTGCTCTTGCTGTCCAGAAGTGGAGCCATAATGCTATCTGGTACATTCTTCCTTCGGACTGGTTTAGGTTTATCTGCCTTTATACTATTATCCAGTCTGGTTAGAGTCAAGGGTTCCTGTATAAAAACAAAGAAATTGAAGGTACATTTCACTAACAGAAGGACCATACTACAAGTAAGCTATTCATTCACTTAATATGAATGAGAACCTCAAGTCAAGTCTTACTTTAAAAGACTGTGGCAAAGGGTTAGATGAGGGGATCCACTTGATCTTCTTGCGGGGTCTTTTGATTACTGAGGGCTCTCCTCCCAGCTCTCCCACACCGAGCACTGAGGGGTCCATATTGGGGTCAATAGTCTGGATACCAGAGTCTCTCATAGTCGGAGTGGCATCATGGTTGGATTGAGCCAATGCTGCCAGCAGCTGCCGCACCACATTATCATACATGAGGTCACTCTCGTTTGTGATAAAGTCCAGTCTGTTGAGAGACTTAATGTGGTCTCTGTTCTCATTACAGAACATGGCCAGAATGTTAATATCACAAAACTGTGACTTCTGCCAGCGTCGACGTGTTTTAATGCCAACTTTGTGCAGCTTGTCGAAAACAAAATTGGACTTACGTACTACAAACAAATGCAACAAGTTCACAAGGATAATGAGGTTCATAGTACACAGCAAAGCAATGTCCACTGCGGCCATAATGCGCTGGAGCTGCACGGCTGGTAGCTTGCAGTTGACGTTCAGTCGCAGTTCAGGAATGCTGCTAGTGTCCGGCGGCTCACCAAGCGCGCAAGTGAACTCGTTCTGCCTCTGACGGGCATAGTAGGTGCTCAGGTACGTTATGGGTAATGAGCTGAGGCAGATGATGGCTAAATGTCGCGCAAGGTATATCTTAGCCAGAAAGTTACTCTGCCCTCTGCGCTCAAGATACTTCTCAAACAGGTTCTGCTCGGGGCTCTTCTCCTTCTCCGCATTCTCAATGATCTCCCGTCGCTCACGTTCTGTAATCCCTGGCCCCTTAGACTGGATCTGCTTCTCAATCTTAGGCGCTCTACCCTCAGCCGCCCTGTGGTAGCAGTTGTCGATCTCTTGAAGGAGGAAGTTGAGCTCAGATGTGAGGCGAGTGGAGGCCAGGAACTCCCATCCAAGGGCAGGTATGTACATGATGCCTGCGAAGGCCAGCAGAGCGTAAGGCAGAAACTTGTGCTCGAACAGGGAAGGTCGAAGTTCAGGGTCGACACCAGGAACAGCATCCCGAAGCTCTGTCCAGCAGTAACCTCTGGCATACAGGGCCTGGTCTCGTGTGAAGTTGTGTGGGGTGTAGCAATATATAGATTCCTCTAAAAGAGAAGTTAGAAAATCATAAAAATTCTACTTCACAAAATAATCAGGATTTTTGCATAGCAATCAATTAGACACCACCAGTGTTAAGGCTATAAATACAAAGTTGAAAATAATCGTTCTAATTCTAAGAGAATAGCGAAGTCCACACCATAACTATAACGATATTACAAAGCAGTTTTTTTCCAGTTGATGGCTGTCATCGGGTTTCTATTAAATGAAATGTGTTTACTGCATAGTGTAAGGTAGCACAGGCCAATTGAATGATGAATCAGTGATAAAAACAAATGCTACATTTGTCTGTGCCAGCTGGGCAAAGATAGAGGTAATTCTTTCACAGCTGCTGTAACTCCTATAGACGCCTCCACCTTACTCTGGGTGGATTCTACTCAGTAGATTACACTCCTGCGCAGAATCAATAATGTCAGTTAAGCAAAATAAAGTCATAAGCTAATTTCTGTAAAGCAAGTATATGTTATATTTTGTGTGTCTAGCTGGGAATCTTTATGGTTACAGGCTCTACGTTTTCTTTCAGTGCTTTCAAGTTTTAGTTTCTATTTATTGTCCTTGCATTTTATGCTATAAACAGCCTCAGCCAACACGACAATGAGGGTTTGACCTTCACTAATCCTCTTTTCTGATATAAGTGTTCATATTAAAAAATATTGCAATGTAGTAAGCCCTCAAATTACATGAAAAGGCATTTTAGCTGCAGTCTCACAGGAGTTCCAATTACAACCTTCCTAAGCATAAATGTTTGTATATCTCCTACAGTTATTCAGATCTAAACTATACTGCATATTTCTGCCCAGCAGGGTTCTCAATGTTCAATCACAGCCAGTTGGTGCTGCTATGCAGTAAGACTGACTCAGCATTTAGTGTAAACCCCCTCCTACCACCACAACCTCTCTTTATCTCCCTCTCTCTCTTTTCCTACTTGATCACCCCACAATATCTCTAGAAAGAATCTTTTAACCACTCCTCTGCTGAATACTCGTGGACAACAGGAGTATAGAAAGTCCTACAGAGCTGTTAGTAATGGGTCAACTTTAAAAACTTGGCAGAAATCTGGCACTGTGACCAGTGCCATTCAAGTTGCGTAAATCCAAAAATATTTCTGATTTAGAATCTTATACCATATCACAAATTTTTCAAATGAATAAAGGGAGTTTTGCATAAAAAATACTAGATGGAACCACCAAGATGTGAATAAAAGTCCCAATATGTGCGAAAAGAAGCACGTAAACTACTAAGGAGACACATTTACCAAATAAATCCTTATAAGTGCATCAGAAAGTCACGTGACTGAATAATTTGCTCAGATTATAGTCTACCATTACCATTTTGCTGCTCATTTGCATACAGTTGAGCTCTGCTGTTGCTCATGTCTTCAGAAATCAGCAACTCTTATTAAAAAATCTTTTTTGCTGCATATTGTAAGGTGTTCATCAGGTATGTTTGTCTAAATAATGCGTAACACCACTCACCTGCAAAGTTCCGTGTGAAAACTAATGTGACCAGCAGTATAGGGATGATGACAGTTCCTATGGTGACGACCCGGTCAAAGGGCAACTCTAGTTTGAGTTGCACCATGAGACCTGCGAGAACCCCGCCTTTCTCATCCTGTGTGGAACCTGGCAGGATCAACTCCTTCAGCTTCTCACCCGCAAGCAGAGCCGTGGCCATGTCCAAGTTCTGCTCGAAGATGTTCTGCATTCGGTCCCAGCAACCTGCTCGCCACTAACCTCACAACACTCCTGATGGGACTTGAAGCTCCTCCTCCTAACCCGTCAGCCAAAGGATTGGCTGAGGGCTTTTCCCTGCAACGATATAATGAGTTATATGTAAGAGGTGTTGACTTGAAGGATGAAAGTGGATCTACTAAGATTCACAAAGGAAGCTTTGTGATCAGCCTGAGTTGATGGGTTATTGATGGCTGATCTTGTCAGAGGTAGATTGAAGAGATCAGCTGATTTGTTGTTGTCGCTTATATTGACAGCTGGGATGAATCTGTCATCGTATCTATTCCACTTCTGCAAAACCTGTAAATTAACAATAGAGTTTATTCAGAATCGGAGTTTTACAGATACAGATTAACAAGAAAAAATAAAGCAACTAAACCAAAATTAAAAATACATTTAAAATACATTAAAATAAAATTATTTTAAATAATTCAACTGATTTGAATTCTTGATGATGACGATAACGTATTATCTATAACCATAAAAGAAATCTATAACCATGAAAGCAGACTGCATTTGCTTCTGCACATTCAGACTCTGAAAATGCATATTCCTTTAATTCAGTAACCAATGGAGTGTGTCTCTCTGCAGAGTCCTTTGAGAGTGTGTACTAGTGACAAGGACAAAAGAACACAATGACATCCCTACTAAAGGCTTAATCATTCAAGACAGTCCAGACTAGAGTACAAAGATGCTCTGTTGGTCTTTAACTCATTGGAAAGTTTTATTGCATACTTCTGAACTACAGATGGAAGCTTGATATATTGCAGCATGTCTTTGCCCATGGTATAAAAACACAGGCAAGAAAATAGCTGTTGTACATTCTGAAATCAATATATCTCGCTTTGAGCTCAAGAAATCAATAAGGAGCAGCTTTCTAACAAATGGAAAGAACAACAAAAACAGCAGGAACTCCAAGTTTGTAAGTTAACTTTATGTATTTATTTTTGTGATGAAGTCAATTAGTTTTTTCAAATGAATGAATGCATTAAACTTGTTTTATGTTAATGTAAAAATGTTGTATTAATATATTAAATAAATGCAAAAAGTCAATAAAATGTCTAAATATGCACAAATGTTTCTTTAAATAAATAGATAAATATTCAAATAAATAAATGCATTAAATATAGGCATCCTTCAGTCTCAGGAGACCATGGATCGAGCCGGATGAGGATAACCGATATCTAGTAGCAGTTTTCAGTATCCTCTCTCGTATGTTACTTTGGCCTAGTTATGGACAATATTATAGTTCCTCCCTGAGACACTTGGAAAAAAAGACGAAAAACTCCTTTTCACAGCAGGTTTGATAAAACTCAAACAAGTTGATAGTGAATAGGAATGTGTCATGCAAACTTAAAGTAACAGCATGAAGTAGTAGGTTATCTTTTAACATAAAACAGCCTCAGATATAATCTATTTTTATCGATTATGATGTAATGACACCGCCCGACATATTGACATTCTGACAATGTTTAGGAGCATTAAAGGTCAATGTGGTGCACATCACTTACGCTCAGTCGAGGAGCTGTCCATCACCGGATCATCAGGCTATCCGGCATCATCACTGGCTAGAAAGACATATAGCGGCTTAAGACATAGATATGATCAAATACATGATACTATGTCTATGGCATGAGTTAAAGAGAGACGGAGAGGACTAGGCTGCATTGACTCTCATCGTCATGATGTCACATACCTGTCAGATTACTCGATATTATTGAGGAACACGCTGAGCCTGAATCCCATTCTCAAATCAACAACGTCAGGACAGATCACCTCACAACGACCACCAGATCCCCCAAAAAACAATGGACGCGGATGTAGTGACTTGTGCTTTATTGCTGAGCATCCCCGGCGTCTGAAGAGTTAATCTGCAGTGCGGGCGAGCCGTTTCAGCGTGTATCCGGGCACACACGCCGGTTTGTTCCGCCTCTCGCCATCCCTCGCGCCCTCCCCATAACAAACCTAACACACTTCTCCAGTTTACACGATCATCTTCACACAGACATGAATGTCAGTCATCGCTTGCTATGCCTTACACGAGACTATATCGTTAGCAGGATATGAGAGTTTGGAAACGCATGGATACGATAAAATAGGCTTAACCGAAAGGCGACAAAAACCATCAGATATATAATAGTACATAGGCTAAATAGGCCTATAATATGTAATATAATAATCAACTTTTTCCTGTATCTACTGTATGTTGCTGTGCATAGAAAACTACAACAGTCCTGGCATTGCAGTTTCTATTCTATTTTATGTTCTACACTATATAACTTATTTATCACTGTTAACGTTCACTGTAGGGTGAAATTTAGAAAGATGTTTTGGTTATTGTGAAG
>RJVU01048406.1:7778131-7809199 GCA_003731715.1 Anabarilius grahami | reverse complement strand
TTTTTTTTTTTTTTTGCCATATTATACTTTTTTATTTTAAAGGCTAACAAAATATATAGCTAATTTTTATTTTATTTTGGCCTTTTATTTTTTAATATTTATGGGGGAAATTATTTATGTAAAAAAAAATACATTTAAGGAGTAAAATAAATTTGTTTAAAAAATCATGTAAATATAAAAAGGCAGCTATAGTGGCATTTTACCTTATACTGATATACTGGCTACTATAGCAAGACATTTATATAAGTAGGCTAACATTAGTTATGTAGTGTTTATTAATCCCTTTGGTCTATCATAACATCTGAACTACATGTAAAAAAAAAAAAAAAAAATTAAAGGGATAGTTCAACCAAAAATTACAATTTTGACATAATTTACTCACCATACAAGAAAGTCATACAGGTTTAGAATAACATGAGGGTGAGTAAATGAAGAATTTTTATTTTTGGGTGAACTATCCCTTTAACTGTGTCTAACTGTGTTATATTTTGATCTCTATTTTTCTGTATTTATTTAAGACTCAGGCTGCACCTGGGCTAAAACATGAACAAACACACTGAGCTGTTATGTCACTATCTGAAATAATTACTATTCACATTTCACATAACCAATCCTCAGAATTTTATTGATCTACAATAACATCACAAGATGCATATATTTATACAAAAATAGAATCTAACGAAGTAAAAATGGTTGCACGAAGCAAGGTAGTGAACAGCACTGTGGTCCATTAAAGTGTGTTAGAATTATTAAATGCCTCATATATTAGGTCCCCTACTCTTTCAACATCCAACATATGGGATTTTTAAACATGGGATTTCTAAATAATGCATTACAAGTGCTGTGGATTGTACATGCATGGTGTGTTCACCATTTATTTGCATATAACTTGCTCGGTCATTCGCTCACCACATATGATTCTAATTTCAAACTGGTATGGTATGCTATATTCATGATTGTGAGACACAAGTTTAAGGATCTTTACAATAGACTTTCAAAACCCACCTCACATTTTGACTTCTTGGTTCTTATGCTCATTAAACTGTCATTCAGTGATATCTTTGACAGATACATTACTGTTTAAAAGTCTGGAGTCGTTAATTAATTTATGTTTTTTAAGGAAGTCTTTTGTGCTCACCAAAGCTGCATTTATTTGATTAAAAATACAGTAAAAACAGTAATATTGTGAAATATTATTACAATTTAAAATAACTTTTCTATTTGAATATATTTTAAAATAGAATTTATTCCTGTGATAGCAAAGCTGAAGTTTCACCAGCCATTACTACAGGTTTCAAGTGTCACATGATCCTTCAGAAATCATTCTAATATGTTGATCTGGTGCTTACGCAACATTTATTATTATTATTACCAATATTGAAAACACTTGTGTTGCTTAATATTTTTGCAGAAACTATGATACTGTTTTTCAGGATTCTTTGATGAATAAGAAGTTCAAAAGAAATTTGAAATAGACATCATTTACTTTTATATAACAATGTAAAAGTCTTTGTTGTTACCTTTGATCATTTTAGCTCATCTTTGCTAAATAAAAGTATCTTGAAAAAATTAAATAAAATCTTACTTTAAAATCTTAACCCCAAACTTTTGAACAGTAGTGTATGGCTCATAAATATGACAGATCAGCTGACAATTATGACAGAACTCTAAGTTTCATATAAAAGTAATCCTTCTCTTCCAGCTGACATTCTTATCTTCCATATTTGTACATTCATTTTTTTTCTCTCTGTGTTTTTTCCTTCTGTTGCCTGTATCTTTGGTCACTGGGCCATTTGGACCACCACTGCTTTCCAGGCCTTTTCTTTGTCAAAATCTCTTAGTGTGCCATTTGATGTCTGTTGCTGTAAGAAAAGAATGAGATGGTGGAAAAGAAATGGCCCAACAACCACCTTTGTTAATTCTTACTTTGTTAATCAGAATTTCCTCCATGTGTGTTTCCACTGAATCAAAGGAGAGGAAAAACTCTTCCATTCCAGTGTGATTGTGTACAGTACAGTTTTCCTTTATTAATATCTCTTTGCTAACAAAATGTGCACAGTCACACTGTACACAGTCACACAGTACAACACATTTCCTGTACTCTTAAATTGACCTGTCATAGGGTGTATGTTTGTGTGTTTACCTCACAGTGCTTTTTGTGTAGCATGTCCCATTCAGTACCTCCCGTGCGGAGCTGGCCCTTGTAGGAAGCGCACTTTATTACGGTGGTTAATGTCAGCACCGCCTGCACCAGCAGCAGTCCCATCAGGACAAGCAGCAGTATATCATACGTTTGCTGCATGCACAACATGCATTTACAGATTTAACATGCTTCAAATAACCTTCAAGATGGGTGTAAAGGTGAAAATGTATCTGAATTCCTATTTTAAAGGGATAGTTCACCGGGCCAAAACTTTTTTTTCCTGAACTGATTCACCAGTGTTGTTATTGTTAACTAAAACTATTAAAAATTGGGTCCCATTTTATATTAGGTGGCCTTAACTACTATGTACTTACATAAAAAAAAGTACAATGTTCTTATTGTGTTCATACGGGTATGGTTAGGGACAGGTTTTGTGGTAAGGTTTAAGGGTGGGTTAGGGCGTAAGGGATGGGTCAAACGTGTAATTATAGATGTAATTACAGAAATTAATTACAGATGTAATTACATGCAGGTAATTTTTTAAATATAAGTACAATGTAAAAACATGTATGTAGGGGAGAGCGGGGTAAGTTGTCACATGGGTAAGTTGTCACACTCTTCATAACTCCAAAACTAGAGGCTCTATCTTAAAAATCAAATAGCCACATTGTGTGACTACTTCTTCCGTAGTCAACTTCCTGGTCACATGTGGTCAAGATCGCTCTAATCTGAGGTTAGCACAATTTTCTTAGTTTTGGCTTAAAAAGTAAAAAATTTGCACTTTAAATTTTATGCAATACAACTTTGTTAGGTATGAATGTTAAAAATTATTATTTTGCACAACATAGAGGAGACAATAACGTGTATTTTGATACTTTAGCTGATGTGCTATGTTGAGCTAACCTTGAGATTTAGCCAACATTAGCACACATGTCAGTTTGGGGCAAGTCGTCACATGTGACAACTTGCCACAGTACAAATAAACACATAGAACATGCTCAAAAAAGAAGTTCAACATGTTAAGTCAGTTATGTTCAGAGATTAAACATGTTAAGTGAATTATCTGCAGTATTCCATTCAGTTATCATGGATCTATGTGCAAGCCAGAGAAAATTTGAGTTTAAAGTTCAAAGTAAAGTGGTCTTGCCACTTAATGTGTTTTGATTGAAATGTGTATTGTTTGGATTGAAATAATTGTTTTTCCAAATTCTCTAGGCATGATTGTTTATATTTCCAGCTCTGGTTTGAATTTAAAAACTAAAATCAATAATAACAATTAAGTAGTTGCGTTCTTATTTTTAGATAAAATAGTGTGACAACTTACCCGCCGATGGGGCAAATTGTCACAAGTGCACATTCTCTATTCAACAGTCTACACCTTCCGTAATGAGATAAGATATGAAAATGGTATGAATACAACATATGTGCCCAAGACTTCCTTCTTTCCTTTGGTATGACATTTATACCATTGTGCTCAGTAAATGTTAGACAGTGTGAAAAGTGTGACAACTTCCCCGCTCTCCCCTACACAAAAAGTGCATGGTAACAAATGATTAATTTAAATGTAAATACATAGTAATTAAGGCCACCTAATATAAAGTGGGACCAAAAATTGTTTTTGGTAAGCTGAAATAAAAAAATGGAGAAAAAAAAGACAGAAATTTGAAATGTTGCCTTGGCATCTATGTGAAATAAGTTTGATTTGAAGTATTAAAATGACTAAAACTAAAATAAAAATCAAAGCTAAAAAGAAACAAAAAATTACTATGTATTGTTGTACATTATTTACTCCACAGACACCTCAGTGCATTACTATCAACACATTTTTACAAACTGAGGTATGAGTAAAATTTGTTAGATATGATTTTGAAACACTGCTAACATTCCTGTCATTTACCTCAAACTGGAGACTAATGCTTTGCCTTTCACAAAACACATTTTTTTCTCATTAAAAAAAGATTTTTAATATTTAACAACTTAAATGTCAATATGAATGCGTTTTTTTTTTTTTTAAATATAAAAAATGTATTGTTAATAGTTTTACTGGTAACACTTTACAATAAGGAGCTATCCCTTTAAAGGGTCAACTTGGTCAAAATCCGACATATTGGAACTAATTTAATTTGATTGAAATGACTCACCTTGACTGATGCCACTTCATGCAGAAAGATCTCAATAAAATTAATCACACTGCTGGACAAGAATCCGGACGCTGAGAAAAGCAGTGGTGAAGTCACACTACTTATAGCAATCAGCATCTCCACCTACAGCAGATACAGTGAGATTTGTAAAACAAAGAGAAAGAAATAAGAAGAGAGACACTCCTTAGAGAGAATCTCTCTAAAGAAAAAGCATACAGACAGCAAAATGAATGAGAATAGTGAATGTCCTTTAGGGACGTTGGATTGCACAGCTTTATTGCTGGAGAGACCCTGATGGTGACTCACCAGACTCTTGCTGGGGTATTCTGCCACCACATGGCTGGCAATGGCACTGGGAAAACACTGCGGAGGTATCACACACATAAACAACCATAGAGGAACCGAATGGAATAATTTATTATCTGAGTTGAACTAATATTTAATATAATAAACTGAACTCACTGCTACCAGAATCCAGAAGAAAGTGACAGAAAGGTATGGCTCTGGGAGGAGAGCACCCAAATTGAGAGCAATAATTCCTCCGAATACAGCGGAGATGCCCACTATAACCTCAATTACCTGCACCAGAGAAAGAGCAGCAGATCTACAGTGTACTTCGTGCTGCTATACAGTGGATACAGACACATACACACACACAGATGATCTCATTTGTAGGCAACTCACAGCGTAAGCCTTGAGAAGACGAGTGGGGAACGAAGCTGGGGTCACAATCACAGGGCCATCAGACACGGGCTGGAGGAAAGAGATGGATGATAGCAATGAGGAAAAGAAAAATAGCAGAGAGACATGAGCACATATAAAATGCAAATCACATAAGCTAGAGACAAATACAGTAAGTCTTAGACATATCACATGGTGATAATATCCTGCTGGCTGGCATTTAGCATAAAAGGATTTTGCAGTTATTTTGCATCAAGACAAATTTTACTGCACTTTAAGAACAGTCTGTAAAAATGGGGCTCAAAGTACTGTATTGATTTTTCACAGTTGTTATACCTGTATTTTGAATAAAGGATTGCATTTTGTTGTGGTAAGGGTTTAAAGGATGTCCATAAATGTAATGGATAATGTTCTGGCAGAAAATCACCAGTAGCTTTTCTGTTTTCCTATGGATTTTTTATTTATTTATTTTGTCTAATGCAGAGTTAGATATAAAGAAAATTAAGATAACAACTTTCAAAATCTCAATTTCTACAGCATATCTTATATAATCTTCTGATTGATTACAAAATTTGCGTGAACACAAGCAAGAATTATTGTAATACTGCAGTCAGTCGATACACATAAATGGTCAGGAACACATTGTACACACCTTTCCGTGACTGCAGCAGTCCTCCACTGAGCGAGCTGACAGGATAACAGTACTAGCTGTGAGCACTTCCAGCACAATAAGCAGGAGCAGGTTAAAGTTAATCTTTAGGATGACAGATAGCAGTAACTGTTTAAACTGTATATTTTTTACATGGACATCATAGCTTAGTGTCTGAGCACTGTAACAAGTTTAAACATGCAGTTTATTTAATAAGTAAACTTAAGAAACTTCTACCAGATCTCTTTCTACCAGATCTTTTAAATTTGCTTTTGCTTTGCTATCATCATATTATAAAATATACTAGACTTGAGCAAAACCATTTATTTTAGATGTTACCACATGAAGCGCATATTTTTTAGGTTACCTGACAAACATTTTAGGGGTATTAGAGTTGTGATGTTCTCACATTGATGGCTGAGGGACTAATGGCTAGTTTACATCCAAACCACACCAGGCACGTGGTTGTCACAGCAAAGGAGGACACGTAGACCATTTGAAAGTCTGAGACCTGTAAACATAATATAGGTTAAACACTGTTTTTGTAAAGTAAACGTAAAGTAGTATTTATCTGCCGAAGAAAAAACATCAATTAGGGTGATTATACAAAACACGCCATGATTTATAGCCATGAATCGAAAACTTGATTGATGAACAGTGTTTGACTAAATATTGTAGAATTAGCTATAATGTTATTTTGTATTTGTCACGGTTTGCTGTGTAGTTTAAATCCCAAGGAAGATGTGTGACAAAGAACCATACTTTTAATAAACTCAACAACTAGAAAGACAACACACCAAACCATAATCTTTACCACAACACATAGAACTGAGGGGTTAAATACACAAGGTAATCAACAGAACAGGCAATAGGTGAGGATCAATTAGGGACTATGGAAACAAATGAGAACTCAGGCAATGCCGATGAAACTAAAGACAGTGATTGTGACAATTGGCTATTATTTTGTAAACATAAAATGTCATGTAGGTGTCCATGCAGTGATTTAGGCAACATTTACACAACAAATATGTACTAAAATGGAAAAGTTTTTCCTTTGCATTTTTCACATACAGACAACACCATTATAATAACGTTCCCAGTTCACACAAATCCGCGAAAACAACTAAAAATGCTGTATTATGCTGCCAGGCCAGTAGTTGGCGATATCACTTTGTAAAGAAACACTACACATATGGACTGAACATGTAATACGCATGCGCATGATGTCACCGTTTTCAAATTTGTGTTTTTGTAGTTTATACGGAGACAATAACGGTGTCGTTTTCAAAAACTTGCACTTTGAAACACGTTTTCAAAGTTTACGTTTTCAGGCCCCCAATATGAGAAATTAAATGAAGTCTGAAAATGGTTTAAATTTAGCTATATTAACATAATCTTAATAAAAATGTAAAAAATAAATTAAATAAAATATTGTAGCAAGTTTCATATCAGCTTAGATAAGAGGGCCTTTGAATATTGTCTTGGACAAAGGGGGGCTTTGGAGTCAAAAAAAGGCTGAGAACCACAGCTTTATTTTATTTATCTCTGTTTTTATTGGGTAAATGATGCTTTCACATTACTGTATGTAAAACAATTATTTCAATAAAGTGAACATTTTAGGTGAGTGTGTTTAATACTTATGTTCATTCACCTGTAAAGCTGTGTGTACAATATAATACTGTAGAAAGCCACTGTCATGATAGCCTTATTCTTATAAAAAGTAGCATTTTTACTGATACATCTACATTGATTTGAATACAGCGACTGAGAAGTATAGTTAAGTTTCAAGGACCACCATTTTAGTTAGATTCTCTTCATCACTGAACAAGACTTTTCTTTTCTGTATTATTTACTGAAAAATATCCACTTACTGCAACTTGTCTGTTCTTGGCAATAGCAAAGCTCACCACTGCAGCTGGAATACTCTACAAGCCAGAAGCAAAACATATATATGAATGTCAAACCGACCAATAGCCTCATCCACAAGGATAAAGAAGAGACACCCACCGATCCAGCAGTACAACGCAGGTAGTCCATTGCAGCTGGAAACACATTACCCATATAGAGAGAGAAAGCTGCCGCTATCAGCAAGCTGCTCTGAGGGTCAGATACAGATGAATTGGAGAAAATCAGTGTGTTAAGTCTCTTAGCCACAGGAGTGAAAGTCTGCTGAGTCAAAGCTCTTACCCCTATAACGACACTGTAAAGCCAGACTCTGTAGCTAAAGCAGGGATGTAATTGCCCACGCTGATCCAGCTGCAGGTCACTGGCCCTGACATCCACCGTGTAGCTGTCTCTCTCCAGCCTCTCCCGCTCCAGATGCCGACTCAGCGTCCCTACCCCACTGTTTCGCTCGAGGGTTGACATCTGGGCATAGCTGAACACTTCCTGGGCTGATGCCTCATCTCTTTGCATCCTGATATCCATGACCCCTAGAGACCCATAAATCACATATATTGATAAAAAAATGCATCAAATGCAAACATACAGAAGGAGGAAAAGCATATGGCTGACATACTATTGACAGATTGTCATGTGATCCTTTTAATGACAGTTAAACTTACCTCATCCCTATTACCTTTAAGTGGCAATACTTTTCTAAGTGCATCTGTAGGACAACCAATCACAAACCTACATGTTTGAAGCATTAAACATGTAGCATTAAACATGCACATATATTGGATTGCATTCCTGTTGCTACAGTAGCAACATGATTTTAACTTTGATGAACTGATAAAATGTATATCTTGAATTCAATGCAAGTTGCTTTAGATAAGCATCTGCCAAACGCACAAATGTAAATATATCGGCCGATATTGGATATTTAATAATAATGGACATTAATGTGGTTTGTTACCTATTTTGCCATCCATCATTTCTGAAGGAAAAAAAAAATCATTACAATTTTCAGACATTATCCACCTCATAGTTCCCCATGTTAGGTCTGAGCTAGGGAAAAATGGTTTTAATTTTAATGCTCCAGCAACATGGAACAACTTACAGGAACAATTTTAATAATGATAATCAAATAATGAGTATAGCCATGTTGGAATTTGCTTACTTTGCTGTATATTATAATATATTCTGTTTTCCTTTGTTTTATTTATTTTTCCTAATATGTTAATTGTTGTTATGTCTTTTGCTGTCTTCTTGGTCATGTCACTATTGTAAAAGAGATTTTATTTCAACGAATTTTATCCTGGTTAAATAAAGGTTACTAACTATACTAACTAACTATTAATGTTCATTTCCTCAATTTTTACATACCTTTGCCATCATCTAACACTCATCTAAAATTGGAAATAATTGATTTTAGTTAGCATTTTATTTTTACCTTATTTATACAAAATAGTATTTTTTTTCCATTTTATTTTATATTAATTTTATAGTATAATATCATTTTTTTTTAATAGTAAACCAGCCAATAGTAAAAGCCAGGTTTAAATGAAACTCAACCAGACATAAATAAATAAATAGGCCTAATTTTAATGTAAGACGTGGAAATAATTGCAAAACAATATTGGTCAGATTTGTAATATCATCCCTAGTCATTTTGAACAACAGCAGTTAAAAAAAAAATTATAATAATAACAATCACACATATGGTTAACATTCTCCCAATATTAAAAGTGCCAGATTGAACAGATTTTCTTTTAGCGTCTTGTTTCATTAAATAAATGTACATAAAATTTTCCTTAATTAGACACAGTTGAGAAAACATATGGACCATGAATCTCTGGCTTTACAGTGACATTTCCACAACCCATTAATTTTTACTCTCCGTGACCCGCTTTTGAAAATGCATTTTCTTTTACAATTTAGAGACAGCAGGGCCTTGAAGGAGCTCTAAGAACACAAAAGTGTACTAAAAACACCATTTTCATCTTTGCACTGATAAAATCATCATACGAGACCTATATGAGCTCTGAGTGCTACATTTTACTAATAACTACCAATATCTTCATCTTCAGGGGGGAAAAAAAATTTTTTTTTGGTCAACAATAAAGAAATAAAATGTAATCAAACAGCTCCCTCTTGAAAACCCACACACACAATGAATATAAAGCACTTTCACTGTATTACGTAAACAGCCACAGGAACACAGAGCAATAAAGAGGATACAGTGTGGGGATAATGCATGAAGGCAATGATTCATAAAAAGTTTGAAAACACACCAACCCCTCCCTCAACCTCTGCTCCACAACTTCATTCTGAGCCCCACTTTCTTTCTTCCGTTCATTCATATTATCTCTCCAACCCTCTTTATCTTAATCTCTGCTTCCCACTCACCTGCCTCCAGCTTCAAGACACCGTTTATTTCGGCTTAGCCCACCTGGTCCCCTGTTCCTGTGGAAGTCTAAGGTTTTAGTTGTACTTTATCTTTGTCTTCTTCCTCTTGTTCTTCTCCTCTCTCCACTCTCTCTCTCTCTCTGTCCCCCTCCACTCCAAGTCAATAAAAAACTTTTGGAAGGCTTCAAAGCCTGGAACAGAAAGTTGAGAGTGTTGCCCTGCCAGCCAGTTTTAGCCAGTGAATGCAAATGGAGCGGAGAGATGAGGCTCAGATCAGGGGCTGCTGAGGCCAGAGCCTCTTACTGCTCTGTTGAACTCAATGAGAGAACTCACACATAAATCAACACCCCCTCGCTGCCATTCACACAGAGAAAGAATGCACACAAACTAGAACAAGTTTTCCCATGTGCACACACAAACAAGCATTATTTTTGTGGAAACCCTGATACATTGTTTTCAGGATTCTTTGATGAATAGAAAGTCTTTTGTAAAATTATAAATGTCACTACTGTCATTTTAATGTAACTTTGCAGAAATATTTTATTTTTTATCTTACATACCCCAAACATTTGAATGGTAGTGTATCAGGATTTACACAAATATATGAAGCAGCATAACTGTTTTCAACATTGATAATAATAGTTTCATGAGCAACAAATCAGCATATTAGAATAAATTCCAAAGGATTATGAAGAGTGGAGTAATGGCTGGTGAAAATTCACCTTTGCCATCAAAGGAATAAATTATATTTTAAAATATATTAAAACAGAAAACAGTTCTTTTAAATAGTTTTACAGTATTACTGTATTTACTGCATTTAATATCAAATAAATTGAGCCTTAAGAGCACAAGAGACTTATTTAAAAAACATTGAACAATTGTAATTATCCCAAACTGACCTGTAGTATATGGCAGAAAACAAGATGCATACAGTTCTTGTGCATAACAAGTTCAAAGCTGTGCAGTCCTGCACTTCTCTCTTGGCTCCTCCCACTTGTGCCTTTGTTTTACTGGGGTGGACAAAAACAGACCAGAGAATTGAGACGCCCCATAGAGCTTCAGAAATCTATAACCAGTGGGCTCATAAACAGGCTCTTCAAGCTCATTTCAGAAGATTCAAGTATTGCATCACACATACCTTTGAAGTGTCTGAATTAATATATTTCGATATAAATAAATATAACTGTAGATTTAGATGACCATATTTTGGTTTATAGGTATGAAAGAGATTAATAAGAGGAGAGTGAGCGTACTGTATGTGTAAAAATTCTCACCGCTGTATTTGTTCAAAGCGATGCAACTGTTCAAAAGTGTCCTTGAAAGGCTGTATCCATGGATACCTTTTAAACAGCCCCCTTCCAATGGCTGGCCACCACACTTCACTGCCCTCTGAATATGCTCAACAAAAAGATCACACGCTCATGTGGACACGTACACACACCAGAGGCATGGCAAACCACTGAAATCCCTACAGAAGCATTATTGATTCACTGTAACTCATTCAATAGTCATTTTAGGGGTTTATGAGGCAAGAGAGTGTAAAGTTTGTGAGCTGTAAGGGAAACTTAAATGTTTCTTTTTATTTTCACCTAAATCAAAAATTTCTCTATAGTGGCCTGATGGGAAAGCTCACACACCATAAATATCTAGTGGTCCTTTAAAGGTAGGTTAGGCAATTTCGTAGAGGCTAGCAATAGCAAGCTAGCTTTGAAAGCATTAGACCCCACCCTCTCTTCAGAGCGATCTCTAAATCCATGCATCCTTCAAAACATGAACGCGCAGGTCACGCACAGCCAGAGCAGATTCTGCAAAGCATCACAAGAGATGGTGTTAAATTACCTCATGTCTCAAAACACATAACATTACAATAATGAATGTAAACAACCTACAGAGCATTTTTTGGTCCTGAGACTTCCACAAAAGATATATGTAAATTCTTTTATATTTAGACCACTTCAAACTGGTCATTGAACTGAGAAGCCTATTGGACATGAACTGGACTGACACGTTCGAAATTCTTCTTTACAAAGCTTCAAAACCTTTATGAATCTTTTAATTCAAATCAGTACTTTGGAGCGCATATCAGACTGTCATTTCAGCATATAAATAAGTTCTTTAAATTCTGTCTGTAAAAGTGTAAACGTATTGGTACAATAAGTGAAACAAATTAATAAATTAAGACTATACGTATTATCTTATACTGGTATTTAATGACATTGGGCCTATTTTGTAGATTATACCTACTTTAATGTAAACATTGTTCTTGTTGCATTTATTGTGCAGAGTTTTGAGCTTTTGTGAAGCAATTGGTTAATTTTTTTGTTGTTTAACATTTGATATTTCATAATATTCTATTTAAGGCCTTTGACATAAATTTTGTTTTATGTAAAATATGAAAAATATTCTCATAAAGCTAAATATGCTCTTGTAAATCACTAACAATCTGGGGTAAAAATAAAGGGTCAGTGACAAATATGGCTTGGCAAGATGAGAAATTCAAAAATCTTTTAAAAACTTGTTTTAAAAGCATGCATCAGGTGCGTTAAAATGTATATAGTGTATTTATGTTGATTTTATGTTAATAAAACTGACATTTGCACATTTTTTTTTACGAAAGTTAAGAATTAATGTACCTTAAAATGTCAAATGGTGTAACCGCCAAAGAATGAGAAATATTAAATATTTTATCCACCTAGATTGGCATGTAAGCATGCAAAATAATGACTTCATTTTAAAATATTAAACAAAAAATTATTTTATTAGTTATCTCTAAATGTAAATTTTAATGTGTTTTTGCAATATTTGGTGGGACATATGCTGAAAACACATCTGTTTTCTAAATAATCTTTGACAAATTATTAGGGGTGTGACGAGACAGGTATCACACGAGACGAGACGAGACTCGAGATTGAGTTCACGAGACGAGACAAGATGGCGAAATACGTGACTAGAAAAAATATTCTGCAGGTGTATTTGAAATGTTTTAACTAATCATCTTGTAATCAATGTCATTTCAGTTCTACTTTCTGAGTATGAATGATCATATGCAGTAAAAGACAACAATACTCAAGTACTGTAAAAGGTTTTGCCACAAACTCAACTGACTGACTTCTCTCCTGTATGATTTCAGTCTCTTCAGACCTTACTGTACATGATTTATGAGATTCTACAACTTTTGACCTCCTAACTGAACTCCTTTCCACAAACTGATTATAGAAATAAATCAGTATAAATGAAAATGTTAACACTTTACAATACGGTCTCATTTATTAACATTAATGTATTAACCAACATCAACTAACAATGAGCAATATATTTGCTACAGTATTTATTGATCTTTGTTTATGTTAGTTGATAAAAATAGTCATTTATTGTTAGTTCATGATAGTTCACAGTGCATTAACTAATGTTAACAAATGAAACCTTATTGTTTGTGCTTAATAAGATAAAGAGAAAACTGCTATTCATTTTTATGGTAACACTTTACAGTAGGTGCAACCATAATCACACTCTCTCAATATTTAAAGTGCAAATAAGACCAAATTTTTCTTTGATACAGAGCTAAGAGATGGTTACAACTACACAGCCCAGTCTAAAATAGCTTTCATATTGAGAGATATTTGCGGTATTGAAATCGCGTTTGAATGCGCGCTCGCGTTTTCACTTTCACAATCGCGTGTACTCTGTGAATATGCAGCGGCGGCGACCGTTATCCAACTTAATTAAATGTTTTTTATTTAAATACAAAGCAAAACGATAGTGGAGGCGTAATGTAAACGTAGCGGTGGCATATTCTTTCCTAATCATCCTAACCACTCTGTCATGGCAACATCACGAGATCACGAGATCACGAGTTTAGTCTCGCGAGATCTCGTGACACGAAATTGTATGTTACAGATGTCAATTGTAGTCTTTGGTTAAATGCACAATAGGTAAGATTTTTGGATTAAAATGTCCAAAAACCACTAGAACAATGGTTTATATTTTTTTGACTTGTGTACTTATATTTTCCCAGATGTTTCCAAGAAAGTTTAAATCTAGAGAAATAAATAATTATAGCCAGGACACGAGCCGTGTCCGTGCGTTGCCTATCAATGACATCATACCAACCTTAACCTCGGTTTCTGGTTCTATTTTGTAGAAACCATGGAAACATCAAAGACGCTTTAATATATTATACGTTTTATTAGACAGGTGAGCAACTGTTTGAATACATTCATAGACAGAAAACTAATCATGTTATATAGCTCAATACGTTATGTCAATTTGATGGGTTTTTTTCAACATCATTTGGACATCAGTGTGTGGACATCAAATTGACATTAAAAAATTGACGTCAATTTAATGTTTTTTTCGACATCAATTGGACATCAGCGTGTGGATGTCAACAAAGTCCAACAGTGTTTTTGAAAATCTACTTACCCCACCTTTAAAGCAACTTGTACACCTTAATAATTTTGTATTATTGGAATGGCAGTGGCTAAATGCATTGCATATTGTACTTGGCAGATGTGTATTTCTGTGCGTGTTTTTTATTGTGGCAACTTGCATGTTGACTTTATCTTGCTGGTGTGGCTTACTTGGAAGAAATAATAAGGATTACTGATCTAGGTGGTTATCCATGCTTGTTTATGTTAGTATGAGTGATGGTGGCTGAAAATCTTGTAATAAATGCTGTAGTTTATAATGTCTTAAAATGAGTGATACAAGTAGTTCCATCCTCAAACAGGTGCTGTACAGCAGTCAAATCCAGAATCGTCAGAGGCTGACATCATCAAATACATAAAGAACAATCTCCGATCAGCTCCTGACAGATATGGGGGTATGGGATGCCAGAAGGGCCAGACAGCCATTGATCTTTGTTCACAATCAGAATAGCTGCATTTTTGTTTTTATTTACATTTGTATTATTGATTTGAAGTTTGCTGAATAAAAGTTCTGTCATGACAACTCTCTGAGTGTTTGGCATGGTAATAGGTATGACAATGTTGATATGTTTGGTCTTGGTGGAACACATCTGCTAAGCTGCTGCTGCTGCAGAGCAAGTACGGGATTTGTTACTGCCAATATGTACACGACACATGCTGTGAGCGAGTAAGACATGCTGCTTCTGTACAATATAGCATACATGAATTACCCGTAGCAGATCTATACAGGTGGAGCTGGGGAAGGTGGAGGGTTTCTGAAAGTGCACTGCACTGCTAAGGCAAATACTATTCGTGTATTTGAAGACTGAGCATGCAAGCTCATTGGCTACTACTGCAGCAGAAACCAATCATCTGTGTCCTATAGATAATGATGTGATTACGAGCAGTTGAGTTAAGGACCAATTAGCCTGCCCATTTAAAGTTTCATGACAGAACATTGTATTTTTCTTTCATTGCATTGCGTCGTTATTTTGGTGGTCGAAAGAATATCAGTGTGTGGGTGTCAAATGGACGTCAAATTTTTGACGTCAGTTTGATTTGCATTTTTGACCTGTTTTTTGAAGTCAATTTGATATTTTTTCAATATCAATAGGACATCAATGTGTGGACGTCAAATGGATGTCAAGTTATTGAAACGTCAATTTGACGTTTTTTTTCCCCGACAACAACACTTATGTAAGCACATGGCCTTGGTGGAAATCAATGTATTCATGGGGTCATACCATTTGACATGTATACCTAAGAATACCTGACCATACCCTAGAAATGTCAAATGATCTCATATTTTAAAGACAGTTAATAACCGTTGCATGCAGCAGTTAGTGTCACCAGGGGTCCTTCTCTGTGATATAATTTCCTGTCACATGTTCTTCTTGTGCAATATTAACAAAATGGCTCCATGAATGGTGGTTACACCACCTTGACACTTAAGGAATTTGACTTGACTCACATGATTCCCCAAATTATTGATAATATTCAGAACAATGGTGTTGCGTTTATTTTTATTTACTATTAAATTGTTCTAATGTAAGATTATGCCAAACTAACTGATAAGGTGTTTTATTGAGAATTTCTCCTTTTTTAAACAAGATCAATTATTTGGTACAAAGTTTTTACGGTTACACCACATTGACATTTTTGCAATCAATCCCCAAATATTCTCTCAAAATTGATTAAAACCAGAAATTTTAGACTTGGTCCTCAAAAAAGAGAATGTATGCAAGTAATTTGCTAATTTATTTTGAAATTTTAACCCTTTTAAATTTAATTAAACTATATGGACACAAAAAAATTAGCGTCACGTCAATGACCCTAAAACAAACTAAAGGCATAATGGAGGGCATCTCTAACTCACAGGTTACCTCATCAGCCCAGACTCCTCCTCACTATTTGGTAACCACTTCCCACATAAAAAAAGGACAATGCTTCTCTTGTTCCTTTTCCTTAAATCCCACTTTATTTTCACTTTTCTGATATATCCCTGCCTTTTTCATAGCATTCCTTCATGTTTCCCTCCTCCCCTGCCCCTCTCCCTCAATCGCATCTGTTGTGCCCGTAAACATAGTCTGGTTTGCTGAGATTAAGTCTTCTTTAACACAGTACAAACAACTTGAGGGCAGAGTTGCACTCCAAAGTTACAAAAAGATAAATCGCAGTACTGCAGAATCAGCTAGCACTATAGCAGCATTAAAATTCAGCAAGCCGCATTAAAATTATTAACCTCGGTGGTTCTCAGCTGGTGAGCCGTGTCTGTGGGCCACAGGTCTGTTCAGATCGTGAACATAAGCGGGAAATACTAAAATTCAAGTAATAAAATGCAACCACCCGTCATTCGTGAAATAAAATAAATAGCCTCATTACATTTCAAAAGGTATAGGAGAAATTTCCTTATCTTTATTTAATAAATTAGGTTGCCATTTCTTTAATAGTTTAATATATTATAATAAAATAAATAGCCTCATAGACCGCATATGCGCCAGAGAAACAAGAGCGCAGCCATCTTTAAAATTTTGTCTTTGAACTTCCGTTTTTGCTGTAAATTTCTGTGGCATGGCTGTCTAAGAGTAATTAGCTGGTGAAGTTTTACTTATTGTAAAGTCAACAAAAGTTATCATGTGCATTCGCTGCATTGTAATGTCTGAAGCAGATATCTTAACAAACGTCAGTAGACAGGAAAGATTTTAAAAGAGCGGTTCATTCATAAATCCGTAAGATCTTACCTTCATGCTGTGGAAATAGAAACCAGAAGAACAAAACGAGCGCAGCGCTGAAAAGGGGTGGGACCACATAAGGTCTATTAATTATCCTTTTGATATTTTATATATTTATTTAATTTAATAAATTAAATTACCATATCTTTATTAATAAAAAAAATAAAAAATAAATAGGTGTATTAAATTTTAAAAGGTGTAGGTTGCAGAGAGCATCAAACCACTGAAATTCAACATTCATTTAGAAAATAGTCAATATTTCTATTTAGCCTACTTTGTGCTATAGATAGTTCTGGTTTTGGGTCACCACTGTCTAATATGCAGTAAAATCTGGATTCTGCAACACAAGCAAACAATATTTATGGACCTCCAGCCTATTCAAATAATTCCCATACAATAAAATATGACAAGAGGCATGGGTATTTTGTAGTAATCTTTATAAAGAACACTGATTTAGTCACCGAGTGGCTTTACACAAATGTCATTAGAGACACAGCACATCAGAACGTATTGCAGGCACATTCTGAATCAGTCGTTTCAGTCAGGGGATTCACAGCTACAATTCTGCAACTCCATGCTGATAATAATTCGTTTTCCCAGACAGATCCCCGCACACACACATAAGAGTGTAAAGTCAATGCAAGACATGACGACAGCAACAAAACCCAAGCATGAAAATACTTACATGCTCATCTACATTTACAACAGTTAACAAGACTTCAAGAGCACTTCTATTGTACATTATTGTGAGTTCTCGATGGAAGTCTTAAGATGATGACGTTTTATATACATCTACTTACAGCTGGAGATCAACAACTCCATGTGAGAGATTTCGATTGGATATTTACATTGGCAGCCACATTCTCTGCCCACATTTTACACATATGGTTGCTGATAATAAGAGCTATATCTGTACAACTGAGAGGCATCATTTCAATGCTCGAAAATACAAATCTAGGAAGCATATTTAGTAACATCTATAATCAGTGCTGACAATGATTGAGTTGTTTTCTATTCCAGAGGACTAACCCTTTGTACCCCTAAGCCATGATGTCTTGTACCAGAAAGCGGAATCTGCTTGCTGTAACGATCATAACAATGCCACTTTTTTGGGTCATCACATTTGCAGCTGTATTTCTTCATACTGCTTCAATATTCCAAAGTTAGTAGAGGTCCTGCATCTAACAAAACCATAATCTGTCACAGCTGTTATTCAATCATAAGACGTCATGTAAAATGGCATTGTTTCCTTTATGGCTGTAACCTAAAACATAGATCAAGTCTGTTGAGAAGAGATCACCACAGTCTTAGATGGAGAACTACGAGTGCATTGCTACTGCCACTGAATGAACACATTTAGAGCGCACTGCTAGAGTCCTGGAGGAAGTGCACGTGTTGGGATCTCAGCATGCTTCGATGAGGTCTGGAGGTTTTAGACGATGGATCCCTTCGAGGATGACAGATGAATGGAGCGAATGCGCGTGGCTAGCGTCTTCTCCAGGTCGTGCAACACGTCGGGGCAGCAGTTCTCCACCGGGGTGTTATAGAGCAATTGTTTAAATGGCTCAAGCTCTATGAGAACTGCCATGTTCTTCAGAAAGTAGCCCTCGATGTAGGCCGACAGCTCAGGTGCCTCCAGGAACTAAGAGAAAAGCAGAGGAAAGAAAAAACTGAGAATGTAAAGAATATTCCGTGTACATACCACATGGAAAATTTAATCTGAGAACATGTACGATTGTAACATAAATAGAATAGACTGCCATTACTTTAGCATGGTTGTAGATCTCCACACAAGTTTCGGTGTTGATGTTCTTGGCGCAGATGATCTCACAGTGTCTCTGTAATGCCTCCAGCTGGAAGAACTTAGATGCAGAGAGGAGCTGGAAGAGATGGGAGAAAGAGAGAAGTTGAGAATATAAAAATATAAACCTCAATATAAGGCTAATTTTATATTAGCCTAGTATAACCATAAATGTGAATCTTAGTGGCATTTTTAGTGTTTGGGGTCAGCAAAGACACATTAAATTGATTAAACATGAGAGTAAAGACATTTATAATGTTACAAAACATTTCTATTTCAAATAAAGCTGTTCTTTTAAAAAAAAAATTATCAAAGATGGTTTCCACTAAAAAATATTAAAGGATTTGTTCACTTTTAAATGAAAATTACCCCAAGATTTGCTCACGCTCAAGCCATCCTAGGTGTATATGACTTTCTTCTCTCTGATGAACACAATCAGAGTTATATTAATAAATATCCTGATGCATCCAAGCTTTATAATGGCAGTGAACGGGGGCAACAAGTTTGAATCTCAAGAAAGTGCATCCATCCACGGCTCCGGGGGTTTGATAAAGGCCTTCTGAAATTAAGCGTTGCGTTAGCGTAAGAAAAATATCCATATTTAACAAGTTATAATATAAAATATCTTACGTCCGCCAGACCGCTTTTCATATTCAACTTACGAAGAAAGTGTAACTGACGCGACATCAGTTTTCAGACATCACTCTTTTTTCGTAAGTTGAATATGGAAGGCGTAGGACGTAGAGTAAGCATTTTGAACAGGCGTTACACTCTTCGTAAGCTAAATACGGAAGGCGGCCTAGCGGAAGATAGATATTTTACTTTATATCTTGTTAAATATGTATATTTTTCTTACACAAACGCATCGCTTCACTTCAGAAGGCCTTTATTAACCCCCCGATGCCGTGTTGAGTACATTTATAATGGATGGATGGATGGATGGATGCATGAGCTTCAAACTCGTTGGTCCCGTTCACTGCTATTATAAAGCTTGGACGCATCAGGATATTTATTAATATAACTCCGATTGTGTTCATCAGAAAGAAGAAAGTCATTTACACCTAGGATGGCTTGAGGGTGAGTAAATCTTGGGGTAATTTTCATTTTAAAGTTTACAACATTGATAATGATTCTCAAGTAATTGGCGTAAAAGCTGCTGAAATTTTACTTTGCTATCACAGGAATAAATTACACTGTACATATATTATACACTGTAAAAATAAACTTTCTAGATTGTATAACATAAGGGCTGAAATGGAGCTATTAGTACTTACATCCATAACCTCAGTGTTTCTGATGTGAAGTGCATCCGTTCCACCACAGTACAGATACTGCATCACCAGCTATAAGGGAAAGCATCAGTATAAGGGAATGCATCAGTCAGACACAACAGACCACAATATAAAAATGATGAGCTTTCCTATCATTCTCAATAAAAGTTACATAAAAATAACAAGACACGCTTGCATCTTTTAGTGCAGGAGTCAGACTGTACCTGAAATACATTGTATTTGACATGGCTGATTTCAATACAGGTGTTCTCGGCAGCTGGTCTGTTTGCTAGAAGTGATTTAAACCTTGGGTATAAGAAGGAGAAGTTAAAACAATGATAAACATACTCTATACAGAGTAACTAATGAAAATAAGCACTTTCTTATGCCTCATATCTGTGTTGTATTGTAATTGAAACAACAAAACACAAGTTAAACATGTCACTGCATGCAATTTTACAGTGCTTCGTTTTAGTTAGATGCAGTACATCAACTGACCTGTTGGAGGCGGTAAAGAGCAAAACTTTGTGAGCATAGAATGGCTTTCCCTCCACCAGGAAGGTCACATCTGACATCTCCTTGTTGTTTAGAAAATGAGGGTCTGACACACAAACATATCACAGATGCATTTCATTAGTCATAATTGTCATCTGTGGAAATCAACAGCATGCTACAGTTGCTGTCAACAAAGCTCAAAGTGTATATCCAAAAATGAAAATTCTGTCATCATTTACTTCTCAATTCTCACAATGTTCCAAACCCGTATTACTTTCTTTCTGCTGTGGAATATAAAATGAGAAAGTTTTCAGGAATGTACTGGTTGGTTTTCCATTCAGTTACAAATAATTGGGAAAGAGGAATGGAGCTTTCAAGGACACAAAAGCACCACAAAAGTAGACAGAGAGAATTGTGCACTATATAAGTCCGCTGAGGCCAGGCGATAGCTTTATGTGACAAACAGACTGAAATTTAAGTCTTTATTCACTGCAAATCAGCCCTAGATCTCCTTGGAATGTATGTGAGAGTAAAGTTTGTTCTGTGCATGTATTGTTCTATTGAGTCAGATCTTATGAATCAATCATTTGATCCAGTTCACAAAAGTAGTCTCAATGATTTGTTAATCAATCGGACTGTTGCAGTTCATCTTACTTACTTACAACTTAAATTTTGGTCCGTACGTCACCGTAAGCTATTATATAACTTATTACCCTGAAGCTTGAAAGCTCCACCCCTTTTTTAATTGCTGTACATGTGCTTTTACCATTCTTAGTTTTTATTGTTTTTTAAACAACATAATTAGCTTTAAATTTAAGTTTTCATTCCAGTTTTTAATTTGAGTAAATTTAGTACTTTAACTAAAACATTTTATATCAGCTTGCCAAGACAGCTAATTTTTGTTTAACATTTTTAAGTTTTTCATCTAATATTTATATTTTGTTTCAGTTTTATTTATATTAGTGAAAATTACTTTTAATGGTTTTCATTTTTTTTAACCATAACAACACTAAACAAAATTATCATGAAGATGGAAATTAATTAAAAAAGTGCGTAACTGCAGTACACGCTTCAGAATTTCTCCTTTTGTGTTCCACAGATGAAATAAAGTCACACAGTTTGGAACATTTTTGTGTGAACAATCCCTTCAACTTGCATTTAAAATATTTTTTTAATGGCAGAACCACCCACAAATGACATTTTTCACTTGACATTTCATTAACAAAGAGAGTGCTCAGTTTAATTCAAAAAGTTAAATTCATTCTGGTCATGAAAAGCTTGCAGTTGATTGTATTTTACAGAGAGCATGGCACAACCTGAAATTTGGTGTAACATACCCAGTCTTGACGTCTGTTTCCTCTTGATCTCGGTGAGTTTGGGGATCGGGTACGGCCCGTAGCAATGAGTAAATATCACGGCCAGCTGCTGACTAATCACTTCATTCTGCAAACCATGGGAAAGAGTAACCAGTAAGACCCCTCTCATCAAGTCCCATTACAAAACAACACATTTTGACTTGCCTTGAAGGTGTTAGCAATGCTAATGTGTGAGGGTTTTGTGTATGTGTGAGCTTGCATAGCATCACAGAATCTATTCTTGAGAAGTATCAGTGCATGGTGTTTTTTGGGATCAGTACTTTGTTAAAGAGGCGAGACGAGTACGTTAAGTGCAGGAAGATGCTTAAATCCCTGTCAGATTACTCCCTCTGCAGTCTGAACGATCAGCTTCTCTGAAAGATTGTTAGAGGTTCCTCATCAACTTGACGTTTCTCTCACCCGGCCTGCCTCTGTCTCTACAAATCACCTGCTGTCAGCACAGCGCTGCTATTTCCTCCCTCTCTCAATCTCTCTGCCGTTCTTTCTCTTGGTCTCTCTCTCTTTGTACTAACAAGCAGACACACATTATTTGTGAAGGTTGAGCGGGGAGCGGAAACTGTCAGTCATCCCTGCAGGGCTCAGAGTAAAGTTCCTTGACTCCACCATAGATCAACCTTGACAAACACACTCACACATACACCTACTGTTGCCCCAGTGGAAGGAAGTCCACGTTTATCTTTCCTTCCTGTACTGTCTGATATGCTGTAGAGGGAGTAGATATGGATGTGTGAAGCAGATGTAATGGTCAGCGTTTAAGGATTCTTTTAAGCACCCTAGTTTCAAAGAAAGGCTCACTATTCCATAACACTGTGGGAGGACGTCAACAGAATGCCCAATTTAAATTATGCGAGTTTCTGCCTTCACTTCCTCTTCTGAAGAACCAATATGTTCCCCAGGGTTCTGGTCTCTAAAGATTCTGAGAGAAGTAATCATGTATCTCAGGCAAGCTACTAGCAATACCAAGATCAGAGGTTCGATTCCCAAGGAATTCACATACTTATAAAGTGTACTAGAAACTAGAATGCAGTGCAACCCACTTTGAATTAATGTGTCTGCCAAATAAGGTATTATTGTTAACAAAATCAGTGTTATTTTGGCATTATTAAAGGGTTAGTTCACCCAAAAATGAAGTTTCTGTCATTAATTCCTCACCCTCATGTCGTTCCAAACCTGCAAGACCTTCGTTCATCTTTGGAACACAAATTTAGATATTTTTGATGAAATCCGAGAGGTATTTTATCTCCCATGTAAAGCAACGAAATTACCACATTCAAGGTCCGGAGAAGTAGTAAAGACATTGTTAAAATAGTCGACGTGACTACAGTGGTTCAACCTTATTGTTATGAAGTGAGGAGAATACTTTTGTGTGCAAAAACAAAACAAAATTAACAACTTTATTCAACAATTTCTTCTCAACCCTGTCAGTCTCCTGCACAGTTGAGGCAGTGCAGCACTTCCATGTTTACATCCGAAAACGCCGGCTCAGTAGCAGTGGCCAACGCTCTTCACGTGAGCACCAAGACACATGTGTGTGATGCTGACGCAGGAGCCGGCCAATACTGAGCCGGCGTTCGGATGTAGAAGCTTTCCTGTAGCTCAGTGGTTAGAGCATGGTACTAGCATTGCCAAGGTCATGGGTTCGATCCCAGGGATTGCACATACTCCGATACAAATGTATAGTATAATGCAATGTAAGTCGCTTTGGATAAAAGCGTCTGCCAAATGCATAAATGTATAAATGTAGAACACGGAAGCTCTTGAAAATTTCCTTGAAAATCTTGGAAATTGTTGAATAAAATAGTTATTTTTGTTTTGTGTTTGCGCACAAAAAGTATTCTAGTCACTTCATAACATGATATCTTTACTACTTTTTTGGGACCTTGAATGTGGTAATTTCATTGCTTTCTATGGGAGATAAAAAATAAAAAAACTCAGATTTCATCAAAAATATCTTAATTGGTGTTCAGAAGATGAACAAAGGTCTTATGGGTGTAGAACGACATGAGGGTGAGTAATTAATGACAGAAATTTCATTTTCAACCCTTTAATACACTATTATAGTATATATTAATTAGCTTTTATTTTTAATTTTAGTTGAAGCCTTGGTTATGTGTTATGTTTTATTATGTGATTTTGTCATTTTTATTAGTTTAAAAAAAAAATTCTATTTAGCTTTATTTATTTATTTTTTATATATAGTTTTAGTTAACCATAACAACACTGAACAAAATTATAAAGCTGAAAATTGGCAGTGAAAATTCATTTAATTAATTAAAATACACATAAAACTATAAATGCAATATTAACTATAACTAAAAGAATATATATATTGTATTTTTATTTATTGCAGAATTTTCTCATATAATTAATCTTTCATGCCTGACTTCTGACAATCTCCTGTAAAAGAACAGCCTGATTATATAGCAAGAGCCTGTCTTATCTTTCTAATGAAAAGTCCGTTTTTTATAAACAAAGTTTAAGGGCAGGTAAATTCGGTGACACCACAATAATAAACCAGTGTGCAGCAAAGTATGTGGCAACTCAATCAAATATCTGCGCAACATGAAAGAAATCTTGTTTATTTGTTACAATTGGCCTTGAATTTTGAAAAATAATAGTTTTTGGCATAAAGTTTCAAGGGATAAACCCCAAAACTATTTGTAAAATAAATAAAACAACGAATTTCAAAAAATAGAAACTTTAATACAAAACTGTTTATGAACCACTAGGTTTAAACTGTAAACTGAAATTGAAAACCAAAATCCAAAAAGAAACAAAACTAAACCTAGTGACATTTAAAAACTATAATAACTCTGTTGCAAGATGAAGAAATATGAGGTCAAATGTAGAAATTGCTGAGTTTTGCATGTGTGTTAGTTCACCTTGCTGGCACGCAGGATCTGGAACATGAGTGGGAGGCCGTGTGTTATGAGTTCCTCTGTGTACTCCTCCTCTTCAATAGAGCTGAACTCTTTCAGCAGACCCTGGATCAGCGGCCGCCGGTGCTGCAGGAAACAAGTTCGCAAGGACTCCATCCAGGTGTGCAGAGTCCAGGGCACACCTGATACACACAAAATACATGACAATCACCTTTATACTTTTTAACAAGTAGGAGACGCCTTTGAGCTTTTCACAAAAGTATACATTACCATTCAAAATCTATGGTTTGTGGTTGGAAATATTTTTTTTATGTTTTTTAAAGAAGTCTCTTATGTTCATCAAGGCTGCATTTACAAAAATACAGTAATAATGTGAAATATTATTACAATTTAAAATAACTTTTTTCTATTTTACTATATATTATAAAATGTAATTTATTCATGTGAAGGCAAAGCTAAATTTCCAGCATAATTACTCCAGTCTTCAGTGTCACATGATGCTTCAGAAATCATTCTAATAAGCTGATTTGTGCTCAAGAAGCATTTCTTATTATCAATGTTGTGCTGCTTATTATTTTTTTGGAAACCATAATACATTTTTCCAGATTCTTTGATGAGAAAGGAACAGTATTTATTTGAAATTAAATTAAATTAAATTATCACTTTTGATCAATTTAATGATCCCTTGCTTAACAAAAGAATTAATGCCTTAAAAAACAACTTTTGAATGGTAGTGTATGTAAATGTTTACATTTTATGAATAAAATATCTGTAAATTTCAGTTGCTAGGGTTGTGGTTGGAGGGATCTTATGTTATTTCTTACTGCCACAAGCCAAAATAGCCCAGATATACTGGTTTCCAGATATAACTTGGGTCCCTCCTTCAATGCGGGTCCATGCAAATTTCACCTGCTTTATTGTATGCCATGCCAAAATTGTCCAAATATTTTGAAAAGCAATAGCATGCCTCAGTAAGCTAATTATTACCTTAAGCTACACGTACTATAAGCATTAGCACTGTGTAGATTCTAAATTAAGTTCTGCAAATTCATTGTAATACCATCATTTTATTACTATAGATACTATAAGAGCACTGACCTAGACTTCTGATGTCCAATGTGATGTCGACATAGCCATGTTCAGAGCTGTGATACATCGCCTCTCTTAGAGCTTTGAGTTTGGCCTTCCCTGTGCGGGTTGCTTCTATCTTGAGGGAATTCCTCTCTTCCATTTCTGATCCCTCAGCCAAGATCTCCTGTAGAGACAGAACATCCGCCTTCCCCTTTTCCGACTGCGACAGAAGCTTGCAGAACACGTTCCTGCAGCACGGGGATGAGGATGATACGATTTTGCAGGTTTTATTAATAAATTACGAGACTGTATGTGTGTGTGTGTGTGTATTTGACTGATGCAAGTGTGTGTATTACCTGTGTCCATGCGCAGCAGCCAGGCTGAAAGAGTTCATGTCCCCATGTGGTGCAGTAGAGATGCCATTGCGGTACATGGTCCCAACCATGGGGTCTGCTCCTCTCTCCAAAAGCAGACTGACCAGCTCAAAGTTCCCTACAGCAAACAAACTGCTGAGTCTTCTCTTGTGGCCTCGCTGGCTTATAATTCAGTAATTCGAGAAGGAAATGGCGCTGTTGTCCGGTCTGCAGTGTGAGCTTTCTTACCTGCAGCGGCAGCTAACTGCAAAGGCGTCTCAGTGTAGTTCTCCATTCCGTCCTGCAGAGAGCCCTCCACATTAGCTCCAGCGTCCAGCAAGAGCTGAGATAAAAGGAAGAAGAGAGGTTTTAACTAGTATATAAACTTTTTGCTAAGATTAAAGGGTTAGTTCACTCAAAAATGAAAATTCTGTCATCAAATACTCGTGTCGTTCCAAACCCATAAGACTTTCGTTCATCTTCAGAACACAAATTTTAATGAAAAAATTTCTGTCCCTCTATTGAAAGTCTATTCACCAAATCTATGACAGTTCAAATTATTCATAAAGAGATCATAAAATAAATCCATATGAATCGAACAGTTTAATCCTAGTCTTCTGTAGAGACATGATCGCATTATATAATGAACAGATTTAATTTAGGTTTTTATTAGTGCTGTCAAAATTAAAGTGTTAATGCAACGCAAATTAATTTTTTCAGTTTAACATGTTAATTATATTTTATGCAATCAACACAGCATCCGTTGTTTCCGTCATCCTTTAGCTAGCGTTAAATTATATGATCAGACTCTTATTCATGCAAATGCTTTTAAACCATTAAAACGCAACAAGACACAAAAGAGAACGCAGTGCGTGCTGTCTGTGAATCTTCTGTCTGTGTGCGACTCGCTTTGACGAGTATCCTCATAAGTACAGTCTTAAATGAGTTAAATTAAGTCTTAAATGAACACAAAGATTTGTGAGAAAATAGGATGCAGATCCTTGTCATGTGCGGCAGGTCTCAAAGTGACTGCAGCCTAATAAACCTGCTACAGTCTTCCATTAAAGTCCCCCTGAAATCAAAATCAAATGTAAGTTTTTTTTAGCTTTTATTATGAATATGAACTTTTTTCTACATGGTGAATGGCACATAGTGCACTATATAGGGGATAGGGAATGATTAAAACAGTGTAAATGCACTGCTCCGGTCCAGAGACACGATAGCACAGAGCGGATCATATCCGCGAATCTGACCACAAAGCATATCAGACCCATTTGATTTCTGCACAGAATGCTATATTTTAAAGCAATATGGACGAGATTAGGAGGAGAAATGGTTAGAGATTAGAAGGAAACTGAGGTTTTACTGAGCTCAACGGCTCTGGCCGAGCTGTGATATAAACAAAACGCTACTGGCTATTTTTAAAAAAGCTGATCGATATGTCCCGCCCTGTCTTCCTGTGTCAGTTCACTGAATAATGCTGCGTGTTCCAAGGCACTTCAGTGAGCCTTTAATGTTAATCAATTAATTGCAGAAAAATTAATTAATTAGCTATTTATTCGATTGAAAGCACTAGTTTTTATACACATAAAAATATTGATCTGCGAACATGCACAGAGCACTCAAATTTGGTAAACGGAAGTTTGAACGTTTGCACCAAGCAGGTTCGGTTGAGCTTCCGATAACCATATTTGAGTGTTCTGTGTATGTTCGCAGATCAATGTTTATAGGTGTATATATATCTAAATTAAATCTGTTCATCATTGTGGCGAGCAGGGCGGGCGAGAGCCGTGAGGGAACGGCGCGAGGCCGGTGACGCGAGTGCTAATGATCGTCACCTGTGAGGCGCACCGGCCTCGAGTCCCTCACGGAGGAGCTCCGGAGGCATAAAAGGAGGAGCGACGACAGTGAACGGACGAGAGAGGACCAGGCCTGGACTTTATTTTATGTTTTATTATGTTTGTGTGGCCGGCAGACGTCCGCGAGGGTCTGCCGGCATTACTTTCGTTTTGTTCTGTTTATTTTGAATTAAAGTTTGTTTGAATGTTCGCCGGTTCCCGCCTCCTTCTTCCCGTACTTACGAACTGTGTTACAATCATATAAAGCGATTGTGTCTCTTCGGAAGACTTGGATTAAATAGCTCAATTCATATGGATTTCTTTTACGATCTCTTTATGAACGTCTTGAATCGTCAGTGTTACAGGTAAATAGATTTTGTGTTTTGAAGATGAACGAAAGTCTTACAGGTTTGGAATGGCAAGAGCATGAGTAACTGATAACAGAATTTTCAGTTTTGGGTAAATTTTCCCTTTAATAAGAGGCATTAGCTCAGCCAAAAGACAATGACAGTGAAATAAGCAAACACATAATGAATCAGAATGATTGTACGAATTAATGATAAAATGAGAGAGCACAAAGCACCCCAATTCATGCAGACAAGATTTTCAGGAGAAAACTGATGCATACGCTACAGGAATTTTATTCTGACTCAGTCGTTTGGCTCATAAACTGCCGAAAGTTCGGGTGGGAGAGAGAGGTCACTACCTGCACCACGGGGATGTGCTGGTGAAGTACGGCGAAGGTGAGAGGCGTGGCCTGCCGGGTCTCTGGGAAGACTGAGGGGTACTTTTGCACTGTGTTTGGCACCTACGGGAGGTACAGGGGACAGAGCAGGGCACAAATGAGAGAAAAACCTGTCCTGGGAAAAGCACAGAGACCCTGCGCTCAGCTGAAAATATGGAGATAGGAGAGGAGCTTTGGCCTTTCTGTCACTTTATAGGAGCTGCATGCACTGTATATGTATATATATATATATATACAGTATATACTCACACACTATCATTCAAAAGTTTTGGGTCTAAAACATTAATAGTTTTATTAAGCATGGATGCATTATATTGATCAAAAGTGACAGTTAAGACATCACATTTATAATATATTTAATATTTAATATATATAATGTATTTATTATGCAATAATAATAAAAAGATTTCTATTTTAAATGAATGCTGTTCTTTTGAACTTTCTATTTATCAAAGAATCCTGAAAAAAATGATCATGGTTTCCACAAAAACATTAAGCAGCAACTGTTTTTAACATTGATAATAATAAGACATTTTTCGTGAGCACCAAATCAACATATTAGAATGATTTCTGAAGGATCATGTGACACTGAAGGCATTGATAATAATAAGAATATTATTATCAATATTAATATTATTATCAATCACGGCTACTGAAAATTCAGCCTTGCTATCACAGGAATAAATAAAACTATCAAAAAAGAAAAAAGATATTTTAAATTGAACTCCTTTAAAAAAAACAAAAAAACTTTTTTGTACAGATGGTCAAATAATCTTGCTTCCATTCAAATTATGAGTCAACTTAAAAATTGAAGGTTAATTTAACGTCATGACATTAATATGTTGCCTTATATTCTGGATTACATATTTTGTGACATTAACAAACAAGTCGAAAGTCTAGTGAAATGTTTCTGAAAGTGTAAGGCTTTGCAAGTGGAAAAACAGCATGGCAAACGTCAATAAACTTTTCATATTTTTTGACACAGAGTTGCAAACAATATTATTTCCCTGCTACAGTTGACTGAAACTATGACTTGCGCTGAAAACATCTTTGAGACGTAGCTGGAAATAGCGACAAATAGTGAGTGTGTGTATTAGTGAGAAATCTGTCTGTACTAGATTCTAGGGCCGAGTTTGGCAGAACAACACCTAGTGACAGTGACTTCCAACAAAAAGCAGAACTCTACGCAGACAAATCCCTCATGGGCATGCAAAGCAGTCTGAGTTTTCTCCTGTTGTACCACAACACAGAAAACACAAACACTACACATGAAACTACATGACGAGCAGGATGAGTGTACATCATGTGTATATAAGAACGCAGCAGAGATGTAGTCACAAACCTCACTGTTGATGTCAGCTCCTGCATCTAGCAGCATCTGAACCATGGCTTCGTCACCGAGGACACAAGCATACATCAGAGGGGTCATGCCCTGGAAAACACACAAAAGACCACACTGACAATATGCCAGATATATCTTCTGATTGTAGTGTAATGACAGAATACAACTTGACCATATTATGCAGCATTTCATTCAAATACATTACTCTATTTTATATGGACATAATTCCAGCACTGAAAGAGTCTTCTTGTGCTGATAATTAATCTACTGGAAAACCTATGAAAAATGTTACCCAATCAAGAGTTGGAAAATCAGATAACAAGTGAACTAGGTAAGAATCAAATGTAATGGCAAACATTTCCACTCCCTAAAGTAGAAAATGGAGCAAAGCAATCAGTAATGGAAAGAGCACTTGTATGTTTCCTAAAAGCTGGCTCTGATTAAGACGGTCAACCGTTAAACGCTCTGAATCTTGAGAGAAACCTGCAGTGCAAATCTGTTTTGTTTTTTTCTGGGCTTCCATAAAGGGAAAGTACAGCAATGTGTGCAAGCATGTAAATTCTGCAACCTGTCGACTTACACATTTATCTACATTTAGTTGCCTTTATCCATTTGAAGCAACATACATTTTTGCACCTGGAGCAGCACCTGCATTTGTACTGGAAGGTACCTCATGAACAAAGCGCTTCAGGGGTCTGAACCAGCAACTTTTAGGCTATAAGACCAGGCCAAGACCATTACAACACACAATCACTTCCCACTGAGGTTTTTTAACCCCCAGGTGACAGTTTGCAAAAAGGTTTTTTTTATTTATTTTTTTATAAATTGTTTTAGGGCTGTCAAAGTGAACATGTA
>RJVU01048406.1:7748098-7775064 GCA_003731715.1 Anabarilius grahami | reverse complement strand
GAGATAGGAATTTTGGGTTTTCATGAGCTGTATGCCAAAATCATCAGTATTAAAACAATAAAAGACCTGAAATATTTCAGTTGGTGTGCAATGAATCTAAAATATATGAAAGTTTAATTTTTATCATTACATTATGGAAAATAATGAACTTTATCACAATATGCTAATTTTTTGAGAAGGACCTGTATCTGTCTAATAATATATTATATCATATAATAATATTAATAATATTATTATTATATTATAATAAGGCCTTCCATAAGATTGTGGCGTGTTTCTGTGGGAATTGTTGCCATTAGAATTTTTGTGAGGTCAGGTGTTGGACGAGAAGGCCTGGCTCGCAATCTCCATTCCAGTTCATCCCAAAAGTGTTCAGTGGGGTTGAAGTCAGGACTCTGTGCGGGCCATTCAAGTTCTTCCATACCAAACTCATCCAACCATGTCTTTATGGACCTTGCCTCAGGCACTGGGGCACAGTCATGCTGGAATAGAAAACTGTTCCTACAAATTTGGAAGCATAGCACTGTCCAAAATGTCTTGGTATGCTGAAGCATTAAGATTTCACTTTACTGGGAGTGAAGGGCTTAGCCCAACCCCTGAAAAACAGCCCCATACCATTATCCCTCCTCCACCAAACTTTATAGTTGGCACAATGCAGTCAGGCAGGTAATGTTCTATTGGTATCCGCCAAACCCAGACTCGCCCATCAGACTGCCAAACAGAGAAGCATGATTTGTCACTCCACAGAACATGTTTTCACTGCTCCAGAGCCCAGTGTTGGTGTGCTTTACTCCACTCCATCCGAAGCTTGGCATTGTACTCTGTGATGTGAGGCTTGCATACATCTGCTCGGCCATGGAAACCCATTCCATGAAGCTCCCACCGCACACTTTTTGTGCTGATATTAATGCCAGTGCAAGTTTGGAAATCTTCAGCTATGGAATCAGCTGTGGTGACTTCTACACACCATGCGGCTCAGCACTTGGTGACCCCGCTCTGTGACTTTATGTCTTTCACTTTCACTGGTGAGTTGCTGCTGTTCCTGAATGCTTCCACTTTCCAATAATACCACTTACAGTTGTCAGTGGAATATCTAGCAGGGATGAAATGTCATGAACTGACTTATTGCAAAGGTGGCATCCTACTACAATACCATGCTTGAATTTACTGAGCTCTTCAGAACGACAATTCTTTTCACAAATGTTTGTAAATGCAGACTGCATGGCTAGGTGCTTGATTTTATACACGTGGCAATAGGTCTAGTTGAAACAACTGTATTCAACAATTAATAGGTGTGTCCCAATACTTTTTTTGTCCATATAGTGTGTATAGTATGCCAAGGAAATATTTTAAATATGAGGGAAGAACAATGCACTAAACTTGGTTAAGGTATTTATCTGACAAATGATTTGGCAAAAAAGAGGTTATTTACAGCTACAGGTTTTATTTTACTATGCAAAAGAAATGCATATAAAAACAAAAAGCTCACAGGAAAAAGCATACATTGACTATAACATAATAAGTTATTAATATTTAATTGATTCCCTCTTGTTTTTGCAAGTGTCCATGAGAGCCAAGCCTAAAATTGTCCACACATTTTTCATGTTTCATTGCATTATCACAAATAAAACAATTAACTCTAAGTACAACTACGCAATATGGTAACAAAATATTTAACAAATGTTGAATAATTTAAATAAAGGGTGAAGATGTCACTTTTCCAAGGCTGGACATCACTTTTGGCCACTACTGTATATATATACTACTGTCAAACATTTGGAATAATAATGGAGCATTTTTAAAGAAAAATTGCATGTATAGCTTAGTAAACCACATACAAAGATATTGTACAACTGTGTGCACGTTTGCATGAGATGTTTTGTAAAGAGCAGACTATCTGATAGATGAGAAATGTCACAAACCTCTTTTCAAACAAGGTCACACAAAGCTCTGCATTCATTACACAGAACATTAAACACTCTCCCTCTCGCTCCAATGACTATTTCCTTTCATATGTGAAACTTTCAGATTGTCTACGGTCTCATTTTATCCATGAGACCTAATTCTTCTGAATGCATTCAACTGAACAGCAGTGTGTTCAGTACAGTCAATAATACACTCTGAAAGGCACTCTGAGAAACAGCCTCATCTATTGCTCTGCAACTTAAATAACTGCAGCACTCGCACTTGTTCTCTTAGGAACATTTCACATCTCTGTTACTCCAAATGAATTAACAAGGCCGCCTGAGCGAGATAAGCATTCATTTAGAGAATAAGCGGCTTGTTTAACTGTTGTAATTCTGATTTCCTCTGCCAAGGCAGCAGATTTAAAGGAATAGCTCACCTAAAAATGAACAATCTGTCATCATTCTGTCACCCATATGTTGTTTCAAACCTGTATGACTTTCTTTCTTCTGTGGAACATAAAAGAATGTATTCTGAAAAACACTATATGAAAGCAAGCGGGGTTCAAAGTTTTATTGGATCCAACTGACTTTCATTATATAGACAAAAGAGTTGACTTCTTATGGGTTTGGAACAACATGAGCGTGAGTAAATAATGATAGTACAAAGCAAGAATGGAGCCATTGTAAAGACAGAATACCGATGAGTTTGAGAGGAAGCTATGAGGACTGTCTGACAGCGGAGGGCAAAGATATGCACTGTAATTACACAGTAATTACAGGATTATGCAGAATACATTATCAGGAGCCACGACAGTTACACACACAAAACAATAAAGCATAAGAATACACCTGTCAGCACAGAAACACACAGCGTTAGCAGTCAGAGGTGGTGGCAGGAGGCTCTCGAGAGGAAGAGAGGGGCTGGAAGCCACCTGGGGCACTTCTGTGACCGACACTCATCTCTTATTCATGATAGCGTGTGACATTTCCTCAAGTCAGAGGGGCAGAAGAGGAACTGACTGAGAGATATGCTCAAGATTAACCAGCTAAACAAACACAGCAATGGCAAAAGGTCTTCGTCGATTAGTCATGACCGTAAAACTCATTACCAAGAGGGCTAATCATCTACAGGTAATACAGGATATTCGTATGGGTAAGCATGGTGATGTAAGGAAACAACACAGCAGAACATTTTCTGTTTGCTTGAGTGTCTTGGGTTTAATATGATACTCTCATCCGTAACAGCAGAGAAGGTGCCCTTCATCACCAGACTGAGAATGAGACGTTGGGAATGGAGGATGCAGAATGGTGTTTTACTGTGAAAACTGAGCAGAATCGATTGGCTGTCCTCCCTGAGACACAACATAAATTACTAAGTAAAGGCCATGAGAGAGAAAGGTGCTCAGCTTGGCTTTACATTAGAGAACAGATTTTTCGGTCTTTCTGAACCGTCAAATTGGGATTTGCTGGATTACCTGTAGTTGTCTTATTTAAAATGTCTGGAAAACTGCACTTCATGAGTATAACATAAAAAAGAAAGAAACACCAAAATAAAGAGAAAGGAATACACACACACACACACATATATATACAGTCAAACCACCTTGAACATTTCATTCATTATTAAAGTTTATTCACTATAGTTTAAAAAAAAAATGGTAATAAAATATGACAAGATCTCAGAGTTAAACTGTGTCAGAAAAAAATTATCTTAATTATGTCACTTAATTATAACACTTAAGCAAAACATGGTCAGGTCAAAGTGTCTGAATAATTTTTGGTCACAATTTTTTTTATAAATTTTACTGGTAGTCCATTGTATGAAGAATTTTTGGGTATAATGTGTCACAGTTTAGTTTATTTTGCTATCCTCACATAAATGAACTATAGTGTCCTGCACCTACTATAAAAAAAAAATAAAAAATTATATCTAGTGTCAGAATCATTTTTGGTTTGACTGTATGTATTAACTAATGAAAGCAAAACTCCTAAAAATAAACTAAGATGGTCCTAAAAATATAAATAACATAAATATTATAAAATGTCAATAATTATATATAGATATAAACATTATTATAATATTATATACCATTTTATATTTTTAGGACTATTATGACTTTTTTTTGCATTTGAGCACATTTTGTGTATTTGTGTGTGTGTAGACTTATAAAATGATTATCATTTCATAATTTTAATAATATTTTAGACTTTTAGGACCATTTGAGTTCTGCTTTCTTTTAGATATATTACTTATATTTAAAGTTGATACTGTATATTTACACATTTCATGAGTTTCACCAATAGTTTTCTTTTATTGTTCTGTTAAAAAGACCACTTGGTCTGGGTCTCATCACACCCATGTAATGCAGTTGGCTTTTCCAGACATACAGTATATTCCAGCAGTCATCAAAACTACAACAGTTCCTGCAACAGAAAACTCACTGCTTAGCAGAATTACTGTATATCCTGTAAGAAAAGTGTAGATAAACAATTAAGAACCAGTCATTGGGCACCAGCGGTGCTCCAGAGCAATGAAGCAATGAAATGTAATGAGCGTTTTATGGCGCAAGAGGGAATAGATGCATTAGCAGAGCTATGGGAGGAAACAGGGACTTTTAGGAAAACGGGGAAAAAATGTTATGGACGGCATGGAAACACTCACTGATGGCAATTTAGTCACAAAGTTCTTTGATTGGTGTCTGGCCAACCTAAAAAATAACTGACTGTGGTGCAGGTCTCATTTAGACAGAGCCTAATGTAAGACACTTAAACAGCTATTTATTCTGCATAAGAGTTGATTCTCCTTTAGGGCTGTTTTTAGAATCGGTGCAGACTAATGCAAAAATGTGCATTTCCCAATTAGCTGTTAATGGCTGTAACTGCCATAGCCCAAAGTAAAGTTCTTGTATGCACACTCAAATGCTGAAAGCAGAGAATTAGTCTTATTTAGATCAAACAAACCATTACATGAACAAATGTAGTATGTAGGAAAAAAGTCCGTAAAGTGCAAATGAGTTTAGCTTCTCTGGGGGTTATTTGTCCCTTAGTTATTAGAGAGAGTTTATTTTAAACAATAGAAAACTAAATTCAAATATCCACCACTTATCTTTTCTATACAGCAAGCAAGAGCTTTTCAATCTGCATTAAAATAAGCACTGTTAAAATGACCTCATGAAACAGTAAGAAAATGTATTTTTCCAGGCAAATCCGGAGAGAGAATGATTAAGGAACAAGATCTGCTAACTCAAGGACACAATAGAATTTTAAAAGACGAATTCGACAAAAAAGGCTTCTAATGCATTGACCTTTTGACCCTCTAGTGCTCTACAGGGAGAGATGTCTTCTAGTTAACAGGATCATGAGTGACACATAAAAACCTATGTACTGTAATGGAAAGATTTAATCTATTGCTGTGCTCTGATGTTATGGGATTTATAAGAGTGTAATTATATTAAAGTTACAATTACTGTATAGAATATGAGATTTCAGACATCCCTCTGGATATATACAGCTGTGAGAGGATCGTGACAAGCCTACAAAAGGTCATATGTGCTTCAAATTACAATGATTTCCTGAGCGGCAGTGACTTTGACGGCCTTCCATTCCGATTTAATAACTTACAGATTTGAACCTCATAATAACCCTGATCCTACTGCTAATCGTGCATATTGGAAAAGCACAGTTACAGTAAATATACATTACGCAATAAATATTCGGAAACATTTTCTGAATACAGACTTGGCGTCTTGTTCACATTAAGTTTATAATATTTTAAAGCTTTCTGCACAGGCAAACCCTGCAACACACACAAAAACTCATTTATATCATTATAACAAGAAACTGTATAATTAGATCTACATTTTGCAAGTTCAGCCTTCTCTTAAAATAAAGTCTGGCCTTTGAGTAAGAGTGCTCTGTTATGACTGTCCAAATGCAGAAAGACTCTCTATGTGACAGTTGTTGTTTTTGTCCTTGCTGGAGGCGGTGTACTGGATGTGTAAAGCAGGGGAGGACCGCTGTCCCTATCCAGGGTTCAAACTGCCCTCAACTTCCCCTGCAGGGTCACTGGGGACAACCATGAGAAAGACATAGAGAGAGAGAGACAGAAGAGAAGAGCTGGAAATAGACTAAGCATTTTATGGAAATCTCCATGGATACTGTGTCTATAAAAAAGTACTAATGGAGATTTGATATTTAAGTTTTGACGAGCACATGCATTTTTGAAGGAACAGACAGCAGCATTTTGCGCATATCTGCTTCTGCGGGTTTGCTTTGGGATGTTTTCCATGAACTTTTCAGATATTAAACAGGGCCATGCGTATTTGTTGTATTTGATGTGAATTTTTGTGTTTGTTGTTGCCGAGTTCATATAAGGCAGGCATTGTGGCTACAAAGATTTCTGTACTGCAGAACATATAGTATTGCATTTAAAATCGATGTTCTCCAGAATAGAACAAGCTTTCTGCTGTGAAATATATTGAATTACACGACCAATCTTCTAAGTAAGAGAGCTTTACATCTAATCAGATTTGCATTTCCTGAAGGAAATACCAGTGCTTGCAAGGCAGCAAAAGAATAGTGTTAAAGTTTTGAGAATGAGTTTAAAGGCTTTGTTTCTGCATAAATTAAATGCTGTCGTTGTCATGACACTCAGCATGCATCATGTTTTCAGTCGGCTGCACATCACACGTCAATGTGCAGTGTACAGGATAACTGAATAAACATACGCCAGGAAGACAAGAGCCATAACAATTCAGTATTCAAAAATATGCAAGAAAGACAGCCAATCATAATTCAGCATGCAAATAAATGCAGGAAAAAATACCAATGGAAATTTAGGCACAGCTGAGAGCTACACTTGAGTGATGAACATTCTATCTAAATTTCAATTTTATATATATATATATATATATACACAAACACATACAAAAGTGTTGCCATTGCCTAATTAATTAATTATTTGACATTAAACTGTACTGAAGAACCAGATTGATTTACACATTTGAAAAATTTATAAATTACATGCTGTCTAACCAAGTGCTCTGTTGAACAATTGAGTTACTGATAACAATGACCCTTAAAGTACTGCATTAAATTCATGGGAAAATCAAATACAGTGTATGGCACTTGTATGAGAGTGGATTGTGTGTATGGGATTTTGAGAGCTAAAGGCCTGTTTGAGGTAAGAGAGAGAGACCTGAATCACGAGCAGATGGATTCCAACTAATAAACACATACCACTCTGGTGTGAAATGACTGCAACCTGGGGCTAATACTTACTTCAAACGAAATGAATTTCGATCAAAATTTATATCTTTACCACTGCACCATGCAGCTGTTCCTGAGCACTGTGAAAATGTGATGTACATGCAAATCAAACAGAGCTGTAGATCACTCAACAAAACTACTGCTGAATAAAGTCTTAAAACAGCTGTGTGCATACACACATACACATACAAGTATTAAACCAAAGAATGATGGCAGCTTCCGCTTTTCTGAGCAAGGAATGATCGGAAGGAAAAGTATATGGTGCAGAAAAGCTCAATTTAAGTTGAAAAATAGATATTTGGTTACTCACTGAGCTCAGCGATGCTCCCCACGCGTGTGGCCAGCAGGGACTGTTCAATAGTACGCTGCTCGGACTGACTGTAGGCGTCTCCAGCTTTATTAGAGCGCTGCTGGTTCCTGTGAAGGCTCAAACTGTCCGGCAAACTGAGGATTCCTGCACAAAAGAATTAAACAAAAAGACAAAAGCATGAGGAAAAATGCAGCAGTTGAATCCAATGCCAAGACCATGGGTTTGACTCCCAGGGAATGCTTTGGATAAAAGTGTCTGCCAAATACGTGGATGTAATTTAACATTCATTCATTGGGCAACTTGCAGTGCATTAAAGATTTATCAAAAACACAAACCCCTCGGGAAATGAGCCCATGACCTTGCTGTTAACATCATGTTCAACAGCTCAACACTAGGACTACAAGGACTTTTGTCCAACCATGGGTGATATATTAAGAATATAAAACAAATTCAAAAGGATGAATTGGAAGATATGAGATCTTCATCTTCATTCAAAGGGATAGTCAACCCAAAAATGAAAAAAAAAAGTCATAATTTACTCACCCTCATGTCTTTCTAAACCTGTATGATTTTTTGGCACTGTTTACACCTGGTATTAAGATACATTTTGTTCGATCGGATCAGATGTTGATGAGGAAGGCACATACCCATTTACACTCTTTTATCCACTTTTGACCCCTTCTGTCCTGATTTCTTCAAAGGGAGGGTCTATGGGCAGGTAAATGTATGGGCTTTTTCAGATCTTTCAATCTAATGGATGAAATAAGCTTATGCAATTTACATATGAATGTGAAAATAGATGACGGAAAACATACAGAGAGCAGCAGCTTTTCTTTCTGCTCGGATAGACGCAAGACCACGCCGAACGCTGTGAGTGTGTGTTAGAAATCAGGAATGGTGAGAGAACATTGTGCTTGCTTGGTACATATTTCGTCTTCAAACCAAACTTGGGTCTTCAGCCAACAAAGTTTCAATACCGTCTGGTTAGCGCGCTTCCCATAATGTTTACGCATTAGGTCAGTAGCCGGACAGTAGGCGGTCTTTTGTGGCTATTCAAACGCATTTGACCACATGGGCGCCTACACCACAAAAGCAATCCGGTCGAATGTGTTTTCGACTGCCTCTGGAAGTGGTCGAAAGTAAACAAACTCAAAATGTTTTAGAGCCCGTTTACACCTGTATTTAGCGTCGTCCACTTGTCATCCTATCAACGAAAACACTTCTAAATACCAGGTGTAAACAAGGTCCTTTCTCCTATTCTAAAAGAAGATATTCTGATGATAGACTTTCATTTTTGGATGGACTATCCCTTTAATTATAAGCAGGCTAACTATACAACAGGTCTCACAGGACACCCTCCTGGGTGGTAACAGGTGAGAAACTTGGCCGGCCGTTTGTTTTGCCTGCTCACAAGGAGAAAGCGAGGCATATCACCTTTCTTGGACAACCAGCAATTAATGTAAAGAACTATCACCTTCTATCTGTGGAACACGGATATGCATATAACTTAAACCTAAATTTCTTTTCGACTGAAGAAAGAAAGACATGAACATCTTGGATGACATGGGGGTGAGTAAATTATCATGACATTTTAATTTGAAAGTGAACTAATCCTTTAATGTTTAAATGATGACAAATGTAAGGATTCTGCATTGTACCAATGCAACAGACTCAACATCACACATCGATGCTGAAATCAGCATTAGATTGAGGGCTCACTAGTTCAGCACTACTGCACCATCACAAAGCTTTTCATCCCGGCTCACAGCCGAACCACTGAGGTGAGACTCTGCTAGTGTCTGAATCACATTGGTTATTGTTTTTAACAGGATTGTTGGGCTCCTCGAAAATTGGATTCTCTCTCATCCTTGTGTTTCCATCACTTCCATTGTTGGCGAACACTTCTGGAGCCGACGGCATGTTAAATTATGATGTAGCGGAAACAAATGGCTTTATTTTGTTGTCCACTGACAGAGGGGCTTTCGTTTGAACCGTCTCATTTACTATTGTGAGGCAAATGTAATTTTAGGGGGCTGCCTCGGAGCGAGAATGATGTAAATCCTTAATCGGTTTCACCCAGGGAGAAGTGACGGCAGTGTACTGTATGTTGCTTATCATAATGTAAATATATCGCTCGACAGACTCATTATAGTTCTACTAATGCATGTTATTATTCAAAAAATGCACCCTTTCGTAATTACTGTGATATAGATCATGCAGTCCATCTTACAGTAAGTGTGTTTTGCTTCAAGGAGGAATAAAAAAATAAGGTGCATCCTGATAGAATTTGAAATAGGTTGCCATGGAGACAAGGCAGGGGTGGAGTGATGGTTACTTGCCTGCGGCATGGGAGGAAGTACAGGTGTTTAGCAATGCAAGACCACACCTCACTGTCCTGGGCCTAGTACTCTGCTATTGTACTCATGTATTAATACAAACTAACTCACAGCCCTGCAGGTGTTCATAAATGTTTATAAAAAATCCTGTTCTCCATTTCCCTCATCTCAGCTCAATGAAGATTGACTGACAGGTGTATAAGATCCTAGATCGGAGCAAAACTCCCCTTTGTTCCCTACAATCTCTTGAGTCCAGAGCTCTTATTAAAACTCTCAGCGGGTCTCCGTGACAGATGAGTGTGCCAGGCTCATGCACAGCCAGCCTGAAACACTTAAAGCAACGGGTGGTAAGACTGGCATCTCGCTCACTTTCCTTTCAGCTCCACATCCTCAAACATCGGTCAGGGTAAACTTTTCAAATTACTGTAGGCTATAAAGACTTCACATGCAGAGAAATGCACACACACACACTTTTAAAAGCCTGGCTTCTTCCAAATCCTTGCCTTCTTTTATTCTGTGTGATTATGCTTCAAAAATAAATTGTGCTAAAACATTTTATGGCAGGTTTTTACAGTTGGCCTATCCCCCAAAAAAGTTATTTTTAATTATTTATGAAGGTAAACACATTATATAACAAAATATACAGCACAAGCTAAATATTTCACAAAAACAAGCTTGTTATTAAACCATTCTAAGGTTTGGGGTCAATAAGATAAGATGTCTCTTATGTTTACCAGTGACGTATTTATTTGATCAAAAATGCTGTAAAAACAGTAATATTGTGAAATAGTTGTTTTCTACTTATTTTGAAATGTAAATTATTCCTGTGATGGCAAAGCTGACTTTTCAGCATCATTACTTCAGGCTTCAGTGTCACCGGATCGCATAACCGGATATTGCTGAGTTCAACATGTTCCTGGGTCAACATTTTTGTTTACAGATTATGTCAAGTTTAGGCTTAAAATCATGAATTGGTGCTTCTACATCAGTGTTATTCATCTATCATTTCCCTCTGATTTTTGGGATAACATATGGGTAGGGTTAGGTTTAGGGGTAGGAATAGGGTTAAGACAAAATTTTCAGACTAGAATGTTGTTCCAGGATCAACAAAATATGTTGACCCAGGAACGCATCTAACCCAGCAATATCAGGACGTGCCACAGGAACCTTCAGAAATCATTCTAATATGCTGATTTGGTGTTCAAGGAACATTACTTCTCATTATCAATGTTGAAAACAGTTATACCGCTTAATATTTTTGTGGACACCATAATATATTTTTTCAGGATTCTTTGATAAATAAAAGTTCAAAATAACAATATTAATTTAAAATAGAAATCCTTTGTGAAATTATAAATGTCACGGTCATGTTCTGTTTCTGTTTGTTATTTTTTCCGTTTGCCTGCCTGTTTGAGTTCTCATTAGTCTCCTTGGTTACTGATTGATTGGTTATTCTGTTCGGCTGTGTCCTGATTAGTTTCCTTTGTTTTCCTCTTGTATTTATACCCTGAGTTTCAATTTGTTCCTTTGTCCGTTCTCGTTTATACTAGTGACTCTGTACTCTTATTCTCTTGAGTGTTATATTAAAATATTGTTGTCATCGTCTTCCTGTCATTGTGCGTTTCAATCTAAACAGCGATGAGTGACAATAAATGTCTTTACTTGATAAATTTAAGATATGCTCGATGAATAAAAGTATTAATTTCTTTCAAACAAAAATCAGAACACTTTATGTTATGATCTCTGACAAATGTTAAAAGCAAAACAAAAGAATAAAAGTAGCTGCAAAAATGAGCAAAAATGCCACTTGGTTTTGTTATTTAATGCCATAAAATTCATAATTTTATGTGCAGTGTAAGTGTTCAAATGCTTATAGACGTGTAATGATGAGCTGTAGTAAATCCAACAGACGAGATGTGTGATGCAGAATGAACAATATAATTACTTGTAATAAACACAGAGAACAGTAAACACAACAAACCATACACGTTTATGAAACAATAAATTGAGGAAAAAATGAGGGCTTAAATACACAGAGGAAGATCATTAACAAAACAGGAAACAGGTGAGGACTAATCAGAAACTATGACAACTAATAATGAATGAAAACTCAGGCAAAATAGTGACAGGGAAAATGAAACAGATAATGGCAAAGAAGAGTACTAAGTAACAAGATGCCTATATATCTAAGGTTTCTCTTTGTAGATCCCTGAGTGGGTCAGTATATTCAATAAAAAATTGAAAATAACCTAGAATAATAATATTAATATTTTGCAGGTTATTCAGTGGTCAGGAAGCCTGATTGCAACAACAATTTACCTGCAGTAAAATTATTAAAAAGGAATTGATAGAAAATAAGAAAATCAGTGTTCCGTCTGTATTAAAGATTGTGAAATGTTTATTTTATAAAGAGTAAAAGAAATTAATTGATCTACTGGAAAAACTGAAGAAAAAAAAGCCTAAACCCTGAAACCATACTGTCATTCATACAGCGCCTCCACCACTTCACTCATGGCTGTAATGAGTTATGGCAAACAGTGTGAAAATGCATTTGCATAATGCTGCATAATAATAAATAAATGATCATGATGCCAGGTCATGATGTGAAAAGTTTTTCCCTCAAGCTCCTTATTCGTCTTCCTCAAGTTTGCAGAATCCGCCAGTGATGCCACTGCAGATTAAGACCTTTTTCGCTCTAGCTCACTATCCAAAAGGCCAGTGGGTTTGGAAACCATTAAATGTGTGTCCAAAGTGATACCCATTCCACAAAGTCTCTATTCTCAAGGAGCTGAGTTTATGATGACATAGGGAGACTGAGAATAGTAGAGCCTCCAGCTTTTCTTTTTCAACTCACGATATAGCCTACATTTTCTCCATTTTGATTGTCTGCTGGACATCAATAGATTCAGTTAAAACATTCAACCTTTGTTTATATATATATATATTATATGTATATGGCATAGATTCAACAAGGTGCTGGAAACATTCCTTTTTGGAATTTTGGAGATTTTGGTCCATATTGACATGATAGCATCATGCAGTTTCTGCAGATTTGTAGGCTACACATCCATGATGCAAATCTCCCATTCCACCACATTCCAAAGGTGCTATATTGAATTGAATCTGGTGACTGTGGAGGCCATTTGAGTATAGTGAACTCGTCATGTTCAAGAAACCAGTTTGAAATGATTTGAGCTTTGTGACATGGCATGTTATCCTGCTGGAAGTAGCCATCAGAAGATGGGTACACTGTGGTCATAAAGGGATGGACATGGTCAGCAACAGTACTTAGGCAGGCTGTGAGGTTAGGCTGTGATGTTTAAAAGTTGCTCAACTGGTACTAAGGGGCCCAAAGTATTCCAAGATATATCCCCCACACCATTACACCACCAGCAGCAGCTTGATACAAGGCAGGATGGATCCATGCTTTCATGTTGTTTACACAAAATTACTAACTAACTGTCGCAGCAGAAATCGAGACTCATCAGACCAGGCAACGTTGTTACAATCTTCTATTGTCCAATTTTGGTGAGCCTGTGCAAATCGTAGCCTCAGTTTCCTGTTTTAAGCTGACAGGAGTGGCGTGTGGTCTTCTGCTGCTGTAGCCAATCTGCTTTAAGGTTCGACATGTTGTATGTTAAGACTGAGTCGAACGCCAACCCTATTCTGATGCTCAGTTTGAACTTCAGCAGATCATCTTGACCATGTCCACATGCCTAAATGCATCAAGTTGCTGCCATGTGTGTGTGTGTTTGTGTGTGTGTCTGTGTGTGAAAACCAGTAAACTAACCTGGGGGGGGGAAATAAGACATTTGACCATAAAATATACAGACCTCAATCTGGGGCTGTGGTTTAGAGCCCACATTACAACTGGAGTGTGTTATTATAAGAGTGATAAGTCATAACATTGTGATGTAGTTTGTTCTTAATAAAGCATTTTGGTTGGCCTCAAATTGCCAAAGGTTTTCACCAAACAACCACTGAGCTTATCAAAACAGCAGCAGAGTCGACATTGAAAACCTAGCAGATTTCAATATGCAATCTGAAGAATAAGAGGGAACGCCTAATGAAGGCGTCCGCCAGGTTTAAACCAGCTGAGGATTGTGGGTGTGCAGGCGTCAGAGCCTTGTAACAATGTCAAAACCTAATGAATTCACACTGGAAACATACAACACACACTCTTTGGCCAAAACCAGAGGCTTTGGTTTGGAAAACACAGCATCCACAGGATGGCTCAGATAAGAGGCTCTATAAAATGATTTTCATTCCACCTCTAGGGTGCCAGAATCGCACTACAGTAGGCTACTTATCACATGCTTCACAGTGGACCAGTTGACCAAAAGCTCTTTGACAGTCTAACAGGGGGATATTAGAAGAGCTGTATGCTTGGGAAGTCAATGGGGAGGAACCGCTGGGACATACCAGAGTTTTCCCAGCTTTCCCATGCACGCGTGCCGAGTGTGGATACGCCACTGACCTCACTGGGGCTCAGAGTCTGTATTTAAATCTATTTTAAAGGCCTGTGAAGCCCAGCCTGTTCTCTTAGCCTGAGAATGCAGATTAAAACACACACACACACACACATTCTGTCTCTTTCCAAGCACAAATGTGGAAAAACAACTCCCTGGATTTCTCACAGAGCAATGCCAGCATGCAAAAGCTAGAAAGTGATTCAAGCCACACCATGTAAACCTACACCCACAACACCTATTACACTCACGCAGCTATGTGCTTGGTCAACTCCTTTACTAACCCTACGCTAGGTTAAACCCACACATAAGTAAGATAATATCCAATATTTCTTGTGCAAGATGGTATTTCACTGACACGCTAGAGACTTGTGCAATGGCGTTATATCCTACGCCCTGCATAAACACATCCAAAATCAGTTTAACCATGTAGTGGACAATCGAAAACAATCGTTTGAGAGAGTTTTGTAATAGGTTAAATCACACATGCTGAATTCTGGCAGCCCCATGCAGATGGAGTCCATATGTACGGCAATAAGAACCAGGAATGCTGCATTTCTGGGGAATGGAGGGAGGAGTTTGAGGAGAGAGATGCGGCAGTGTCTACAGTACATGCGTCGTGTGACTGCACAGTTTGTCTCCAGTGCTGGCTGACCGCAGAGCTTTAATGGTTTTTGGAATCATCCCCAGGGATTTGCTCTGAGTTGTTCGGTGATCAGAAAGTTGGAACGGTCCGTGGATTTGTCGCTGACGGCATATGTCTGTTTGAATTTAAGACACACATGACTGTCAGAGAAATGGTCAGCACGAACCCCTCAAACATTCCCACTAAGCAACTGCGCACACATACAGTATACATATACTGCACGCAAAGATGCATTAAATCGTGACACTGAAGACATTTATAATAGATTTATATTTCAAATGCTGTTCTTTTGAAATTTCAATTCATCAAAGAATCCTGAAAAACCAATAATGGTTTTCACAAAAATATAAAGCAGCATAACTCTTTTTAACTGTGATTATAATAAGAAATGTTTCTTGAGCACCAAATCAGTATATTAGAATGATTTCTGAAGGATCATGTGACACTGAATACTGGAGTAATGGACAGAATAATATTTTAAAATATATTTTTAAAGTTATAATAATAATATCTCACAATAGTATTGTTTTACTGTATTTTTGATCAAATGAATGTAGCCTTGGTGAACATAAGAGACTTCTTTCAAAAAAATATTACCAACCCAAAACTTTTGAACAGTAATGTGTACAAAAATATAGGTATTAGTATTTAACACATCTAGGGCACTTAGAATTAAGGACAAGCAGACACAAGGCCAATAAAACAGGTGACAAACTGAAAAAACTGACATGTACATAAACAGCATTCACCATAATAGGCCTTTTAACAATAATGACGGATTAACAGATTTGTGTGTTGACTTCTAAATGATCCAAGATGGTTCTTAAATTGCAGGTCACATAAACAAGAGTTCACAAAACTTTTAACTTTTTTTCTCCCAGTCTTCATTGATTTGATTTTTAAAGTGTGTAATTTACGAGCCACAAGTGTCACCACACAGAATTCATAAAATGGAAAAATATGAACCTTTTCAGTCAGGTCTCCCTAATTCCACTGCCAAATGACTGAAATAAATAAATTTACAACAGTTCTAGCAAAAGATATGCTTACATATACTATTTAATGATGGCCTTTTAGACATGGCATAAATGCAAATCTAGCAAAATCAGGACAAAAGCACGCACATCACCGGTAAAAATATGCTCAAAGATGGGTGCTCAACCAAAAAAAATATTAATAAAAGGCAGAAAAAAATCAGCACACCAAAGCTCCAAAAATAAGCTAAAAATTTTAATATAAGACCCACATGGGTGTGAGCTTTGGTGTGCCGACTTTTTTCTGACTTTTATAAATGCAAATCTAAAAATTATATAACAATACTAAACAAACAAAAATGTGTTCACAAGTCTCTTAAGCCTATAGGTTAAATGTATAAGGTATGTGTTTGATTCAGTAGAAAGAACCGTTTCACTGTATGGTTGATTGACCAAAAAGAGCCAGCTTTTAAGAGTTTAGTTTAGTTTGAAAATAAGTTGAACTGACCTGGTTATGGTCTATGGTTTTGGTTCAATAAAAAGATCTGGTTCATAAGAGTCATTTGTTCTATATTCAACTGATTGTCATTTGGTTCCAGTATTTTTTCTGCATATTTCCTCTTTGTGCTATGATCTTTCTATTTACTTTTTTCACTATAGCATCTTTAGAGTTGGTTTTGCATTCAAATCTAAATTGTGTGGAATTCTTGTAAATTATTGACTTGCCAAATGAATAAATGTCCTATTGGACATTCAGTAATCTTCACTGAGAGCATTTGTTATTGATAAAAAAATTAGAACAGCAACTCCAACTAATAGGAGTGTACTGCAGATCTGTAAATGAAAACCTCAAAATAGTATGATTCACACAAGCAGAAATGATATTAATCTCAACAAAAGCTGATAATAACTGTTATCAGAAGAGATGAAAGGCACTAAAACACAAACACAGTCGTGTTTACATGTGGAAACATGCCCTGTGAATGGATGCTGGGTAATGACCATGCTGTGTCTGCCTGCTGCGTGCTCAAAGTGATACTGAACTAAGTGTCTGTGTCATAGCTAGCCCGGATACCCTGTGGTAGTTCTCTCTGGAAAACTCCAAAACAACTGGTAATGGAAAGCGGTACCTCCTGCAGTGACCCCGATTACATCACCAAAACAGCACAAGTGTTGCCCCCCACTCCCCCCTGCTGAAGTAAGCCTTGCTGTCACTAACAATCAAAAACACACGTTGTTCTCTTATCAGCAATCTGGGACAGCGTGTTATCAACCAACCCCCTCGAAGACCAATCTCCAGGCATTCAAACAGAGGGGTACACTGTTGGAAGAAAAGTTGAACAGTTCAGAGTAGATTCAAGTGAGAGTTTCCTCTGAGGTATTCATATCTAAAAACTTTATTTTATTTTGAGTCTATGCTCATTACTCTTCGCATTCTTCCCAGTGCTGAGTGGTAATTTGCATGCAACTAGGCTTCAAAATACACAGTAATTGTTTGACTGGATCTGCAGGATTTATCATTTTGACTTTGTTTAGAGGCACGCTGGGTTACTGGCTCTTTAAGGTGGGCCGCACGCGATGTCAGAGAATGATTTGATTGAGGCCTAATGAGGGACTTTAAAACAGCACAGAAGAATAACCAATCAATCATAGTTAAAACTGTTATTTGATATACTTGAAATTGCCATTTGCAAGTCCACATAATATGAGTTCCAGTAAAAGACTGAGTGTAATTACACAACTCTTAATAGTTTCCTACGATTTTCTGATGGTACACCCAATTTTTTAAGGTCTGCCAGATTCTATGGCGTTTAATACAATCAAGAAAAGCATCCATGCATTGTCCAGTCATTCATCAGTCTAGTTTTTAATCGGTTACTGCAATTTACATTCTTTTTGTTCAGAAAAACAAAAAAACAAAAACAGATCAATTCCTTCTAAGAAAAAATAAAAGAGAGTTTTGGCTAGGCCTAAGTGGAACTCGCAGGATTTTTTACATTAGGTCAGTGGTTCTCAAACTTTTTTGGTCACGCCCTCCTTTAAACCTTTAAAAAACAACATGCAATAGTTTCGCTTTGTAATGTCGTTGAATCACTGAAAAATATAACAGTTTAATAACTCAGAACATAATTTTTTAATTTAAATAAACAAAAAAAAAGTAGCTGGGTTTTCATTACAAATTTGCGCAAAACTTTTGCAATATTTTCTAAATGTCGATTAAAAACATATTACAAAATGACATTTGTTATGTGACTAAAACGTAATTTTTTCCTCTCGTCATAAATCATTCAAAAAATCATGGAAACGGATGTTAGTAGGTTTAAGTATATCGCAGCCACTGCACTAGCCATTATTTTTAATCAAAGGAGACATAGGCGTGTTATTCAAGCATTAATGGCAAGGAAAGCCCCTTATACTTGGGAGTGGCCACATATGAGGAGTTTCTGGGTGTTTCTCCCCCCATCTGCTTCGAGGTCTTGATAAATTATGACATTTCTTTTGTTGTTTAGAATCCAGAACTTTTTTTGTGAAATTGGCATGCTGCCATTGGGCGTATTTTCAATTCACAATTTCAATTTGCGCAATTTGAAGAGTAATGGAAACGCAGTTAGTGGCTGCAGTGATTTCTTCTGACAGCGCCTCACAAGCTCAGCTTCTTGTATGTCTTCTCATCGGAATCTCATTCCGTCCACTATAGAGGTGCTTTTCTGTTCTATATTTTCTAACTTCTTTGTCGGGCTTGTTCAGACGGTGACAAGTCAACGGTCTGAAGAAGAACGATTCAGTGGAATTGGCGTTCGGTGCCACTTTATAAAGGCAGAGNCCAGTGCCCAGTCGCAGCATTCAGAACCAAAGAAAGCCACCATGAGTATAACTGTAGCTTTTGCCATGATGACATATCTAAAAAGAAAGTCGTATTTCGAGCTTTTTTAGAAAATATTTAGTAAATATTCAGTCTCCTCCTCTGACCAGTTTATGAGACGTAAGGTGCAAATAAACATACGCATGTTTGCAACGTATGTAAACATACATATCACGACACTGCACTGAATCAAGTGTGTTTAGAAGCTTAATTTTTTTTTCCTATTGATCTGATTATTTCAGGTCTACACCACTCTTTCCAGTTCAATCAAAACTTTTAATTGGAATGATTGAGATGTTTACATGAAGGCTTTTCAGTCAGATTGAGCCATCAATCCAATAACTAACAAATTAGTGTTTGCACATAAAGATAGCTATTTTCTGTGCTGATTTTGAAGGAGAAATGGATGGAATTCTGCAGAATGGATTTAAAATGGTGAAATGTGAGATGATTTTCTGTTTTTACCACATTTTCCATTTTTTACTGTACTAAAAGGTACAGTAATTGCGACTTTATTTCTTATAATTGTGACTTTGTATCTCGCAATATAGATAACGTAGAACTTTGTGAATGAAGGCTATCCCAGTTCTTTGGAAAACTCCTAAAATCTGCCGAACAGATTTCACAAGGGCCTGGCTTTGATCTCTTTATTCAGCTACTAAATGACTTGAATACTTCCTGAACACAGGACTTCTGGGATTATGCACCAATAAAGCCTCTCATACACACTGGAGAAATAAGCTTATGAGCTTTTCATAGCAGAATGATTAGACATGTTAATTTTATGGTGCAATGACTTATTTATAGTAGAACTTTCTGTTCTTGCAAAATCAGCATATAAATATATAAACTTTAGTCTTCCATCCAATTGTTCAGCAGGTGGTCACTCACAAATGCATCTTACCTACTTGTTGTCACAGCATTTCCTCCAGGCATAATAGCGTTACCATCACATTACTGTATAAATATATGCACAATCACATCAAGAATGGCAATGTGATGGGGGAAAAAAGGGCAACATGCCACCATAGCACCTCATTCACACTTTAACGTTGCAAAAAAAAACTTTCATACACACAATTGAATATAGATGTCAAGAAAGAAATAATTTATACATATATCTTTTGCTTCAATTCTTTTGAATAAACTCCTAATGTGACACAGGACACATTTGGGGCTCAGCTGGCAAAATTTGCTTGTTTAATGAATTTGAATGATGGTGTAAATCAGCTCTGGTGTGTTCCGAGACACCACACTTTCTAACCTTTGTAAACAAACTATACGACATTAGCTGAGCATGCACAACAACAGCTGGTGCTCCCCTCTACAGCAAGCAAGAGGGCTCGAAGGTAATTGTGTCCATTAAGACAACAGAGCCTGTGTTTATGGAACAAAAGTGTAAGTATTATTCTGTTCGACATGATCTCGGCTGTGAGACGCGCTGGAAGCGGACCTCCACTAGCGTCATCCTGACTCAGAGCTCTGAGCTTGGCTCCAGCTCGCAGTCTAGCAGAAATCAGCTCCAAACCAGAGACCCGCAGTAGATGAAGCGTTAACTTGTTTTCCAAATGTTCAACTTGCCTTATTCATCCCCTTTGAACAAACTCCTCAAGCTGAGAGCCAAAACTGGGAGAGGTTTATGCAACACATTGATGAAAAATATTATTGGAAACAGAGCCTCTTAACTACAGATTAATGTTCAACATTCAGTCATTCCCTGCTGAACCTTCTTTTCATAATGCATATCTCAAGGTCAGTGTTTCAAGCTAAAAAGTGTTTTTAGTCATGTTTTTAGTCCTCTGATGTCTGATTGTGGCTTTCTCACTGTTTATGTTATTTGTGATATAGCACACATTAAAGCCATCCTAAAAGTGTTTCAATAGGCATATTCACATGCATTACATAAAGCTGAATTGACTGCCAAAGAGGTCACAGCTAATGTTGTTTGAAAAGAGGGTGGAAACCCCTTAAGAAAATCAAAGCAGTCTCCAGGAGTTGTTTCCAAATTTGAAATTTGAGTCCAATCTTGGGTGGATCAAAATAATGTTAGATTTGTGGGAAAAAGGTTTCATATTAACAGACCCCTATCTTTAAATGCAAAGCTAGCTTGTGCCAATATATGAGTCATTCTATGAAATGATGCCTTTTACTTTAGAAGGTGATTTCAAAGTCAATTTTTGTACAATTTTAAATAATCACACAAGAATGACTCAGGCAAAATTAATATGATTAATTTAATTAAAATTATGTTGGGAAATTCTGACAGGGGTAAAAAATAAAATAAAATAAAATAAAACAACTTAATCCAGTGTGTTTTCAGTGTTTCCGTTTTTTGAAATATTTCAAATAGGCCATAATCCCCAAATATATGTACACTTTTTTTGTGTGTGTGCACGCATGTGTGTGTGTTTGGAGAACTTCAAATTAAATGACATACTATAGCTCTATGGTAAGCACTTCCTGTGACTAAAATGTTCTTTTAGTGAACTTCTTGGATGCACTGACCTTGCTTTCTGAGCTCCAATGTTGAATGTTTCTAAAGGCTAGACCAATTACATCCTGTAACAGATTATAAGTCAAGTAACAAGATTTATTTAAAATCAATGAGATTTTTGTTATTTTTTATACTTCCTGACCTCTGGATTCCAGCTCTAATCCTCACTGTAGACATTAACCAGCACTGCAGAAGTATTACATCATTTCCAGGTTATTCCCTACGTTTCCAATGCAATTTTGTTGTTAGATGACACATTTGGTATCAGCGCAGCTTCACAGAACAGCTTCAAAATCCACTTACTGAAAGTCTGCAGTGGTGATGACATCATTCATCACTAAATCATCGGCTTAATTCAATTGTGCAGAGTTTCCATCATAAACATCATAAAATTGCTGTCATAACATGTTTAAAAGAGAGATTTCTAAAATGTGTAGCACAGAAATTACATAGCACTTCCTGAAAGAGTTAATCTTATTTCCAAAGGTCTTCTTAAAAATCACTCTGACCAATCAGAGTTATTTAGAAACAATAAAACCACACAAATATGACTAAGTGGCCATTTCATCAAAATACTGGAAGTGAACATTAGGCTTGTTGAATTGTCGTCAACCGAAACTGACTTCACAAGAATACACACGTCACCTAGAGTCAGCTTGTACCTTTCGCGTGAAATATCGCCCTGTCATTACTTCATGTGGGTGCCATGCCGCTTTGGCATTGTTTACACCCACGAGCAACAGCTTTGCAGATTAGCATGCGCAAGTGACAGCATGTGTTGAAAAGGACAGCTTCTGCTTCAGTGACAAGCAATACCCCATTCACTTCATCTCCTCCATCCTTCTCATCTTATTGTGCCTCGTTCCCCCAAAACTCCCACCCAAACAACACACACTACTAAGCTTAAAGAGAACGGTCCAAACCACACTTTTCATTAAACGTGATTGCTGCAATTATGAGCAATGAAAGCTCAGTGAAGAATAAGACTGGGAAAAGTTCAAGCTGTAATTACAAGGTACGAGATTTGTAGAAAATGCCTGAAGAATAAAATACTTTTTGGAGGTGCAGAGACCAACTTAATGCTACTGCTGTGCTTGAATTTGGAAAGCTTTGCTGATTTTCCAGAGGTGTGAAGAACTGGAAAGGTTCACCATCACAGAACAAAGACTAGACCCATTTACTTAATCCTAATTACTAAAACACACCTTTTATAGTCCACTGTAAACTTGGATGTTAAATGAATAGAAATGAAGCATTAAGATGCTTAGCTCAAATGTTCATATGGTTTGTTAACTTTTCTTGGTTATTTAAAGGGACAGTTCACATTAATTGTAAAGCAGCTAAAGCCTGCTCAAAAAGTAGCTAAATGTCGATAGATGATGTAATGCGCCAACTGTCAGCACTTTACATCTGTTTCTCTCCTAATTTGTGCTTACATTCTGTATTTTAATACAATATATAGCTGAATGTTCAATAAAGCTGTTCTCATCTACTGTCAGACAGCAGAAAAAATATGATATAGTGACTGGCTATATGTTAACCAGCAGTCCAAAATGTCACTAGATACATTGTCCCCCCAAAGATTTATTTGATCATTTGATGTGACGATACCTGCCGTTCTCCAGTACCAGTACCGGCTGACAGCCGGCTGCTTTAAAACGCTCCTGTGAGTGTTTGTGTAAGCACTCTGTGAAGGTTTCTCTTTATAATGTGTTTTTGCAGCGTTGAGCTTTGTAGCCAATCACAGACATATCTGTTGAGTGAGTGAACGCAATGGCCAATCAGATGTTTAAGTTAGTCATAATCCACTCAACACTGCTCAAAACAGGAGATTTTGTTCAGCGCAAGTTCTGAATCCTTTAATTATAACCCAGAAAGTATAAACACCATGTTAATAAGCACAGAGTAGAGTAGACAGCTTCATTGATTATAACGGGAGTTAATATTATCTTTGCATTTATTTTGGATTTATTGTCAGTATCGGGCTCGCAGTTCACATGGGTACTTTGTACTGTAGGTGTGGATGACCGTGTTCGTTCGCCACCACCGGAGACCATTTTTGACCCCGGCAAAACCCAGGAAAGGTTGCTAATCTAGCAATAAAGCCATTAAGCTGGCAACAAAGAAAGGTATGAAAGTCAATGGAGTCCAAAGAGCATGGACAAAAAACACTGAAACATTTTTCAAAATATCTTCTTTTGTGTTCCACAGAGTAAAGAAAGTCAAAACGTACATTTTTGGGTGAACTAGCCATTTAAAAATCAAAAGCAAACTAAGTTTAGAATAGTATTATGAAACTTAATAAAACTCCAAACACACCAAAATGTTTCCAAGAGTGAAATGTCTATAGTAGTTAAACATGATAGCGTTTTGACTGTGAGCCGAGACATGACATCCGTACTTAATACTGTTCAGCGTAACAGACCTGAGTGGATATGAACTGACCGTCCGTCTCTTGGGTCTCGGTGACTGAGTGAACCTGATAGAATTACAGACTTCCTGAATTTGCAGTTGAGAGACGGCCAAAGGTAACTAAACAGATTAAAATCTATAGCAGAAAAAAAAAAACTACTTTTATCCATAACAGGGGGACTATAAATACAGAATGCAGTGTTTGTGGACAAGTATATGTTCTCAGCTTCCATCTCTGGCCTTAATTCAATCTATGTACCATGTTGGCAGAAACAAAGTGTGCAACTTGGCAATGACACACGAGAGTGATTGTATAATGGTATTAGTGTTATTTATCCTCTTATCACAAAACATCAGCCTTTGGCTAAATTGTGGCTGTACTTCTGCTTTTAATTCTGTTCTTAAACTTTATTGAATGGGTTTCAACAGGAAATGAGAGATCTTGCAGTGAAGCTTCTGATGAGAGGCCTACAGTTCATCTTCAGGCTAACACGCTGTCTACACTGAAATTGTCATAATCAATGTTGCATGCTTGGAACATAGACAGCTCCATTGATTAACGGGACTGTTTTGGTTTTGTTGCTCGCTTGGAGTGTGTAATAAAGTGCAAATGAACAAAAATGAGAGGAAACTATGACAAGCAACTATTACACAGTCATCTGCTCTGTTCATCCTCCAGAAGTACATGGTAATGAAAAATGATTTTACACAAAGTGATGAAAGAAACAACAAACCACTCCACTGCTGGGGAAAAAATAAATCACTTGCAGTGAACGCAAGTTAAAATACTTAAAAACACACTCATTTATGTTCTTAGCAGGTACTTTCGTACCTAAACAACTTGCAATATGATGCAAATTACTACATCTGTAAGGGCATCACTGTCAAAATCTGTGGACAATTGCCTACTTGTTAATGACTTAAATGACAACACCTGCCATATAATTTAGTAAAGCAACTTGTGTTTCCTCCTGTTCTCCTCACTGGAGATTAATTTGCAAATAACAAGAAAAGATTTAGAAGGGAAAAAATTACCTTGTGATGTATGTAAATATTACATCCTTTAATATTTTTTAATTTTATAGGCCTCACAAAAAAAGTTAGATATGCCGATATCCCATTTTTATAGAAATGATCAATACTACATAAATACAGCGGGTACGGAAAGTATTCAGACCCCCTTAAATTTTTCACTCTTTGTTATATTGCAGCCATTTGCTAAAATCATTTAAGTTCATTTTTTTCCTCATTAATGTACACACAGCACCCCATATTGACAGAAAAACACAGAATTGTTGACATTTTTGCAGATTTATGAAAAAAGAAAAACTGAAATATCACATGGTCCTAAGTATTCAGACCCTTTGCTCAGTATTTAGTAGAAGCACCCTTTTGATCTAATACAGCCATGTGTCATGATCACCGTCAGTTCCTGTCAGTTCCCGGACTACATTTCCCATAATCCTCTCTGCCAGTCACATGCACACTCCACACCAATCACCTGTTGCCACATACAGCTTAGCACATTACCTGGACTATAAAAGACTCACACACACACCACCACTTTGCGAAGTCTTGTTTTCCCTGTGATACATTTCTGAGCATTATTATCCTGTCTGCCTGCCTGTTACTGAACCTGTTGTCTACCGCCTACGATCCTCTGCTTCCTACCCCTGACCTGTGCTTTGTATACTGATCTGTGAGTGATATCTGCCTAGCCTGACCTTTGCCTGTTTCCTGACTACGATTCTGCCTGTCCCTTGCTGTTCCTGTTTGCTCCTGTCTGACCCTGCCAGTACGACCATGCTCACTTCAATAAAGCTTGCAAATGGATCCCTGCCTGAGTCCAGCTTCGTTACAGAAGACTTCGCCGCCACCACGATCCAGCAGCTTTCCCGGAGTGCATTGGTCCGGTATGAACATTACACAATTGTTATTGTGGAGTACGCAGGGCACACGATCGTTAGAGGAATATGTGAAGGAATATTTGGACATTACTTCTCTGATCTGCCTGACTGTGCACTGATTGACTTTTTTTGTGATGGCGTTAACCAACCTTTACAGACCAAACTTAGACAAGAGGGATCGCGTTCACTTAGTAGCTTTATGGATTATGCCTTGTTGACTGTTGGCTCTCCGTTTACTGTGGGTGTCGCGGAGGAATGCGACACCTCGTCTAGTCGTGTAATGGCTGCCGCGCCAGCGGACACTCACAAAATGGCGGCCACCATAATAACACCACCAAGTCAAGTCAGCACTGATCATCCTGAAACAAGTCCAGTCACAGTTGATCGCCCAGAGCCACGTCACGTCTCCGCTGATCGCCCAGAGCCACGTCACGTCTCCGCTGATCGCCCAGAGTCACGTCACGTCTCCGCTGATTGCCCAGAGTCACGTCACATCTCCGCTGATCGCCCAGAGTCACGTCACGTCTCCGCGGATCGCCCAGAGTCACGTCACGTCTCGAGACCTGTCCGAGATCGGAGAGGATAGTTATCCAGTGTGAACGATCCTCCACTGACTTCAGCACGTGCAGCTGGTATCCCAAAGCCTCCGCCGACCGCTTCGCACTCAAGTTCGCCGGTTGCAACGCGCGCAAGTTCGCCGGTTGCAACGCGCTCAAGTTTGCCGGTTGCTACGCGCTCAATTCCGGCAGTGTCTATGGACAAGATGGCCGTTCCGCCTGTGTCTACGGACAAGATGGCTGCTCCAAGCTCCTTGCCCTGCTGGCGCCACCCAAGCTCTTTGCCCTGCCGGCGCCAGCCAAGCTCCTAGCCCACGAACCCGTCACTTCCACCATTGAATCCCCCAAGGAAATTTTGGGGGGGGGCCATACACCTGTGGGTGGGGAACTGGTGGCTGAGGAANGTGGGTGGGGAACCTGTGGGTGGGTTTACAGGCCCGATAGGGCCGTTTATGGACTCTGACCCGCCATGGTCATCCACGGACTCTGTCTCGCCATGGCTGCCCAAGCCACCTGACCTGCCGTGGCTGCCTAAGCCACCTGACCTGCCGTGGTTGCCCGAACCACCTAATCTGCCGTGGCTGCCCGAGCCACCTGACCTGCCGTGGTTGCCCGAACCACCCGACCTGCCGTGGCTGCCCGAGCCACCTTACCCGCCGTGGATTCCTGGCACTCCTGACCTGCCCTGGCTACCCGTGGCACCTGACCCGCCATGGCTGCCCGTGGCACCTGACCCGCCATGGCTGCCCGAGTTCCTGTAACCTGCATTGGAGACCCCATTCCTGTCTGCCTTAAGATCTCCAATGCACCCACCCCCCCTCCC
>RJVU01048406.1:7731046-7748085 GCA_003731715.1 Anabarilius grahami | reverse complement strand
CGTCATTTACGTCATTTACGTCGCGAGGACGCTCCTTCCGGAAGGGGGGCGTTATGTCATGATCACGTCAGTTCCTGTCAGTTCCCGGACTACATTTCTCATAATCCTCCCTGCCAGTCACATGCACACTCCACACCAATCACCTGTTGCCACATACAGCTTAGCACATTACCTGGACTATAAAAGAATCACACACACACCACCACTTTGCGAAGTCTTGTTTTCCCTGCGATACATTTCTGAGCATTATTATCCTGTCTGCCTGCCTGTTACTGAACCTGTTGTCTACCGCCTACGATCCTCTGCTGCCTACCCCTGACCTGTGCTTTGTATACTTATCTGTGAGTGATATCTGCCTAGCCTGACCTTTGCCTGTTTCCTGACTACGATTCTGCTTGTCCCTTGCTGTTCCTGTTTGCTCCTGTCTGACCCTGCCTGTACGACCACGCTCACTTCAATAAAGCTTGCAAATGGATCCCTGCCTGAGTCCAGCTTCGTTACAACATGATTCTTTTTGGGAAAGATGCAACAAGTTTTTCACACCTGGATTTGGGGATCCTCTGCCATTCCTCCTTGCAGATCCTCTCCAGTTCTGTCAGGTTGGATGGTAAATGTTGGTGGACAGCCATTTTTAGGTCTCTCCAGAGATGCTCAATTGGGTTTAAGTCAGGGCTCTGGCTGGGCCATTCAAGAACAGTCATGGAGTTGTTGTGAAGCCACTCCTTCATTATTTTAGCTGTGTGCTTAGGGTCATTGTCTTGTTGGAAGGGAAACCTTCGGCCCGGTCTGAGGTCCTGAGCACTCTGGAGAAGGTTTTCGTCCAGGATATCCCTGTACTTGGCCGCATTCATCGTTCCCTCGATTGCAACCAGTCGTCCTGTCCCTGCAGCTGAAAAACACCCCCACAGTGTGATGCTGCCACCACCATGCTTCACTGTTGGGACTGTATTGGACAGGTGATGAGCAGTGCCTGGTTTTCTCCACACATACCGCTTAGAATTAAGGCCAAAAAGTTCTATCTTGGTCTCATCAGACCAGAGAATCTTATTTCTCACCATCTTGGAGTCCTTCAGGTGTTTTTTTAGCAAACTCCATGCGGGCTTTCATGTGTCTTGCACTGAGGAGAAGCTTCTGTCGGGCCACTCTGCCATAAAGCAGTGATGGTTGACTTTCTACAACTTTCTCCCATCTCCCGACTGCATCTCTGGAGCTCAGCCACAGTGATCTTTGGGTTTTTCTTCACCTCTCTCACCAAGGCTCTTCTCCCCCAATAGCTCAGTTTGGCCGGACGGCCAGCTCTAGGAAGGGTTCTGGTCATTCCAAACTTCTTCCATTTAAGGATTATGGAGGCCACTGTGCTCTTAGGAACCTTAAGTGCAGCAGAAATGTTTTTGTAACCTTGGCCAGATCTGTGCCTTGCCACAATTCTGTCTCTGAGCTCTTCAGGCAGTTCCTTTGACCTCATGATTCTCATTTGCTCTGACATGCACTGTGAGCTGTAAGGTCTTATATAGACAGGTGTGTGGCTTTCCTAATCAAGTCCAATCAGTATAATCAAACACAGCTGGACTCAAATGAAGGTGTAGAACCATCTCAAGGATGATCAGAAGAAATGGACAGCACCTGAGTTAAATATATGAGTGTCACAGCAAAGGGTCTGAATACTTAGGACCATGTGATTTTCAGTTTTTCTTTTTTAATAAATCTGCAAAAATTTCAACAATTCTGTGTTTTTCTGTCAATATGGGGTGCTGTGTGTACATTAATGAGGAAAAAAAATTAACTTAAATGATTTTAGCAAATGGCTGCAATATAACAAAAAGGGAAAAATTTAAGGGGGTCTGAATACTTTCTGTACCCACTGTATAACAATTCATGTTTATTATCTTCAATGTCACATATATTGTATAAAAAAGCATTAAATACTGAAATTAAACATTTCTCATTCTTTTTCTTTTTTTTTAGGGGGTTACCATCATAACCTTCAGCTGTCCTTTTTACACTTTAAACATGTTCGCACTAGTAAAATCTCTGCTATAATATAATGAAATACTTTTTTATTTAATGGACCTTGAAAAAAAAACAAAAAAACATTTAGTCAAAATACATGCATCTGAACGGCCGTCAATAGAGAACGATTATTTTTCTGACAGGTTACATTTTCTACCAGCAGTGGAAAAGTTTTGACATACTTGAGTAGAACTTCATTTTTATAACATTTACAGACCTTTTGCACCAATAGCGCAGGTGGGTCTTGATACATTCACAGTATGACCACCTCTTCAGTCACCACTACATCACTACATCATACCTCAGTCATGATCTAATGATGTGAAATGTCTTGGATGATAACTTTGACCTTATGATCCCTGGAGAACCCTAACCCTAACCCTTAATAGATCCAAAATAGGCACAAAATAGAAGAAAAAAAACATGCCTGCATAGAAAGCATGAGATTTGCCTGCATTGAAAAAGCATAAGATTTGTTGCTAGAGCATATGAAATACAATCAGTCCTTTGTCAGCTAGAGAGCTGACTTCATCAGCAGTTTTCCAAACCACAAAACACAAAAACCTCCATGACCTTCACAAAACGCATTTGATCACAGAATCTTCACTGCTATGTTGATTAATTTGATCTTCTCTTGTATTAAAATACTTCCCATTCATTTATAAAGGCAAAAGTAAAATATACAGTGTTGTAATTATTTGATCAGACATTCTATTTTTTCCAGGAAAATTATTTTCCATATTTGAAACCCTTTTCACGTGTTTGAAATTTGTCTTGATTTTAGAACATCTACTGCACAAATTGCAAATAGTTAAAGGGATAGTTCACCCAAAAATTTGATATTTATCTGCTTACCCCCAGGGCATCCAAGATGTAGGTGACTTTGTTTCTTCAGTAGAACACAAATGATGATTTTTAACTCCAACCGTTGCTGTCTGTCAGTCAAATAATGCGTGTCAATGGGAAATCTATCAATAAGAGTCAAAAAAACACAACAGACAAATCCAAATTAAACCCTGCGGCTCGTGACGACACATTGATGTCCTAAGACACGAAACGATCGGTTTGTGCGAGAAACCGAACAGTATTTACATAATTTTTTACCTCTAATACACCACTATGCCCAACTGCGTTCAGCATTCAGTTAGTGAGGTCTGATCGCGCTCTGACAACGGAAGTGATGTCTCGCACTTATACTTCAATGAGTGCGAGACATCACTGCCGTTGTCAGAGCGCGATCAGACCTCACTAACCGAATACACAAAGTGGTGTATTAGAGGTAAAAAATTATATAAATACTGTTCGGTTTCTCACACAAACCGATCGTTTCGTGTCTTAGGACATCAATGTGTCGTCACGAGCCGCAGGGTTTAATTTGGATTTGTCTATGCAAAATTTTTTGACTCTTATTGATAGAGTTCCCATTGACATGCATTATACGGCTGACAGACCGCAACGGTTGGAGTTAAAAATCATCATTTGTGTTCTACTGAAGAAACAAAGTCACCTACATCTTGGATGCCCTGGGGGTAAGCAGATAAACATAAAATTTTCATTTTTGGGTGAACTATCCCTTTAAGCCAAAAAAGAAATTCCTGTTATAATTTACTCATCTTGTCATTCAAAAGCCAAATTACTTACTTTCTTTCTTCTGTGGAACACAAAAAAATGTATTTTCAATAATGTTACTCTTTTCTTTGAAAATATAACGAATTGGGACTGGAGCATTCCAAAAAATCCTTAAATGTCATAAAGGTGGTTCATACAGAATAACCTGTGCTTTATATTCCAAGTCTTCTGAAGACATGCAATAGCTTTGAGTGAGAAAAAGAAAGAAAAATATGTTATTCACTGGGGGTGTAAAGGTGCATGTATTCGTCCCAAACCGTGACGTCCGTACCGTGCGGTTCGGGATGAATACATGCGATCCATGCTCCAATTTATTTTGTACTTTTATAACACGAGATGCTTTTCAGTTGTGTAGCTGATTGTCACCAAATCCCTTTTGTTTTTTATCAGCCCTGCAAAAAAATATGACCTATGCAAGAGTGCATTCTGTTTACTGCTTAGTGCTTAATACACAATAGGAGGCTGTACTGTACCAACTACCTCAGAGGGGACTAAATGCTGCTAGATGGAACAAACTGTGATTTTCACTACTGTCTGTTCAAAATAAATTAAAAGAAACCAAGCATTTTGGATTTGTTTCTTTATCCGGTAACACTTTAGTTTAGGGTCCAATTCTCACTATGAACTTGTTACTTATCAGCATGCATATTACTAGGATATTGGCTGTTTATTAGGACTTATAAAGCAGATATTAATGCCTTATTCTGCATGACCTTATTCTACATCCCATAATCCTACCCAATACCTAAACTTAAGAAATAGCTAACTATTAATAAGCAGTAATTCAGGGTTTATTGTGGCAAAAGTCATAGTTAATAGTTAGTTAATAGTGAGAATTGGACCCTAAACTAAAGTGTGACCATTTTTCCTATTATACCGAAATTGTACCGAACTGTGACCCCAAAACCGAGGTACGTACCGAACCGTGACTTCTGTGTACTGTTACACCTCTATTATTAACCAATAACTTACTATTAATCAGTGCTTCCAGATCAGTGAGTTGAACTTAAGAACCAAATCTGTCCAATTTGTGAATGAATCATTCAGACTGTTTTGTGAAAAGTAACAATGATTCATTCAAAAGATGACTCAAAAGAATGATTTGTCACAAATTAGACATTGCTATTTCTTTCATGAACTCTGTCATATGGCTTCAGAAGACGAAATATAGTGCATTTTCCACACTCTCATGACACTTTAATGGTGCTGTTTTGTCATTTTAGAGCATTTTGGTCCACATTTACTTTCATTATACTGACAAGAGTGGGCAGGGGAAAAAAAACACCAACAACACAGAAAGTCTGGTTTGGAATGACATGAGGGACATAAATGGTGACAGAATGTTCATTTTTTGGGTGAAATTTGAGACTGTGTTGAGAAAACTGGATGTCTATCCATCCTGGTTGAATAAATGTAATTTGATGATATTCCCATGAGGTCAAGTGCATAATGGGGTTTGGCCAAGTAATGAGTAAGCCACAGCTTTGGCTGTTGAGGGCATGCTTGTACACTTACTAACAGATCTGACCTAGGCTGCTTTTATCACTGATGCTCCAGAATATCATACTGTATATAGGACCATGAACACTGAATACGTCCTCTACATAATGCACCAACAGCTGGCAGGTGTGCTGAGTTGAAAAGAACCCTTGTCAGTTACATAAAGGCTCAAATCGTGGCCTAATGGATAGAGAGTCGGATTTGTAACCCAAAGGTCATGGGTTCGAGTCTCAGGTCCGGCAGGGATTGTCGGTGAGGGGAGTGAATGTCCAGCGCTCTCTCCACCCTCAATACCACGACTGAGGTGAGACCCTTGAGCAAGGCACCGTACCCCCAACTGCTCCCTGGGCGCCGCAGCAATGGCTGCCCACTGCTCCGGGTGTGTGTTCACGGTGTGTGTGTTCACTGCTGTGTGTGTGCACTTGGATGGGTTAAATGCAGAGCACAAATTCCGAGTATGGGTCACCATACTTGGCCAAATGTCACATGACGTCACTTCACTTCACTTCACTTAACAAATGTCCAGTTAGATTATAGGGAATATTCTTATCACTTTTGGCCTCATGAATTGCCAGGTGGATTGGTGAAATAATTTCCATATGGCACTGACAACTGTGTGGGAAAGCAGCCTAGCACGGGCATATCTATGAGAGCAGCAGTAAATTCAGTCTCTAGAGATCAAATCACACACTCAGGATGAAGTTTGTTCAGTAACAGAGAAACCCAATGTCAGTAAGCTTCACTGTGTGGACTGGCTCCATCTTACAGATCTCATCAGGGCAAAACTTGTTCTCAATGTTTCTTTAATGTTTTCATAGTTATTTTAATGCCTCAGCAGACCTAATTAAAAACATGAGTTTTATCAGCAAAATCAGTGATAATGCCCTGGACCTCTTTCATTGGCCTTTCTGAATTTGTGTTCCCTGGTAAATTAATGTTATGTAGCGCTTTGGCAGACATCTTATACACTGAGCCACAGAGCTGTCCATAAACTGTCCAGATCCCCACAACCTGGGCTTATACTGTGTTCACACCATGTCAGAATTGTCATAAATACAAGATTTAAATCGACAGCCCTAAAAACTTTGCATGTGTAGATAAACCAACAAATAACAGAGCAAAAAACAGCAATATCACACTGCGATCTTTTGCCGACAGCCAAAGCACATTCGAACGACTAAGAGTGTGACATTGCTTTTACACCACACAAGAAGTTTATATTGAGAAACTTACATTTGTAGATACATTACTGGCAGTTACTTTGTCTGTTTTTGTAATGAAAATAGATCCAAACAAAGAAGCTGTGATGTTTTGAAGTTTTGCGCATCTCCACTTAACACAGTATAGTGGCATTTAGTTCCTGAATGAATCAGTGTTTTTAAACTAATTGGTTGTGTGAAGAATTCAATGAATTACCCTTCACAGTTGTTATGGTCCTGAATCAGCATGTTCAAACAAATCTGCTTAATGAATCGGTGGAATGAATATAAAAACATCTGGCCCTATTTTAACGATCTAAGTACATGGTCCAAAGCGCACGGCGCAAGTGCACTTAGGGCGTGTCCGAATCCCCTTTTGCTAGTTTAATGAGGGGAAAAATGGTTGGGGCATGGTCTTAAAGGGTTGTCCCTATTCTCTTAATGAGTAATGGGTGTGTTTTGGGCGTAACCTGCAGTTGAGCTTGTGCCATGGCGGATTCGCTATTTACATGCTGGAATTTGCAAGCGGAAAAACTTAACGCTTCTCTAGCAAGGAAATGCACCTGAACACATCTAGTTTTCAGACCAGCATGCCCATGGGCGCACAAATGGGTGCAAATGCATTTGTTATTTAAACAACGTGGTGCCAGACATGAAAATGATAACTGCGTCGGGCTGAAACTAGCAAAAAACACTTGCGTCGATATGATAGGGCCCACTAATTTTCCACCACCTACAGGCGTAACAACGTTACATGCAGAAAGAATCACTGAAAACTCCCCACCACTATTACACAGCATTTATTCACTTAAAAAATAAGCATACCAATCTTTATTCTGACATGTAAAACTAAAATGATTGACAATTACCAATTATAACCTCTACACACAGCCTATTTATTATATCCAGTGCTACCTGGTGTGTGTTTCTTTTATCTTTCTTTTTTTCTTAAACATTTCGCAAGCTTGTACAATTAATGTAGTGATTAAGCCACACCCAAGTTATTACCGTTGCCATTGAAATGAGTAATTTCAGCTCAGAGAAAAAGTTGTCATGTTGTAATTATGGTAATTCTGAAATGACGTGAATGCAGCACTTTCTGACATCACTATCATAGCACCTCAGAAACTCCAAAAAACGAGAACTAATGAACATTTACAACTGCATAATAGTGGGCGGATTATCCATCCACTTATGAATCGATGACACATAATGAGGTTGTAAATTCTACAGCATTCGCAGGACAAACTCTGAGCACATGGAGTTCTTCCATGGTGGAGTACAGGAAACTTTGTTTACTCTGGATATTTAAGGGATGATGTCAGTTTGCTGGGTGTTAGCAAGAGATTCTTTCAATGGTTTCCAGTCATGTAGTGGGTTGTGGCCACAGACATGAAATGTTCCATGCTGTGTTTCTGTTCCTTCAGGAGGGGTTAACTAGTGACTTCAGAGGCAAATAAAGCTTCAGAGCCACAGTAAAAGCCTAGCTAAATATGTAGTATATTAATCATAAATACCGACCAAGGACTGGTCTTTTACTTTATCCAAACCCAATGGCTTTAAGCTTTTACCCAATGCATAAACTGAACTATGTGTTGGTTGTATCTGACCACAAATAAATCATCTCTTTTCATTCAACTGTAAATGAAGCAATTACAACAAAAAGCGGATAAACTTAATAGCTCTTCATGCTGCTGAAATGGAGTTTAAATGTTTCTGACGCTTTCCCACTGGCACTGAATGACTAACATTAGACTTAAATGACAAAGCAATGAAGTGAACGAACCAATCAAGCGTGTCCTCATTGTCCCTTATCAAATAATGGAAATTAGCCTCTCTGACTCATTCCATGCCCTCTGGCCAAATGACAAAAGTTACTCACACACTAACTTTTACTTTATGTATTAAATATTATATTAAATTATCAGTAGTTATACGGCCACACCTGATAACAGCATGGAGAAACTTCACATCACATGTATTAAATCACACATACACTCTGAACTGAGCAGCAGAGGAGGAACTGCCTGCTGCTGGTTTATTTTTAGAGCCAGCACTATGTGGTCAAACAAACAAGGATCATGGCAGATGTTAACCCAGGTCAGGAAATAATGACCCTGGCTACAAATCAGTCACTATATTGGAAAGCCATCTAACCAAAACTGGGGTACCAGATTAACAATATTAAATAAAGCAAATGAAATTAAAAATAAATTGTGATAAAGGTCTTATTCAATTTTAAAATATCTTCTTTTTTTTTAAATCATGCATGAATATTTATGCATATAATACAAAAGACTAAAATTAAGACCAAAGTGTTAATTATGATGCATATCACACAATCTGACATAAAGACATAGTGGCAAACAGTTTCTCTTTTTTATCCACTGCAGGGTGAACAATCTGACAAGCAACGACTGTAAAGGACAGAAAAGAAGTGCAACTATATACAATACAAAAGTCATATATAGGCTTGTGAGGTATTAATGTAGTGTCACAATGTTCTGTGGAACAGGGAAGTTTAGAGAATTGGAGATAGTACAGGAAATGAAGAAATAAATAGACAATGATCATCTATTTTTTGTTTTTCTTTAACAAACAAGAATCTGTATTATTCTTTCTGAAAATTCTGTATTTTGTTACAGACTGCTGCCAGAACACGTCCATCAGATATGGAAGAGCTGCAGTGGCATAACCCCTCATGCAGAACGTAATTCAAACAAGCTTGTTCTTTTCTTCTGCGTAATGCATCCTCAGGCGATAGGCCACCATGTCAATGGCAGCGTATAAGAAACCGATGTTAAACAACAATATCAATGCAAGAATTACAGCTGACAGGCACTGCTGCCTCTTGCACAAGAAACTCAGTTGGAGAGAGTTCAGTCAATGAGTGCTGTCTTGTATTTTTATTCCAAAACTACGATCACAGAATCCCCTTCACATGCGCTCTATACCAGATAAAGCACCTGTCATGAGGTTCAGAAGTAAATAGCTTGTAATATGTAGGCATACCTGCCTTAAAAGCATCTCACTTCAGAGATGGAGATGAAGTATCACAAAGGCCTTTTGCGTGGTTCATCATTAGCATACACACAACACATTTTTCCAATCTACAGTGCAACTCTACCATAGGGAATTGCTGCGCTTGGCAGGAAGATTAATATAAAAGGGAGCCAGGCAGGAGCATTTCAGAGGGAGCATCTCAGGACAGATGGGCTGGTTGCATGAGTTCTGAACAAAAGCCAGAGGGATTGGCAGGGGCACCGCTTTATTGTTCGCTGATTTCTTTTGACATGCGGGCCCTTTAGCGTGTTGAGCTATTTTTTGTGTAAACATCTATCGACATACTCTAAAGAGAGACTCAAAAGTCTCCAGAGAGGCAAGCAAGAGAAGAACTCTGACAAGGATCCCAAAAAACAACTGTCAAATCACCAAAACTGACCTTTTTTTAAACTCTAGTGAGGTTTGATGACTTTATTTGGTGATGGTGTAACAGTGTGAAATGCAGTGTATAATCTTATATATCTTTGATATGTACACTACCGTTCAAAAGTTTGAGATTTTTAAATAGTTCTGAAAGAAGTCTTTTATGCTCACCAAGGCTACATTTATTTGATCAAAAATACAGTATACACTATACAAAAATGCACTATATTTTAAAATGTTATTTATTTGTGTAATGGCAAAGCTGAATTTTTTGCAGCCATTATTTCAGTTTTCAAAGTCACTACAGAAATTATTCTAATAAGCTGATTTGGCGCACAAGAAACATTTCTTATTATTATCAATGTTGAAAACTGTTGTGCTGATTAATATTTTTTGCAGAAACTGATAAAAGATTTTTCAAAAGAACAGCATTTATTATAAATTAAAATATTTTGGAACAGTTTTGTTTTAAAAAAAAGTCTTTACTGTCATTTTTGATCAATTTAATGCATCCTTGCTGAATAAAAGCATTAATTTCTTTTAAAAAGAAACGTACTGACCACATACTTCTGAACAGTAGTGTATGAATTGTTTTATTATGTATTCTTTGCACATTACATTGCAGTATTACTTGTTATCCATCAAAATCAACTATGGTAAAATTCACATTAAAGTAAATCATTGCTAATGAATCAATTTCAAAACTGATCTGATATTAATATAGACAATTACACTGGTTTGTGTTTTAGATGAAGAGGCTAGATATGCTGCAAAGTCGTGGAACATTTAATCATCGGACTATGGATTCATTCTCATTAGAATTCATTTGATCCAGTTAGAAATTTGGAATGACAGTGATGCATCCTTAGATCACCTCGGGCTTGGACAATCTAAATATTTCTTGCTGCGAATCTGATAACTTCGTTAAATATGAACCAGTTCTGTCACGATCCCTTGAAACATATCACTTAACTATGGACTGCTGACAGAAACAACAAAGACAAGCATCTCACTATCTACAGAATGTACTGCAGTTTTTATTTTGACAAGACATACGACCTTGATCCTAAACCACAATGTTCCTATATATTCTTCTAATATAAACCCCTACTTCTTCTTTTAAAGAAATTTCCTTTAAATGGTTTCATAGAATATAGGTCATCTGACAAGCACAAGGTGATTTCTAAATGAGTCAACTCTTCCTTAAAATGACATTTTTTTCAGTTTCATTCTGAGATATTTTTAAATCAGTGAATCAGTGCAGAATCAGTCAATCATCTGATGTCCTATTTTCTTTGCAGGTGTAGTTTAAAACAATGCCAAAAAATTTTGACAGATCTTTTGCAACCATGGAAATTTCTTTTGTCATGGATTGTAACGAAGGCTAACTTCCCTGGAGAAATAAGAAAACAGAAATCAGCACGTTTGTCACCTCCTTTGAATGCCTGTAGGAGTGGGAGGATAGTGTATGAGTCACTGATAAGATGCTTCAACCCTCTACAATTAACTAAAACTGCTCTTTAATTTCCTTATTATTTTCAGTCTTAACCTAAAATGTTAAAACATAATTTCTGAGCTTGTCTGACCATTGTCCACCCTATCTGACCTGTGGAATTCAGGGAAAATTTTAAGAGTTCAGGCAAAATTTAAAGGGGTCATGACATGAGAAATCAAAACTGCCTTGATCTTTGACATGTAAGAGGTATTTGTACCATTAAAACATCCTGCAAGTTTCATAGTTTAAAACGTCCTCATTATAAACAAAGCATTTATTTAATCAAGCTCCAAAAATGACTTGTTTGTATATTGGGGGACTTGTGAAATTTTTGACATTTTCCGAATGCATTGCGATTCTCTCTCGAATCGATTCTGAGCTTAGTTTTTAACAGCAGATGGTGCTCTAGGCTAGTTTTTAACCGCACGCTCAAATGCTCATGAAGAAGAGCACTCGTGCATTCGACTGGCTGAGTTTAAGAACGTACTTGCACCTCAGAAGGCTTTTATGACGCGAGGTTAATGTAAACAGCCAACTGCAAACACCTTTGTAACTCGCTTCAGCCTTTTCGAACTTTATGAATGATTATTTTTTAGAAGGTTCAAGTGGTGTGTGTGTAAGGAATTGGAAGCAAGCAGAGAATTGCTGTTTCTAAAGCACGCATGCAGTGCCATCTGCTGTTAAAAAACTAAGCTCAGAATCGATTCGAGAGAGAATGGCGATGTATTCAGAAAATATCAGAATCAATCCAGAATCATTTCTCGATTTGCGATGCATTGATTTATTTTCCCAGCCCTTGACTTCAGAAGGATACCAGCATCATGAACAAGTGGATGGTTTATTTTTATGGCGTCCTGGATCGCGTCGGAGGATTATATATTTGTTCAGAGAATTGGACTACAGATTGTTTTGTAAATGAGGCACAGTGTAAGTAAGTAAGCAATTTCATAATGCTTTGTAAATTATTTCATTTTATATGGATAATGTTTTTAAAATACTTACTCAAGTACAATAGCAAGTGGGTGTTGAAACTGTTTCCTATGCAATGACGTTAGCCAATCATAACAGTGGCCATTTATTGATAAGCCTTAAAGGAGCCGCCCCTTAAAAATGGATAATTTCAGACAGAGGGTCAGAATGAGGGTGGAAAATAACTGTTTTTCCACATATATATATATATATATATTTTTTTTTGTGCAAAAACCTTTACATTATAAGTGAACCCAAAGGAACATATTAAAATAATTTTTAAAAAATCCAGGTCATGACCCTTTAAACAGTCATCATTTACTCACCCTCATGTTGTTCCAAATTTGTATGACTTCTGTGGAACACAAAATGATACATTTTGATAAATAATCCTAATTTTTTCTCATAACCTCATGAACTTTTGAAGTAAAAGACAACAGAATTGTCATTTTTATTTCATTGTCATGCTGCTGTGCCTTTAAGACTTTGATGTGAACCCCCTTTTAACATAAAAAATAAGTAACAGAACTCTGAGTTTGCTGTCAGCTCCAATATAGTTTCTAGCAGCTCCATCCTTCAATAACAGCCCGTTCGCCAAGTCTGTATTACATTTTGACAGTTTAAAATGACAATCCGTGCTGAAACAAAGTTTCAAGTTTTGAAAGCTGCAGTGTGTTTTTTCATAGTACATCAAATTATTTTATTTCAGAAGAATTTCTTCATCATTTAACTCCTTCAAAAAAGTCAAGCAAAGCTTGGTAGTGCGCTCCTGAGCTCATGTAGAGAGGAAAAGTTCAAAATTTTATGACATACTCCATCCAATACTTTGTTTTCCAGATGGTCACTCTCTTTTTGACAGCCCTATTAAAGAATGCGGTCTGGTGCATGCGAAGCTACGGTGAGTGGATTTTCAGTGCGTCTGTTTGATTAGACTACGTCACTATGCTTTCCAGGTCGAAACGACTGCCAGCTTCAACCCTATCGTTCCATTCGAATAAAGGCTTACCCAGGCAGCTCAGCGTTTAGTCATTGGCTGCCCTACTTTCGGCCTCGGCTATGAGAGTGAATGGACTAAATTGGATGGAAACGTTTTTACCCGTGTGTGCAGGCGGAGAACTCTGACCATTCACCACAAGGCTTTTGGTTGGTCAGGCAGACACACGGGAAGATTACTTCTTTCTTATGTGATGCAGGCGCTTACAACCCACTTCCTAAGGGAAATGCACAAGACACTATTGGGAGCATACTTTCTGAAGACAAATAGAAAATGGCAGGCAAGTTTTTTTCTGGATATACTGGAGTAGAAACCTATTTATAGCTTTATAGCTTTAGATGGCAAGGATAGAGTGAGTAACTTGAGACTCAGATGATACCTTTCTGAAAAAACTACAGCCATCACCACATCACTGCAGTATTCTGATGTGGAGATAAGGGCTAATCTCAGATGTGCAGTGAGTTAGCCTAGTCAACATGATCCACAGCACTTAATTTGCCATGAAACACTGAAGGGTATGTGTAAACAGTAATTAATTGCGATCTGGTGGCCCCGCAGATAGTTGAAAAGCTAAAACCAGAATTTACGAGTCTGTGCATCTCTGCCGCATATTAGCAAATGTGCTACATAGTGCTGCATTTGTTAACATGCCTGGGCGTGTAGTAATTTTTTTTTGTGTGCATCCTTGTTATGTTCTTCCTCAAAGGTGGCACTGTAAACTAAATTCAGAGAGTGAGACACTAAAGCTGAGCCTATATCAAGTATTACATAACTGAATAAATGAAAACCATTAGTCATACTTTCAAACAACTTGTTATCATCATTAGCATTCAGGCATGATGCCCATGTGTATATGATTAAGGGTCACAACATGATTTAGAGCCATCTGCTTGTGGACCACTTCCCCTAATTACACCAAAGACAAGTCACCTGAAACCAGTAAAATTACGCAAACTTCTCTGAAAATGTTCATAACAGCTAAGAGGGACTTCCTTAAAGACTCCCTGAAAGAGAACTACAAGAGGAAAATCCTAAAAAAGGAGAACTTCTGAGGAAACAGAAAGAGAACAGACTAATGAGCCACCACAGACAGATGACAAGATGGGTCATGACACAGTTAAAAAGTGATTCAACAAAAATACCATTGAAAACAAGTTTTTAAATGGTTATTAGTGCTGGCCAATATATTGAATATTCAAGAAAGATAAATGTAAAATAATTTTGCTGGTGATATAAAATTGAAAAACATCATGAAAGTCGTACTAACCCCAAACCTTTAAACGGTAATGTAGAGATTGATTTTTTGATATTTGACCAGATTGACCAACTCTACTGGATGTCATTTTGGAAAGGTCACAAAAAGTCCTTCCCATCAATCATGTCCAAACACCTCACAATAAGATGATGCTGTGATCCAGATGTGTTTGAAATCTCAAACACTGTGACACAGTATTTTAGTCATAATTTAATTCTTTGTTTGCATAAATCACACCCTCTGTCATCCATCATCTGAATCACAGTCACCAGGCCAGCCAGGATTCCACGACTGGGGCATAAAATATGAATATTCTAATGACTCAGTTACAAATCTTTCCCCATGGCTAAGATTCACACACACAAATGGATAAACACAAAGTGCAAGAACGACCAATATACACAAATACACACACAGTTCTTACATTGCTCAGGCAACCTTGATCTAAACAGACTAAAGTATTGGAAAAATACAGCAGTACAACAAAAATGGCCAATACTGAAATGCTGGTCTTCAGTGGAACATTGGTTTACCTTATGGAGTTCCCAATTTCAGTCCTCACCCCTCCCCGCTCTGCACATTTTTTATGTCCCTTATCTGACACACTCAGTTGAGGGGTGGGTCCCATTTGAGGGCTATTTTGCTATCTTATAGGAGATTCCAATCTGAACCAGGTGTGTAAAGTGCGTGAGACGCGTTAAATAAGATAAAAAGATATTTAAATGAACCAAATTACGCTTATTTTCATATTAACGATCGCAACATACATTTTTCATTCAGTTTAGGGCTTTTGAATTTAACATTAGATTAAGTGAAATTTATAATTAATTTTTATATGGATGTATTATACACATGTATATTAAATGAAAGTAATGTATATTATATTTATTTACAGAAGTATATTATGGCATCAAACCCTAAACTCCCCTAATATGTGCAAATTGAGATTCGTCCGTGTTGAAGTTGTTGCGAATAAACGCATTTTGTCAAGTGAAGTGAACTCCAACAGATAGCCCGTGCTCAGGGAGTAGGGCGTAGTGAACACTGTGTAGGGACCCTGTCAATTGTAACACACCCGAGTTCATGAAGCTTCCTTCTAATGATCTGTATCAGGTGTGTCAGATAAGAGAGACAGACCCTGCATCCCAATGTGAATACTATCCATCCTAAGTAATATGTGAGATTACAATAAGTGTGTCCCAAAGCATAATATTTTGAAAAGAGTATGCCAAAAGTCCCCAGATGGTCTACTATTTCTTGTAGATTTTGAAAGTGTGGATCCATGCACACTATAACGGCTAATATTGTCCACAACCCATTGTGCTTTGGAGGTAGATTCGGTTCAGAACTACAAACATGAATAAAAAGTGTTAAAAAACTACAAACGTGGCGAATGTGTGCGACCGACGGTTAAGTAAAGAGGTTTAGATAAAGGGATTTAAGTGACTAATAATCAACATTTAACCTGATTAAAAATATTTATTTAATGTTATCCATGTTGTATTTCATCTGCAACATCAATGTGGACTTTTATAAAGATCTGTTATTCCATTAACTTTTAAATGCATCATTATGCAAACACATGAGGAGAGTTCTCCACATGAAAGACCCACGACTGGCAGATCAACTTGCTACTTCTTTTCACTGCACTACAGCAGTAACTTAAATTAAATTAAATGTGGAGGATTTTAACAGTGACAAGATGATTGACAGGTCAGTTTACAGTGACAGGATGTGTGTAACTATGCGATTAAAAGACGCAATTTAATGACGTGATAGTATGTCCTTAAGCTTGTCTACTCTTTTGCTACACACTCAAAAGTATGTACTTTTTCTTCACAAAAAGAATACATATTTTAGGGCATAATATAAGTAGGTGAATTGGGATGCAGCAATACAAACTGTGCAGGGCGGGGAGGAGTGAGGATTGGAATTGGGAACCCCTGGTTTACTCCATTTGTCCAGAATTTGAAGAAGATCTAATAAAAGCTATTGTTCAAAAATTTGTATGTTTTTTTTTTTTTTTTTCAAAATCCCAATACCTGAAAATATAGGCAGGTGGAAATTTGGTTCCATACCATCAGATTTACAATTATGAGTAAAAGTCGCTTTGGATAAAAGCATTTGCTAAATTAATAAATCTAAATGTAAGAAATTGCCAGTTTGAACTGTTTGTCACAGGACTCGCGCAAGAGGGCTTGAGAAACTAAACCCAAATTTAGTCTGAATGCTTTCAGCTTTTTAAAAAGCTTTCAAGCTTTGATACATTTCGTAAATGTCTCAACCTATCTAATGCCATTTGAGTAAGCAGCAAAGCAGTACTGTAATAAGTAGTCACATTAATGGAAAACAGAATCAAGTACAACAAAGACCAACCACAGTGATTGCACATTGATTTCTCTTGTTTATATCATTGGAACAGAAGAAGTAGGCTCTTTCTAAACTTAATTTTCTGCGGTATAACTTGTGGCAATTTGCACCGTTAATTGAATGCATCTGTGTCCATCCTCTCCAGAAAGTGACCCACGATGATACATGGGTCTCCTTATCATGTTAGCAGTG
>RJVU01048406.1:7630781-7726240 GCA_003731715.1 Anabarilius grahami | reverse complement strand
TATATATATATATATATATATAGAAAAAAAACTAATTTTATCATTAAATAATATATAATTTGTAAAAAGTAATATTATAAATAAAATAAATAATATAAAAAAAAAAAATTGTTATAATAACATTTATTATTATTATTATATTGTTGCTATTGTTGTTGTTATTAAAATAATATTATATCATTTTTGACTCTACTGACTATTTATAATTTTGATGATTTGTCTAAGTAATGTTTGTCCATTATCTATGTAACATAAAGAAAAGCTCAAATATATAATATATAAGACATCTGAGGCTTTAATTTCCATTAAAAACTATTTTGTCATATATACTATGTGTCATATTTGTATTGTGAAATAAATACTGTTGTGTCATATATATGTATTGTGACATAAAATTTGTCATTCGCTGAGATGAGATATTGGTCATACCACCCAACCTTATTATGACCTCTTTAAAATACATCATTGTGCAATATTGGAATGCCAAGGTTTGCACAAGTCAATCACATTAAACTTCCTCTCGCTTCAAGCTATATTGTTTCCTATAGACTCAAGTTAGGCAGGTATCTCACCCCAAGAGGGTGTTGTTACCTTTGCTTTTTATGTGTTTTGTCTTTCCTGCTGGATTGCTGCACTGCAGAATGCAAATTTCTAGCAATGTTATCATCTACATTTTCAGCAAAGTCTGTGGGCAGAGAATCTGATGGCCAAGAGCCTTCAGAAGAACCTGGAAAAACTGAACACAGCACTGTCTGCATTCTTCTAAGACAAGAGCTAATCTGAAAGATCAGTCAAGACATCAATGTGACAAATTGTATTGAGTAATTAAGATCAGAATCAATTGATGGCTTTTAGAATTCCGACTACGGTTGTGTTGCTCTCCCATTTCTCAGTGATTCCTGATAGATAAAAATAGACATGGGTTTAAAGTATTAAAAACTATAATCTGTGAAACCAAGACTCCACTGTTACCTCATCCTCCAACATAACCATTAATTGTTCTAATGCCTCCAGCAAACCCGCTGCAGAAGAAATCCCTGACACCCAAAGCTCCAGACAGTAAAGAACCTGCTGTGTACTGGGGCAGCCTGGTACAACTAGAGCCGTGTCATGCTCGGGCTTCCAAACACTGCCTCCATTAACGCACACACACACAAACATACACTAAAATACCCCTCAGTGCTTGGCACAGAACACACACAGGCACATAAACACACTCAAAGCAGACCACCTCTGCAACTGAACCAACTGCCTCCACATCTAAACCACAGCAGGACAGGCTGGAGGAAGCTTGCAGATTGCATTATGGAACACATGTAATGCAGTTATGCGTATTCAAGCAAATTAAGAGGTTGTGTAACAATTGCATGTCTAAAATGCATGCTTATTCTAACTCTAACAGAATTTACAGTGGAAGAAGGCTCTATGTTTCTCGAAATAAACCCCTAGTGCAATTAAAACAGCTCTCCAGAGAAGAACAAAGGGTGGGCTATTATCTGGCAGCCCATCTTGAAACCACCCTTGAGGAAGAAATGTACCTTACTATGAAGGAGATGTAATCTCCTCGTAATTAGTTTGTTGAAACGCTCACCTCTTAATCTATGCAAAATGAGGCATTCCAACAGAGGTGAGAGAACTCAGTAATGGGATACTTACATCTGTCCATTATACACTAATCTGAGATTCCTTCATTTCGTCATTCATCAAGACTTTGCTTGATATATGGTATCTTTAGGTTAGTGTGTGTGTGTATATATATATAGACTACTGTAGAAAAACCCTTCTGCCAGGCCGTTGTATTAAATCAATGACATCATCACTCTCTTTAGTGCTGCAATACTGTCAAGTTCACATTGTTGCGCAAGCATTATTGGAAGTTATACATTGAATATTCCCTTAGCTCCAGGGTCAATCACTTGGATTATGTTAACTACAGCCTGGAAACATTCTGGATGGCACATTCATAAGTACCACAACTGTACAAATGATACATTAAGAAGAACAAGATGGTACTGTGAGCTGATTACCCATGGAAAATGCAGCTGAGCTTGGTATTAGAAATGAACCGCTCCCTAACACATCATTAAATTATACACGAGGCACACACAACCAAACTTTGTCTAATGTCTAATACATCCAAGCGCACATAAATCAAAGCACATCCTAGATAAATGATCTCACATCTCCGAGGGCCAAAAATCATAATTACTGTGTTTATGCACATTATTTTGCAATTAAGGTCCATATTCTGTCATTTATTATTTTTAACAGTAACTCAATCAACTCATTAAATCCCATTCATGTCCTTAACAATAAAACAGAATGAGCAAATTTATTTTTTGTGCATGTAAACACAGCCAATAACCAATTTTACATGCACATTTCACAAATATCTTTAACCTCAATATTGGCATAATCTGGTATTTGCAATCAGGGTAATGTATTTACATGATGCTTACATAACCAGAATATATGACCAAATTCTGATTAATATTGTAAGATTCTTGTGCACTAAACTCAGTCATTGAGGCAGTGTAATAATATATACACAGATGATGTCAGTTTCTGGGCAATGGGCCTAAAAGTTAATGTCACTGACTGAATAAACATCATAGCCAGTTACGATTTTCCACCACATTACAATAATTAAAATCTGAAACGAACGTGAGGCATGAAAACAAAGTGTTCACCCTCTCCCAGAATAAAAGAAGAAAAACAATCAATTAATCTGTTAATTTTGTGAGACTGCTTTTGAAGTGCAGAACTTACCATTGGCATTTTTCCCACATGTGAGATGCTGATAGGGTAAGAGGAGGCCGTACAACTCCGAATCATTGCTCAGAGCCTGCTCAAAGGATTCCAGTGTAAATTTGGGGATCCCGTTATCCTTCTCCACCACCGAGCTATTCAACACCCGGGTAAAGACCTCTCGGAAGAGGCTCTCCATACACGCAGTCAGGTATATAACCGCATGCTCGTGGACGCGCACCGCGACCCTACTGTCCACCATCCACCTGAAGAACTTCCCCACGGAGAAGACCAAGCCGCATCTCTCCGATTTCCCTCGGCTGAATTTATCCTCGGTGCTCATGTTGTACATGGAAAGCGCGCTGAGCGACGCGGCGATGCAGTTGACCGAAATGGTCCACGACAGGATCATCTTGATGGCACTTTGGACTTCGTATTTGGTGCACTTGCCGTAGCGCAAACTCAGCCGCTGCGCTTCCCTGGCGATCCTCACCAGAGCGCGGCTCACGAGCGCGGAGAGGCGCGCCAGCAGATCCGCGGACACGGTCCCGAACCTCAACTCTTCCTCCTTGTTGAGCGCGTTCTCCACCTCCCCGAGGCTCCAGGGCACATCCTCAAGCTCGGGAAGTTTCGCACAGTGTCCGGAACACTCCAGGGTCTCGCCGTCTTCGGCCAGGACGGTGTTGACGGTGTCTAGGCTGTTGTGTCGACTGCGCATGGAGTCGGTCAGATGCCAGCAGTGCCCTCCATGCGCAGAGGAGATGTGCGCCTCGGAGCAGCACAGAGACAAGCTGGATGACCTGAAGGAGTCCGCGGCTCCACCGTAACCCGAATCCAGCGTCAAATCCTCCAGGGTCCTCACTACGGATTTACCCCTTTTTGCCATAACTGCACTTCATATTGTCCACAAGGCTGAAAGCAAGGGGAAACGTTGCTTTGCAATCAAACGCCACTGCTTGATGGCTTTATTCTGTCCACTATGCTATTGGAAATGCAAAGGCGAGTTTCCAAATTGTTGCGTTCACTGTTGAAAATGCGCCCCCAACTTTGAAGGAGCAGTGGTGTTGTTATGGCACACACCAGTGTGTTTGAAGGCTGCGAAGCGTCAGTTGGAGGAGGAGCCACATACAGTACTGCATCCAATACGCTGACGGGACCATTGCTGCGTACAGTTGGTTTTGAATGTGCACGGTTCTGCTTGATGTACTTCTGTTCATCTGGAGATCCCCTTTAAAAAAATATGGAGATGTCAGTATAAAAATGAAACTGCCATTTTGACACCCACTTGCATAAAGTGTTAACCATAATTTCGGAAGAATTTCCTCTTGTTATGAAACAAATGTCATTGCAGATCATAGATAGATAGATAGATAGATTTGTACCACTATGATTTTCCTTTAAAATGTAAAGTGCCATTTAACTATATTTACTTCCGACCTGTTCATTAAAATCCACTTTTTCCAGAACTTTCAATTCTCTTTAACTATATCGTTTAAAACTATTTTTTACTCTGATCAGATAAAGCATTCCATTTACTGAGAATTCCATCAGTAAATCAGCTGCAATTGGTCTCTGGAGTGAAAACAGAGCTTTAGATCTAGTGGTCTTAAGTGGCCAAAACAAACAGATAGACTTTATACAACTAGTAGTCAGCATGCATGAAACTGCTCCGATCCAGTAGACCAAGCAAGGCAGTATGTTTGAGGAAAAAAAGGCAAGGGATCAAATGAACACCTGTCCGCTTCCCCATTCTCCCTTTCAGATGGGGCTTAGAGTAACGAGATTCCTGTTCATTAATAATGAAGAGTATGCATAATATATTAGTCATCTTGAATGGAGGATTCTTGTGAACTTCAGTCCCAGAGTCTGTAAAGGTCATGTGTGTTTTCTCAATGTAAAACTAAAGATAAAGGTGGTGCATCAAGCACCTCTTATTTAGCTTTGACTAATGTAGTAATTAAGTATTTGGCAAAAATACACATTAAAAGAGTTAAAATTATATCAAGAATTTTATGTTTAAAGACTGAAGATTATAGTATGAATAAGTCACTGTATTATAAGAAAGCATACATAACGCTTTTCGACTTGAAATACTGTATATAAATATTTCCAACTTTGCTTTGATAAAGTGAGGATCATATTTTAGCAACTCAACACTGACCTCTTTGGACAGCACTCCTTCAGAAACCTGAAACTAAAAGGGATATAGGAATTTGAAAGCTGCTTTTGCCAATAGTAATATTTTTTCCTTAATGAAAGGCACTGACCCTCATAGATTCGTAACAATTCTATTTTTAATCTGATAATTAATGTGTATATCATAATTAACGCGTATCAGATCAATGATATACGCTTGAATTTACAGCATATTGTCGTGGTAGACTGCCATCTAGTGTTCAACAAAACTTACTAAAAAAAGAAATCGTTTTATTCACTCAAACGAAGCAATAGCAACGAACTGAGCTCAGATATGAGTCAGTAGCATTACAATTAAACTCATTCACTTGTCACTAATTTTATAAGGGATGAAAGATATAGGTAATCAAGCTGGTTGACATTGACCATCCATAATTTTTAATCAGCAGTAATGTAGTAGCAGAAAGGATTAATCTTTAAAAGATAAACTGCCTCCTTTACTTTATTGTATGTTAATGTTCTCAGTATCTAAAGGCAAGTGCAAACCTAATCAATAAACTAATTATCTCTTGGATCAATGTAGTAGTTCCCATTGTGAATTGCAGTGTTTTTTTTTCTTTTTCTCCACATACTATGCTGATGCACTATGCTCCAAATGCACTATGCTGGTGTGAAGAAAAGTAATAGCAGATTGAAACATGATACTACACGATGCAACATAGTATGCTACATTAATATAAAACAAAGTGATCAAACATTTCCTCTGTTATTGCCCAGAAAAAAAGATATACTGTGCATGTCGACTTTTATGACAACATGCCCCAATTATAGAGCATATGAGTTACATTCTATGGGGTTAGTATTACAGTCTTTACAGCAAAGTTTACATAAAACAACAAATATATAAAATGTTATGTAAAAAAAAAAGAAAAAAAAGGCAAAACATTGTTTTGGCCATATTGAAATAATAAATCATATAGGCTTTAAAAAAAACTTTTAATACATATGACAACTTACCCCGACCAGGCATTTATGACTGACACTCTAGTCCTTGAGAACACAGTCCTGCCTTCACTGTGTTCACTTGTTGTTTTACCCATCTACAACAAAAATATGATGATATTGTAATTTTTGGAGGATTTTGCAGTATAGGTGTTTGAAACCAACAAACAAAAGTACTGCTAGGAAAATAAACAAAGATATGAGTTAGAATTATGGGACTTTTGACTCAAAATCATATAAAGTCCTCATGACAACTAGCCTCGGTCACCACTAAATAGTTTATGTATCATATAACAATTACATTATATATTATTAAATTGCTACTAGTTTACATTAAAGTTGAAGTGAAATTGTGGCCATAGTATTTCATACACTTGAAGTGAATTACTTCCTACCACGAACGCACAAATATTTCTCATAACAAAATCATCTGTTCCCTTGTGCCTCAGTTCACGTGCCTATCCGGGTACTCACACACTGTCCAATCAGAATAGAGCAGTAACATGGGCATAACAAGCTTTTCCTATGTATTGATCTAAACGCACTCTTTTTTTAACTGGTCATTTTGTATCGTGGTCAAGGTTCATCAAGAACATCCCGCTGACTTGACAAAACCAACCGAATCTGTGATGTTATCACTGAAAGAAAAGTGTGGGGTTGCGCGAGCACACCGCAGAAACGTGATGGCCCATTATGTGTGCGGGCGAATCTGACCAATCAGCTGCGTAGGTGCCGATTTGCTTCAACGAGTGGGTGGAGTCGACTAATGGGTGAATTAAAATTGACATTCAGCTAAAGGACAACAATCGTGTAAACATTCGTGTCTAGTCGACGCTCGTGTTGTTATATGGACAGAGAATGTACGCGTACATATGGATATAATCTGAAAACACATTTATTTAATGTTTTAGGAACAACGGCTGTTGTTTTTTCTGTCCTCGCGTGTCCATGATGTTGACGTTCGCGTGCTTTCTTTGTTAGGATTTTCCTATGCGTGTTTTTATATTTAACAGTAGTGTTGTGTGTTTTGTCACGACGTATATTCTGAACACACTCTAAATTTGCTGAGGCACGCGCGTCGCGTCAATCACAGGGTGTGTGAAGCAACTATATGAATTTTCGCTGTGTGATTCAACAGTTACAGGCGCAGAGATCCAGCTTCAACATGGGAGAAGTTTTTCTTGAGCAAGGCTTTTTTACCTGAATTGGGAAGTCTGGGGTTGCAAGTTTGGGAGTTGCTGGAGCATTCGTGATCTCACAAGGGACTGCAGTACATTTGGAGCAGCAATGGTGGTCAATACGATTCACTGGTTCAGAAAGGGCTTAAGACTCCATGATAACCCATCACTGCGGGACTCTATAATAGGAGCTGATACACTGAGATGCGTTTACATACTAGACCCCTGGTTTGCAGGATCGTCCAACGTGGGAATCAGCAGATGGAGGTGAGTTTCCTTTGGCTCAGACAGAGGACAGAGGGGATCAGACATCAGCACTTATGATAAGCCAAGCTGTCTATACTTATGTTTATACTAGTTACATGTTATAACTAGTAAGCAATCCAGTAATAACTAGTATATTTTCACTTTCCTTATTAACTATTCATTGGGGACTAGTAATTTAAATGACAAGTGTCTGTTAAATTAATCACAAGTCCTTTGCTAGTACTAGGCACCAATATTATCAATATTAGCTATTGAATTCTATTGCAATCTATGGTTCAGATAATAACTATTCACTTCAGACTAGTATGTATTCCCGTTGTTGGTGGAACATATTCCAGTATTACTAGTAATTACTCATAAGTTACTAATATGTATTACATGTACTGTATACTAGTATCCATGCCTTGTAAAAATGTGTTCAAATAAGCACTAGTAAAGTAGAATAGTTACTTGTTGTGACTATAAATAAGTACTAGTACAGTTTCTAGTAAAATTGGAGTGGGTACCAGCAACAGCTGGAAAAACACAGATCCACATAAAATTCAGTGGCATAAATGTTTTTAATGTGTAATTTTTTTTTTATATTGAATTATATTGTGTGTGTGTATATATGTGTGTGTGTATATATATATATATATGGATTACTAGCACTACTATTAACAAAATGTAGATACTAGTTAATTTTATGGAATAGATGTTAAAACATTAGTGATGATGATATTTGCATGTTTGTTTTTTTTGTTTTTTTTTAATGTGTAAAAAGTCTTCTGATGAGATGAGCTGAATTGAGGGCAGGTCTGCATTTGAATGGTGAAAATGATCTCTCATGACCTCATGTCTTTTTGTTTCACAGGTTAAATATGAAAAGCTCACTATCTAGCAGAGTTTCTGTAAGCTTTGCCATGCTGTGTAATGACACATTTTGTGTTTATAACTTAAAATCTTTAAATTGCCAATTTTATTTTATTCTCCTTTTTAACTCTCTTAGCTGTAAGACCAGCTTACTTTTAAATAAATTTACTTGTCAGCCATGAGTAGCCCTATTTTATGTAGTTTTTTTAAAAAAAACATTAAATTAAGTTTAGGTTGGTCTAGGTAAGTTTTGAGATAGTTTTACCATTCTGTAAGGATTAATAGAGTAAATTCTGACTATTGCAATAAGAAACTGCTATTGTCATGGCCTGTTGTTAGTGCTGGACGGATGTATCTAGTGTACTGTGTGGTGGGACATCCTTGTGGGATGCTTCCTCATAGCAGATTTCTGATGTAACGTACAGCTCAGCCACCTCTCCTCTCCCCCTGGTGCAGGACGTGGGGAAGTAGGTCAGTGTGTCATTAGAGATGCTATTACCTCATTCCCCTTTCAGCACTGACCTACTTGTCCTCTTCTTTCAAACAGCCTCTCACCTACAGTGTGGCACCACTCCTCTTTATGGTTGCTAAACTATATAATCAAAATTATAACCCACGCAAAGGCAGGTCACGTGTAGGTTGTCACACTCATTTGTACTGTACCATCTTTACAATGCAAAGGCAGCACAGAAACTGCATCTGAAGTGATCATTTATGCAGAAGCATAATTTCAGTTTAAATGTTGAATATGTAAATATTAAATCTGAAACTATAAAGTCTTAATTATTAAATGTATGCCCTGTCATAACCACAGATTTTCAGAATGGATTAAATTTGGTAAAATGTTTATAAATCTGTAAAGTATTGAGGGACTTTAAAAAAAAAAAAGGGACTGTAAAAAATAATACACTATATCTAGTGCTCAATAGGTTTACATCTGTCTTATTTAGCATTCTTTGTTAATATTAACACAAAACTATGCAAAGCCTCCAAAAAGAGTGCCATCAGAAATGTCCTCTCACCATCTGCTGCAGGAAACTCCACATCATTTCTTAAAAGCGCGCACTGCAATCGGAAATGCTTGTCAACTGAAAACAACAATTTCCATCATGTTGGATTCATTCAATATTCTCTTTGTTTGGAATTACTCAATAAGAATAGATAAATCCTTAACGACAAAATTGAGTACATTTGTTACAGACAATTTTAATTAATTTGAACACAAATTCAAAAAAACAAGAAATTAAAGTTTACATATTAAATTTCATGAAATCTACAAACCCACAGAATTACTTTTTACAGTGAAGACTGTGTATAAATTTGAATGATTTTATTTAATTCTACAGAATTGGACAGTACCAAAAGTTTATGGTCTGTAAGATTTTTTTCTCTTATGCTCAACAAGGCTACATTTATTTGATCCAAAATACAGTAAAAATAGTAATATTGTGAAATATTATAACAATTTAAAATAATTCAATATTCCTGTGATGCTAATCTGAATTTTCAGCAGCCATTACTCCAGTCTTCAGTGTCACATGATTCTTCAGAAACCAATATGCTGCTGATTTAGTGCTCAAGAAACATTTCTTATAATCAATGTTTAAAAAAAAAAAAATTGGGATTTTTGGGGAAACTGATAATTATTTTTTTCATCATTCTTTGATGAATAGAAAGTTCAAAAGAACAGTATTTTTAAAATAGAAATCTTTTGTAGCAAATATTTTTACTTTCTTTTTTTGATCAATTTAATGCATACTTGCCGTAGCTGAATTAAACTGTAAATTTCTTTAAAAAAAATAAATAAATAAATAAAACTTGCTCAACCCAAACTTTTAAACAGTAAGGTAAAATTTTGTGCTGAAAAAACACAGAACATTTGCTGGTGTAGTATTCATCCTGTTTCATTTAATGCAGGCTTTTGTAGCACAAGCCAAAATGTGTTTTCATATGCAGATGAATTGAAATGGCCTTGACCTGGAGGCTGGGACGTGCTGTAAGGGATCAGACGTTTCGAAGAAAGGATGCAGACAGGCTCAACTGGATGCTACTAATACACAGTCCCACAAGAGGGAACTCTAGTCTGCTGAACACACAGCTCTAGCTCAGACAGGATTATACCCTTATTACACGCTTATTACATTATAAATTCAGTACTGTGTGTGCAGCCAAAAAGAAAATCATGCATAATATTTTAAAATGTGTCCAGTGTTAATTTCATGGTTGATTAATTTGTGCAGCAGCAATCCAGGTATAAGGTAGAGGGTTTTAACTGGGTCATTCAACAAAAAAAAACCTGGATAAATGAGGTTGACTCATTTAGGGAGACTCAAAATTATTTCTTCAGTTTTAAAGTTAAAATTTCAAGTATTTTATAAAGAATATATTTTGAGTTATGCCAAGCTCTGAAATATTTTACTGGGTAGAAATTGAGAGTGTACTTTTTTTTTTTTTTTTAAATCTTATCCTTAATCCTCATCCAGTAAATCACGAACACCACGGAAGAGACATGCAAATTCATTAGTTATAAATAGTGGGATCCCTAAAGATCATTCAGCTCTTAACAGAATCTAGGAGCACCTATAGATTAAGTTTCGAAAACAAAACTTGAGCTATGGGGCCTTTGCATGTTGTTGTGGACAATGAGGGGCTTTTGGTACTAAAAAGCTTGAGTAACAACACTAGTGTACCATACTAAGAAGCAAAGTTTATTTCTGCATAGCTTATTTAAGAAATATTAGGCGTTACACTAGTATTCCATTCTGAACACAGCCAATGTAATACAGAATGTAACTAGTGTGATTTTTCATACCGATAGTTTGTTGGTGCCCTCTGCTGGACTCTTGCTTTGACTGCAAGGCGGTCAGAAAAATTCCTCTGCTGTTGCTGCAAGAAATTAAAATGAATGTCTATCTAAAGTATTGTTTTATTTGCTCATCACTGACTGTTGAGATTAAATGTTGAAGGATTATTCTTTGTTTTACAGGTTTTTGCTGCAGTGTCTTGAGGACTTGGACGCCAGCCTTCGCAAACTTAACTCTCGCCTCTTTGTCATCAGGGGACAACCCACAGATGTCTTTCCAAGACTATTCAAGGTCAGCAAACAGACTGCCTAGAGACTAGTCAACTGTTTTCTGTAAAGCCATGCTCTGTGTGTTTATGCTGTGCCACTTATTTGATTCGCTTCTCCCTCTCTTTTTTTTCTGCATAGGAGTGGAAAATCACCCGGCTGTCATATGAGTATGACTCCGAGCCCTTCGGGAAGGATCGTGATGCAGCCATTAAGAAGCTGGCCACTGAGGCAGGGGTGGAAGTCGTTGTCAGGATCTCCCACACACTATATGATCTGGACAAGTGAGTGTATCTGTAATCATTGCCATATGTCCATATGACTCCCACGTAGCTGCCAGCAGTCCTGTGGGAAGTTGTTACTCATCATGCCTGATATTTAACGTTTTATTGAGAATGTCATGTAGACAAATATTGAGAGATCACACAGATCCAGAGTTATATTAATCTGTCATTTGAATGTCAAAAAGTGCTTAAAATACAAAATATTCTAATACTAAAATAAAAAATACAGAATGCAGACAAACCACAGTATGAATATACATCATCAAGCCAACCACAATAAAAATATTGGTGTATGATGTATATAAATTATTTGACAAAAAGTAAGAAATTGAAAATAAATATGAAAATGTAAAATATGAAAATGTAATAACGTTATATAATATAAAATTTTTCGAATCTTATTAATAATATAACACTATTTAAGTACTTTTATTCATTTCATATCTTCAATTTTGTACTTTGTTTGTAATATAATCTATGATACCAAAAAATATGAAAACTACCATTTAAATTGTTATATTAAGGAAATTCTTATAATATTGATATTATAGGATATAAAAAAACCTAAAAAAAAAATGCAGGTGAATAAATTGCATGCTTCACCATTAATTTGTATCTTTCAGTTGTTCATTTGTTTGTTAAATTGCCTGTAACTTTTTTTTTTTAAGCAGGATTTAATCAAAGTTTTAATGTAATTTTATATTTATGTTAATATATATAATTTTGCTTGCGTGTTTAAAAGCATGGCAGCTTTTGCTGTATTCAGAATCATGCAACTACTTTTTATTTGCTTTGAATTTTGATATCATGACAACACTAAAATCCGATAATATTGTTTATATATTCTAATCTCTGACTTATGTGTCTCTCTATGTCTCTAGGATTATAGAGTTAAATGGAGGACAGTCTCCTCTCACCTATAAACGATTTCAGACGCTCATCAGCAGAATGGATCCTGTGGAAATACCAGCGGAGACCATCACGGCTGAAGTCATGGGCAAATGCACAACACCCGTCAGTGAAGACCACGACGACAAGTTTGGCGTACCCTCTCTGGAGGAGCTCGGTGAGACTCCCGTGTTCCTTAACTTTGCATATGTGTGCATGTGTCTGTTGTGGATGAGATTTTAAATCAGTACATGTGGCTTCAGGTTTTGAAACCGAGGGGCTGTCATCAGCTGTGTGGCCTGGTGGAGAGACTGAAGCTCTTACTCGATTAGAGAGACACCTGGAGAGGAAGGTAAACATCTACTCATTGTCTTACAGTTATGCATTTTTGCTTTGTATTACGCCATGTTCATTATAATGGTCATTAACTAAAAATGTATGGAAACATGTCTTTCGTATGAAATTAAATAACAAGTAGTACTTTAGGTATCTTGTTCATCATACTTTCTTATGAAAGTAACAGAACTTTAATTACATCCTGTTTATTAGCAACAAAGGGCATGAGCGTATGATCATGCAATATCTGCCTTTGATCTTGTAGCTGTCTGATCCACTACTAGAAGAGACAGCTGTCCATCTTGAATGCATTTATTTCACTCCTCCTCTCACTGTAGCTGCCTACTCTCATCCAGATTTCAGACGGCATGACATGTCGTTCTAAAATTCTCATTCCACTTATTGTCTGTAAAGGGAGAGAATGCCATCCCAGCAGTCCTTGCCATAACTCTTATCCACAGATGCCCTGAGCTGCACAAAGCTTCATGTGTTTGTCGTCTCCAAATCAGAACCAAAATAGGTCAATTTTAAGCCTGCTTTTTAAATAAAGAAAGGAAGTGATGGCAGGATGGTGGTTAGTATACGCCAACAGCAGTAAACTCTGTATATTCGTGCAGTGTGCGCATGTCAAAAGATCAATTCCAATTTGAGGCTTGGGACATAAACACTCACATCAACCTGATCACTTTATTTAACGTTTATGTAAACACTATGTTCAGGTTCATCAGTTGGAATGATTTGAAACATTGAAACAAAAAGTGTCAATGTAAACGTAACTATTGATAATTATAAAAAAAAAATTTGTTTGAGCACTAAATCAGCATATTAGAATTATTTCTGAAGGATCAAGTTACACTGAAGACTGGAGTAATTATGCTGAAAATTCAGCTTTGCCAATAGAAGAATAAATTAGTAAAAAAAAAATATATCAAAATTACTTTACTTAATTGTTCACAATATTACGGGATTTGAGAGCATATGAGACTTCTTTCAAAAACATAAAATTATACTAACACCAATGTTTTGAACTGTAGTGAATTTAAGGTTGTGTATGAACTACTTTCTAATGTGTGTGTTTTTTTTTTTTTTTTTTTTTTTTTTTTTTTNAGGCCTGGGTGGCTAATTTCGAGCGTCCCAGAATGAATGCTAATTCCTTGCTGGCCAGCCCCACAGGCCTGAGTCCTTACCTCCGGTTTGGCTGCCTCTCCTGCAGACTTTTCTATTTCAAACTCACAGACCTCTACAGAAAGGTAAAGAGTACAACACAGTCTTACTCTGACATTTAAGGCTCTATTCATCATTGTGATAATTGATTGTAAGATCATAAGTGGCTGACAAGTTATTCTTATCCTTGTTTTTCTCTGGCTTTTCGATCGCAGGTCAAGAAGAACAGCGTCCCACCACTGTCCCTTTACGGTCAGCTGCTCTGGCGTGAGTTCTTCTACACTGCTGCCACTAACAACCCACACTTTGACAAAATGGAGTTCAATCCCATATGCGTGCAGATCCCGTGGGACAGGAATCCCGAAGCTCTAGCAAAGTGGGCAGAGGGCCAGACTGGTTTCCCATGGATTGATGCCATAATGACCCAGTTAAGGCAGGAGGGATGGATCCACCATCTGGCCAGGCACGCTGTTGCTTGCTTCCTCACACGTGGAGACCTGTGGATCAGTTGGGAAGAGGGCATGAAGGTACTGCCATCAGTAGCTATGTGTGACGAGCAGGGCGGGCGAGAGCCGTGAGGGAACGGTGCGAAGCCGGTGACGCAGGTGATAATGAGCATCACCTGCGAGGCGCGCCGGCCTCGAGTCTCTCACGGAGGAGCTCCGGAGGCGTAAAAGGAGGAGCGATGACAGTGAAGGACGAGAGAGGACCAGGCCTGGACTTTATTTTATGTTTTCTTATGTTTGTGTGGCCGGCAGATGTCCGCGAGGGTCTGCCGGCATTACTTTCGTTTTGTATTTGTTTATTTTGGAATTAAAACTTTGTTTGAAGTTAAAAAAAAAACAAAAAAACAAAACAAACATAATGAAACATAACGTAAAATCCAGGCCTGGTCCTCTCTCGTCCTTCACTGTCGTCGCTCCTCCTTTTATGCCTCCGGAGCTCCTCCGTGAGAGACTCGAGGCCGGCGCGCCTCGCAGCTGATGCTCATTATCACTCGCGTCACCGGCCTCGCGCCGTTCCCTCACGGCTCTTGTCCGCCCTGGTCGCCACACTATGTTTCCATCCAAAGTTGCAAATTTAAATTAGCAAAATTGGAATATCGTATTAAAAAAACGTGTGCTTTATGTGAAATCATAAAATGTGCATAAAATCTTACACTCTTGAATCTATATTGATATTATGTTTGTTTTCAAAGGTGTTTGAAGAGTTGTTGCTGGATGCAGACTGGAGCGTCAACGCAGGAAGCTGGATGTGGCTTTCGTGCAGCTCATTCTTCCAGCAGTTCTTTCACTGTTACTGTCCGGTGAGCTTCGGTCGACGTACCGACCCTAATGGAGACTATATAAGGTGCCACTCTTAACCCTTGCTTACGTTTATTAATATTTAGTTCACTTTAAATTACCAGTTTAGTTAAATATTTTCAAAATTGAAATTGTCTTTGAAAGTTGTGTTTTTTTTCTTCATTGTTATTACAGGCGCTATTTGCCCATATTGAGGGGCTTCCCTGCCAAATTCATCTATGACCCTTGGAATGCCCCAGATAGTGTTCAGAAGGTCGCTAAGTGCATAATTGGAGTGCACTACCCCAAACCCATGGTTAATCACGCTGAGGCCAGCAGGATAAACATCGAGCGAATGAAGCAGATTTACCAGCAGCTGTCCTGCTATCGGGGCCTTGGTAAGAAAACTCTTAAAAATCAGGTTTAACTATAAAAATTTAACTTTTACATGAGAATCCATTTGTTGATTGATATGTCAAATTAAATGCCGCTGTTTAGCTGTGAGATCTTAGGTTTTAATGGATCTTCTCGTAATGCTTGTCAGGGCTCCTTGCAACTGTTCCATCCAACACAGCCAAAAATGGAGATGGTAATGGAGCTGCTCCTTCCTCAGCAGACAACACACAGGAGAGCACTCACATTACAGGTATGAAAACATGCAAATTGTCATGCATCTTATATTTCATCTCTGTACATGTCTGATATTGCACTCTTAAAATAAAGGTTCTGTATTGGCATTGAAGGTTCTTTGGGGAACCTAAAATTGTTCTTCTATGGCATTGCTGGGGCATTGCCCCTTTTGGAACCTTTATTTTTAAGAGTGTGCTGAGAGCTTTTGCCCTAATTTAGGTTCTTAGGTTTTTCTTCACCTGAACCCCACAGACTTAGAGTTTTTGCTTGAAGTACACCCTGAGATTTTAAGTGAATATTTCAAAAATATCAATTAGGGGTTAAGCGGATCGAAGTTGATCCGTGATTCCTTACGGACCAGGCCCTAAGCATGTAATTCACGATTTTAAACCATTTAAGCACAAGAAGAGGTGAAAGAGAACTTAATTCTGTTCAAATTCCTCTTTCACATCTCCTTGCGCTTGAACGGAGACATTCACACACGTTTGTCAAAATACCCGTCTCAGCAAGTATTCTCGTAAACACAGTCGGTTATGTCTTAAGTGAACATAAATAGTTGAGAAAGAAATCGGATGTGTATCATTATATTGGATCCGTGCATTAGGTCCCCTAATAAACCTACTGCTGTCTGTGTCGTTAATGTTTATCAAACTACAAAACAGCTTTAACTAAGATTTATCTATATTTAATGTATACAGTGAACACTAAAGTGTTATTTTACATTTTACATTTACGCTTAATTATTACATTTTTGTACCTGAATACTACAGATAGACCTTACTTTATTTGCAACTTTGTTATATTGTATTTATCTATGGTTGTAATTAATGTATTTTTAATGTACCCGTTTTTGTGAAAACCTGCTCAAGTTATGTGTATTTCATTATATTTATTATATAATTAAATTATGTGTATTATTTGCAGTTTGTATAATTCCAGTCACATTTGTGATGTTGAAGAAATATTTACCCTTTATTTAACAGTGCAGCCATCACCAGCAAGTTTTCAACCAGAGTTCCCACCTTTCACAATGTCATGTGATCAACAGCCTGTCAACAGTGTGCAGCCACATCCAGGTGTGTATTGACACAGATGCTTGGATTTTGAAATAAATAAATAAATGCTGCTTACATGTGAAGTGTGAACCAGTCCTTAGGCTGCTTGAATACAATAGCATGTCTTTCTTTCTAAACCAGGGTACTCAGGTGGCGGTATGGTTGGACAAGTTTACAAACAATCACAAAGAGGTGAGTTCTGTCAAAACGGTCTCAGAGGACTCATAACAGATTTTCATATCAAGCTGTTTTGAACCACAGTGCAGCTTTGTCTCACTGTGGCATACAATTGAATTGAACAACTCCATACTGTGTTCTTTGCTGTTTTCAATGACAGACTTGTTTAAACACACACATCGTCCATTGAAAAGAAGGGCTTACCATGTTTGTGAAGGATTATTTATTGATCAAAGCACATACTTTTCAAAATCAGTGCTATTCATCTAAGGACAGTTACACAACTGTTCAAAATTTTTGGGGCGGTAAGATTTAAAAAAAAATTTTTTTGAAAGAAGTCTCTTATGCTTACCAATGCAAAAACAATACAGTAAAAAAGTAATATTGTGAAATATTATATTTTCATAAAATAACATTTTTCTATTTTTAATATATTTTAAAATGTAACATATTTCTGTGATGTTAAAGCTGAATTTTCAGCACCCATTAGTCAGTCCTTCAGAAATTATTCTAATATGCTGATATTTCTACATTCCTTCTCAATATCAATGTTGAAAATGGTTATGCTTAATATGTAAGTGAAAACCATGATGCTCTTTTTCAGGATCCTTTGATGAATAGAAATTTCAAAAGAACAGTATTTATTTGAAATATTTTGTCTAAATAAAATCTTTACTGTCACTTGTGATCAAATTAATGCATCCTTACTGAAAAATGTTATACTTTCTTAAAAAAAATCTTACTGACCCCAAACTTTTGAATGCAATTTTTCCATGCCACGCCAACCATAATGAAATAAAAAAATATATAACCTCACATGCTGTTTTTTTCTGTTCAGGAAGTGGGATGAGTACTTTGAAGCGACATTGTGAAGAACGAGTATCAGAACATGCATTGAAGATTCATAGGCATTATAGTAACTAACCACTACAGAAGGAAATACACACACCTCTCTTCAGTCTAGTGATGGGACCTCTAGCACGAAGGACAGCATCTCTCCGTTATCAACTCCTCCATACTCCGCTTTGCCCTTTATGCTTTGGCATGGTGTCATTCTGCTTGTAGAGCTTGAGGTAGTGTTGAGGTCTAGCCTAGCCTAACTAGTTGCTCTTTGGCAAGTCAAAGGTTTGATTGATCTAAATGTTCAATTCTAATTTATAAATAGATTCATTAACATGTCTGTTAAGGTCAGAGCAAAAATCTGTATATTTTGTCAGATTTTTGCTTTTTGTAATGGAGTACCTATATCATTGAGGCCTGTGGCTCTTAAGCACAAGTGGATTTGTTTCAAGACAATTACAGGGAAACATGGCCTGCTATGTATATAAACGTATACTGTAAGTAATTCAGTTTGCAAACCATTGTACATAACTTTTTTTCTTGCTTATTTACAGACTCACTGTTATATTTTTTATATGAGACAATACTTTTTCTCTTTTTTTGGATTGTTGTAATGTGTTCTTTATAAATCACCATTAAAAGATGATAGACCTGTTAGTAAGTTGCAGTTATTATGTTCATCAGTATTCACATGTAAAATAATATTATTGAAAAATTTGAATTTTCTTAACATTATCAGTGTTGGCTAGTAACGGACCACATGTAATCTTTTTTTTATGTATCAGATTACTCCCCTAGAATACACCCTATTACTACATCTTAAAATATAGATATTTCAATTTTAAAATATAGATATACAGTGAAGATACCTGGACTGCATTACTCAATATTTTCCTTGCTTTCCAGCAATATGTGGTTTACAATATACATTGTTCAAAAGTTTTGCGTAGGTAAGATATTATTAAAAGAAATCTCTAGTGCTCTCCAAGGCTGCATATTTAGAAATATTATTGTAATTTGAAATAACTTATCTGTATTTTAATGTATTTAATGGTAAAGCTGAATTTTCAGCATCATTACTCCAGTCTTCAGTGTCACATGATCCTTGCTGATTTGGTGCTCAAAAAAACATTTATTATCAGTGTTGAAAACTGTTCTGCTGCTTAATATCTGCTTATTATTTCGAAAATAATTTTTTTTCAGTATTCTTTGATAAATAAAAAAGTTTTTAAAAAAGCATTTATTTGAAATAAAGAATTCGAATATTAGCAAATAAGTATTAATACGATTTTTTTATTTTTTTTTTACACTGTACTTCTGTAAACACCATTTATTATAATCAGAGCCACTCCCATTGGATGTCACATGGTGAAGCAAACAGACATTTAAAAGCCCCGTAATATAACTGTGTTTGAGGTCGAGAAGGATGCAAACACCTCATCCAGCCCAATGGACGACGGTATTTTGTAACATAAACCAGCTAAGCTGCTTTTAGTGAAAGTCGTAAATGATGAACATCGAGGGGGAGGAGATGCCCAAACCAATCCGGCTCATCGCGGCTGCCTGCAGTGACATGGGCATAGGAAAGAACGGACAGCTTCCCTGGAGTCTTCCGTAAGAGATACCCAAATTAAAATAATCAGTCATTTAATCCAGTTGGAATAGATGTATTTTGCAAACTATATTAGACATGAACGACGTGACGTGTGACGAAAATTTGAGCGGAACATTCGACGTACACTTTGCTGTCTCCTTACTTTTTTAGCATTAGAGGCACAAATATCATGTACTGTATGTTGTGAAACAAACTAGATAAGCCATATAAGCGGTTTTATAACATTAAAAAGCCTAGCATGTAAAGCAGCTTATTTTAAAAACATCAAATCTCTGTATCACCTGTCAGAGAGGTCTTGACCTTCTGGACTGTATAAAACAATTGATTTTTAGGTCCTATTTGGTATCCTATTCTCGGAATATGCCATTGACCTTTAGAACTCTAATTGAATGTCATTGTCAGCAAGTATTTGAATTGGAGGGGTGGAAACTTTGAGCCCCCCAATGCCCGCCCATTACAGATAAGAGATAACAGCATGCAGACAGATAGCAAATCATAGCATATATAGGCAATTAGGATTTTTTTTTTTTCTTTCTGGTATAGAATATTGTGTTGGTATAAGCCTCTTCAGCCTTACATATTAAATAGGATCAATACATGCAGGATAGCCTTGGTTCAACTCTGAATTAGGCACACAGACCTTCTTCTTTGAAAGCAATAAACACTTCAAAGATATTTGTCATGCAGTTCAAATTGCATTTTGCACACTATGCAGTTATCAAAGTTGCATTAATATACTGTATATCCAAATGGCACACAATATGTCTAATGTGCTCATGTTGTTCACAGAAAAGAATTTCAGTTCTTTCTGGATACAATTACAGCAGTGTCAGAACCTGGTAAGGGGCTTTATATTTAATGTTTGGTTTGATTTATATTCTAATTGACGCAGTGATCTTAATTTTTATAGTATGAAGAAAAATATTAATGAAAAGATTTTGTTCTGGTGCACCTCAGGAAAGAAGAACCTGGTTGTGTGGGGCAGAGTCTCCTGGTTCTCTTGTCCTGAGACGGTCTTCCCTTTGGCCAATTGTATCAATTTGGTATTGAGCAGGAAGCTGAAGTAAGCATATTAATTTATAAACTATTTTATGCATCTACACTTCTGTTAAAAAGTTTGGAGTCGTAAGAGAAAAGAAATAAATAGTTTTCTTCAGCAAGGATGCAGTAAATTGATCAAAAGTGAATGTTACAAAATGTTAAATGTATCACAGTTTCCACAAATATATAAACCATCACAACTTCTTCTACACTGATAATAAGAAATGTTTCTTAAGCAGCAAATCAGCATATTAGAATGATTTCTGAAGGATCATGTGACACTGAAGACTGAAGTAATGATGCTAATTACTCCTCTATTGATGAATAATTTTAAATATATAAAAAAATAAGTTATTTTAAATTGTAATAATATTTCACAAAATTACTGATTTGACTGTATTTTTGATAAATTAAATGCAGCCTTGGTGATTTTTCTCCTTTCAAAAACATTGACTGACCCCAAACTTTTGAACAGTACCGTATGATTTCTGTTTATTTACTGTACGTCAAGTTTGTTTGATTATTTTGCATCACTTCAGTGCAGAGCCTCCACATGCCCACTATCTGTGTAAGGAATTTGGGTCAGTAATTCGCCTGGTTTCTGAGCCTCCTTTATGTCACATTGTGGAAACCATCTGGGTGTTAGGGGGCCCAGAAGTGTATAAGGTGAGAAGCCTGATTTATGTAATGTTTACTGTTGTAAATGTTCATTAATACAGTAATTTAGTTTATATTGTAACTGTGTTATTAGGAAAGTCTTGAGCATCCATGGTGTGACCTCATCTATCTCACAGACATCATGGCTGACTTTGACTGTGATGTGTTTTTCCCAAAGTTTGATCGCAACATTTTCAGAAAACAAAAAGGGTAGGATTATCCTCAGATTTATGCATTTTGTTTGGTCTCATTGCTATTTTATTATCACTGTAATACTATAATAGTTTATTCTGAATCCATTTGTATTTTTATGTTTTCCGTTTTCATTCGAATAGTTTTTTATTAATTTTTGTTTAAATTCAGTTCCTTTGGAAACTTGCAGAAATAAAATAAGTTTAATTATTTTATTCGAGTCATTCAAGTGATGAAAATGTTTTATGCTTTACTGTTACTATAATAACCCTGTCTTTGTATATTTTCTTTATATAAGCTTTCCAGGAGTACCAGATGAAATTCATGAAGAAAATGGTATTAAATTTCAATTTCAAGTCTTCAAGAAAGAAGCTTAAAGCCATGAGGACTGGGAGTCCAGACTGTCAAACATGATGCTGGGTTTGTTTGATGTTTACAGTATTTTACAGCATTTTATTGGTTTTAATACAGTTATGTCAGCTTTGTAGAATCTTAACAATATTGCACGGAAGAACACTACTCAAAGGCTCTTAGCAGCTAACTGATGCTATTTCATCACTATTAAAATCATAACCATTTCGAAGCAGCTAGTTCTACATATATAGACCCTATGAAGATCATTTCCCTACTGTCATCTTTTTTGCTCAGTTATTACATAAGAAATCACACCACACATGATGTGAAATAGCAGATGGACTCAGACAATGCTGTCAGTGAGGAGCAGCACTTCACTCACGATTACACATGCAACAGTTTATGACCACTCACCAGATCCACTGTTACTCATCTCACTGTCACCATGGTGACACAAGTGAATCAAAGGATGAGACACAGTAGGAGGCATATATGGTTTGTGTGTACATACCATCTGCTGTGTGAACTCAGTGCCTTACTGCAGTTAGTATTCATTTTTTGCTGTATGTGTGTGTGTGCTTTATAGGCAATTCTCAGTGATGAGTATTTAACTTCTTAGATTTGTTTTTTTTTTTGTTCAATTGAATCTTTGGTGCTATATTAAAGTTCATTTCTAATCCAAATTAAATTTTTAAGTGTGAAATTTAATGACCACAAATAATCGGATGTTATTTTTTTATATATATCGTTAGCATAATTGCCCAGATCAATTGGGGGGGAAAAATGACTTAGGCAATTATGCTATGAGGCTAACGATATTTGAATAAATGCTGCATGTTCAGTGTACATTGACAGTGAATGACTTTCCCCACTAGATGGAGTCAGCAGCTTGGAACAAAAAAAGGTTTTCAATGGGGTTAAGATCTGAAGTTTGGGCTGGCTATGACACCTTTATTGGCCTGGCTGTGTGGCATGGTTGGGGAACATTGTCATTGTGAACCCCACTGAAAAGCTCTGGAATGGGATCAAGTGAAAAGTCACAAGCCATCAAACAATGCCAAGCTGCTTGAATGTTTGCATTAGGAGTGGCATAATGTGGCATCTTAAAAGTTGTGGCCTAATGGTTAGTGAGTAGGACTTGTAACCCGAAGGTCGCAGGTTTGAGTCTCAGTTCCGACTCTCATTACCCACAACTCATTACCCTTGAACAAGGCATCTGACAAACAATCGCTCCCTTGGCTACACTTCACATCACTTTAATAAAGTTACCCAACAGCAGTGTAAAAGACTGGTAGAGAGCATGCCAAGATGCATGAAGGCTGTGAATCAGGGTTATTCCACCAAATATAGATTTCTGAACTCTTTCTAAGTTAAAACATTAGTATTGTGTTGTTTGAAATGAATATAAACTTGTTTTCTTTGCCTTATTCGAGGTCTGAAAACATGGCATTTTTTTGTTATTTTGACCAGTTGTCATTTTCTGCAAATAAATGCTCTAAATGGCATATATTTTTATTTGAAATTCTGAAGAAAAGTTGTCAGCAGTATATAGAATTTTTAAAAAAAATTAATTTAACTCAAACATATACATATAAATAGTAAATCCGCACATGTATACATGTATGTAAATGTAATCATATTTGAACCCCACTGGGTGTGTGTGTTTGTGTATACAGTGCAGCGTAAATGAGTACACCCCCTTTGAAAAGTAACATTTTAAACAATATCTCAATGAACACAAAAACAATTTTCAAAATGTTGACAAGACTAAGTTTTATATAACATCTGTTTAACTTATAACATGAAAGTAAGGTTAATAATATAACTTAGAGAGCAAAATGTTCAGTTTTACTCAAATTAGCGTGATGCAAGCAATGAGTACACCACACTGAAAGTCTCTGGAGCAAAGCTAAATTTTAGACTACAAATGTCTAATTCAACCACAAGTGAGTCTAATTATTCATTACACAGGTGTCCAGCAGGTGACTATAAAAGGGTGTTAAACCCCCTTCCCATTTCATGCTGTCAGCAATGGCACCACATGGAAGAGAAAGTCAAAAGGCCTGAGAAAGAAAATAATTTCTTTACACCAGAAAGGTGAAGGCTACAAGAAGATCAGCAAAGCTTTACTTATCAGTCAGAATACTGTAGCAAAAGTGGTACAAAAATTAAAAAAATATGAAACTGCAACCATCTCACAGAGACGTCCAGGTCATCCACGGAAGTTAACACCTCGACAGGAGCGTCTTCTGATGAGAAGGGTTGAAGAAAATTGGCATGCAAGTTCACGGCAGTTATCTTAAGAAGTAGAAAGCCAAACTGGGGTGACTATTTCCCGTGACACAATACTGCGTACACTGCAGAGGAATGGCATGCATGGGTGCAGTCCATGAAATAAGCCCTTCCTAAAGCCCAGGCACAAAAAAGCCCACCTAGAGTTTGCCAGGGCCCATGCTGACAAAGGTGAAGACTACTGTGACTCTATACTCTGGAGTGATGAGACCAAGATAAATGTTTTTGGAACTGATGGCTTCAAAACTGTATGGCGTTGCAAAGGTGAGGAATACAAAGAAAAATGCATGGTGCCTACAGTGAAACATGGTGGTGGCAGTGTCCTCATGTGGGGCTGCAAGAGTGCTGCTGGTGTCGGGGAGCTGCATTTCATTGATGGCATCATGAATTCACAGATGTACTGCTCTATACTGAAAGAGAAGATGCTACCATCACTCCGTGCCCTTGGTTGTCGTGCACTTTTCCAACATGACAATGATCCTAAACACACATCTAAGGCCACTGTTGGATTTCTGAAGAAGAACAGGGTGGAAGTGATTCAGTGGCTCCGGATCTAAACCCAATCGAACACCTATGGGGAATTCTGAAGAGACAAGTTGAGCATCACTCTCCATCCAGCATCCAGTCTCTTAAAGAGGTCATTCTTGAAGAATGGAAAAAGATAGATGTTGCAAAATGTCGCCAACTTGTTCATTCCATGCCTAGAAGACTTGGGGCTGTCATTAAAAATCATGGAGGCCATACAAACTACTAGATGTAGTAGTTTTTGTTGTGGGGTGTACTCATTTTTGCATCACCCTAATTTGAGTAAAATTGAAAATTTTGTTCTCTAAGTTATATTATTAACCTTACTTTCATGTTATAAGTTAAACAGATGTTATATGAAACTTAGTTTTGTCAACATTTTGGAAATTGTTTTTGTGTTCATTGAGATATTGTTTAAAATGTTAGTTTTCAAAGGGGGTGTACTCATTTACGCTGAGCACTATATATATAACTATATAGTGCTCATTTAACCATATATATATATATATGGTTAATTTGACATTTATGTTGGAGTAAAAAGTTCTCATCCTTAATAAAGGGTGAACAGAGCTAAAATAAGATCCAAAATGGCTACAATGTTAACTAATTTAGGATGAACATAAATTAATTTTACTGAATTAATTTGTTTGGGTTTTTAAATCCACAATGTTCACATTGCTCTATAAAAACAATCTCATGATTGCATAAAGCACATTTTTCTGGACACCACTCTGATTAGGAGATCTGAGAGCAGATTGCACAGAGGACAGCGCTGCGCTTCAGCATGACCTCAGACATGGAATATTTACCACCTTAATATTCCAGCATGCAAAGTCCAGGGCAGGAAATTATAGACTTTAATTGCATGTGTCATCTATTTTCATAATTTCCTTGAGTTATGCCCCATAAAATCAATGTGTAACATTTGCTAATAATACCCACTGCCACATTTCAAATGAAAAAGAGCTATTTATACCCTCGCTTATTAACCTCCGATGTGTTCGGGTATAACTCAAAGTGTCATTTGCAGGATAAAGCAGCCATCCATTGGAGCCGTACACTAGGAGTGGACAAAGAATAGAGAACAAAAAAGAGGGACAGAAAATCTGGAGATGTAGAAAAATCAGAACAGCAATAAACATTAATGAAACCTGCCCAAAATGTCATGCATAAATTAATTTAATTTTCAGCTCAAATCAAGCAAAAAAACATTCTTATTTTGATTTCACAGAGGCTATGAGAAACTTGTGAGAAATTTAATAGCTTACCATTAAAAGAAATCATAAAGTCCACCATGTAAAGAGCAGATGCCAAAAGGCAATATGTGATGTAACTTCATTATAGATACCAGTAAAGTCTTTAGTCTAATCATTAAAAAGCACAAAATTATCTTAAAATGCTGCCCAGAGGCCAAAATATTGGGAAATGCTTGCAAATGAGATTCTGACGGCAGCATACGGGTAAACATTCATTGATCTGAATATTTATCTGCATAATGCATACCTCCGAGAGGTATTTGATATTGTTCATTATTAGAGTCTTTGATGAGGAATTTCAAAAGCTACATAAATTACTTGGCACAACATGTCTGTATATGACAATACAACTAATGACTCAGTGCCACAATGGCAAAAATGTTCATTTACAATGTAGTAAAGGAGAGAAATTACATTTTCTTTGAGCACAATATGGGTTTACATTTATTTTGTAAGATTCTTCTTCCACAACATAAACAGAACATCATTTATCCTTTTCAGTGAATGAATGATCTAAATAAATAAATGTATTCATACAGAAAACAAAGGAAACTGCTGTTAATATTCTGTTTAGCACTAACAAGGAAGCCTGTTTCTGACATGAAATAAAAACTAAAAGAGATAACTGACTTTTTATCTCACAGGCTTTATTTCTCACAATTTCGTGTTTAAATCTGTCAATTCTGACTTTTTCTCTATCTATAAATTTGTAATTGTGAGAAATAAAGTAAGGATTGTGTGTAAAGTAAAAACCTTGCAATTCTGAGAAAAATAAGTCAAGTTTGCCAGATGTTAGCTCAAAGTTGCAAAATATAAACTTGTAATTGTGAGAAATAAAGTCAGAAATATGTCTTATAAACTTGCAAACAATTCTATGCAATTCCGAGTTTATATATCATTCGCAATTGTTACTTTTTGCTTCTTGGAACTGCGGCAAATAAAGTCAGAATTGTATGTTAAAAAACTTGCAATTAGGACTTTTTCAGATTTGCGAGTTTTTAAAAACACAATTCTGACTTTATTTGCCACAATTCTGACTTTTTTCATGTTAAAGAGATGTTAAAGGGTTAGTTCACCCAAAAATGAAAATTCTGTCATTAATTACTCACCCTCATGTTGTTCCAAACCCATAAGACTTTCGTTCATCTTCGGAACACAAATAAAGATATTTTTGATGAAATCCATGAGCTATCGATAGACTGCAACACAATTACCACTTTCAGTGCCCAGAAAGGTGGTAAAGACGTCACAAAAATAGTCCATGTGACTACAGTGGTTCAACCTTAATACTTTTTATGCGCAAAAAACAAACAAAAATAACGACTTTATTCAACAATTTCTTCTCTTCCATGCCAGTCTCCTACGCAGTTGACGTTGTACACACAGTGTAGCTTCCAGGTTCTACATCAGAACGCCCGCTCATCATTGGTGATGAAGATGAACGAAGGTCTTATGGGTTTGGAGCGAAATGAGAGTGAGTAATTAATGACAGAATTTTCATTTTTGTGTGAACTAACCCAAAACTAACTAAAAAATTGCAGCATATAAACTTGGAATTATGTGAAATGAGAATAAAATCAGAATTGAGATAAAAAAGTCACAATTACATTACTGATATTTTTTTATTTTATGGTGGAAACGGGCTTCCATATTTAATCTTCCGTTCGAAGTGGAGCTACTGGGTTAAAAAGTGGCCTCTCTTGCCTAAGACGCAGCTTCCCGTTGCTCATCTCAAAGTCCTTTTTGGTGCCATTGAGGACTTCCAGGCTGCCAGTGCGTACATCATAACCAAAAGAGCGCAGTTTCTGAATGCGATACTGAACTATCTGCGTTGTCAGTTCTAACACTGTGGGAGTCTCCGTGATCTGCTCCATGCTTACTCCAGCAGCGAGGAGGCCTTTGAAGCGTTCAGTTAGTATAGGCACAGAATAGTATAACAAGGCTGGACACTGAAGTACGATCTCCCTGAACTCTGCTTCTGTGCATTCCAGGGTCTCCTGGGAGTATCTGAGGGTGAGTCTCATGCTTTCAGGGTTCAGCTCAGTAACAAATCCCCTCAGTTTGGAAAGCAGCCGCAAGAGCTCATTGCTGGTGAAGCCCCTGTCGCGCAGGAACGTCAAGTTATCGTGCAGAACCTCGGGGGGCTTCAGGAGCACGTAGGGATTCTGAGTAAGCAGCTTCTGCAACCAGGTCTTCATATTATCCTCCCTCCCACCCAAGTCCAAATAGGTCTTCTGCAGGGTCTGGATCATCTCCTCGTTTTGTTTAACAGGTCGGCTGAAGCTCTGAGGGGCGCTGGCCATGAGCTTGCTAATGATGCGTTTGTTAAGATGCAGAGTCTGGAAATACATGATGTTGGCCTTCTGGTTGTCGTGATCAGACGACGAGGTGAAAAACGAGGCAGGGAATTTTTCGATGATTCCAACCAGATCCTTATGGCTGGCGCACACAGACATCCACAGCTTTTTCTGCGCCTCCATTTGCTCAGGTTTGCAGAGGATGGCCTCAGGATGGAGCTCCAAAACACGTGCGATGACAGGCCCACTAGCCCCCATGTCCCTCAGCAGGGCGGCAGTCTCGCTCACGTATAAGGGGCTCTGCCGCAACACCCATCCCTTCAGCTTTCGGACCTTACTGATGTCTACGGACAAGTCGTACAGGGCGTCTATAGCAACCAGGTTCTCTTTGTGAACGATTGAGGAGTAAGGCCTTGTGAGGAGTGAAGGTGTTACTTGAGCCCGCTGGCAGTAGAGACACAACGATGTCGTGACTAATCGCAACATGTTTGCACAATCTACAGGTCTGTGGGTGGGACCGTTGGGTAATTGTGTGCATTGCATGCAAGTGACGTGCCTGAAACAAGTGGAAAAACATTTCAGAAAGTCTCAAACTATTTTAATAAAACACTTCCTCATTCCTATTTACTCATGCAAAGCTGATATCATATGCACAACCTTTCGAGTTTAATGAACAGAATGAGAATTCAGACACTACAAATCATCTAGCCATAGGATGTTGTTTTGAAGATGCACTGCATACACATGCCCTGGTACTCATTTAATTATTGCCAGCCGATATTAACTAGCTTTCTATTTGCCGACACCCACAAGATGTTAATATCACAAAAGAGCCAAGGGTTTTTATATCAGAAAACTGTGAAGTTACACAACAACCACTTTGTTTGGTGTGCAAACAGAAAAAGTTACATAGTTAGACAGTTCCTTTATAATGAGATCATGACATATTTTGTTTGAGATTGAAAACAAAAACACGAGATACCTTGAGGGACCAGGATGTCCCAATAGTTTTTGAATGACATTTGAGAGAGGCGAAACTATTAACCCTCATGTTCAGTTTAGGGTCTTTCAGGCCTTTAATTAAACTTTTTTCTTTCTTTCTTTTTTTGATGCAATCTATGTGCTTGTGTACTCCCAGTTGAGAAAAACTTTGACAAAATAAACTTTTAGAAGATATACTCATAAAATTTTTTACAGTCTTTGGCTTCTAGAGAAACAGTAGAAAATATCAATGACTCAGCTTTGTATTGAGGGGCGCATCCAAATTTTTGTTCAATAAAATGCATTCTAAAATGAGAATAACAGAATAACATACTTGAAATGCCCAACATGAAAAATATTTGCAGCCTAAGAGAGTATTTTCACATGCTAAGATTTTCCTTACATAGTACAATAATAATATCAAATCAATAATACATACACCCCACCAAAAGTTTGGAATAATTACGTTTTTTTTAATGTTTTTGAAAGATGTCTCTTTTTCCCACTAAGGCAGCATTTATTTGAAATAGAACTCTTTTGTAACATTATAAATGACTTTACTGTCACTTGTGATGAATTGAATGTGTCCCTGCTGAGTAAAAATATTAATTTATTTTTTTAATTTACCCCAGACTTTTAAATGTATCAGTTTCCACAAAAATATGAAGCAGGAAAAACTGTGTTCAACATTGATGATGATAATAATAATAATACATTTTTCTAAAATACAACCAAAATCAGCATATTAGAATGATTTCTGAAGGATCACGTGACACTGAAGACTGGAGTAATGATGCTTAAAATTAGCTTTGCCATCACAGAAATATATTCAATGTAATTTATTCAATTAGAAAACAGTTATTTTAAATTGTAATAATATTTCACAATATTACTGTTTTCACTTTATTTTTAATCAAATAAATGCAGCATTGGTGAGCATATGAGACTTACATTAACAAAATCATTGTAAAAATAAAATAAAAAAACAATATACATTACATTATTATATAATAATGTATTATAATATACTATATATGGAAAAGGAAAGGAAAACAACAATGTTATTATTATCATTATGATTATTACACAAGTCAATCTCAACAGAACATGAGGGGAAGGGGGTGTTCTGTTACGAAACAAAAGTCATGACATCGAGATAAAGAAACAAACTCCACAGTCTAACAGTGGCTTGCATTTATTATTAGTCGGCAATAATATCACATCTGAATCGTGCTCATACGGTAAATCAGACTGATCATTACCTCCGTAGTAACAGCGGTCAAACGTCAGAGTACATCGAAAACATGGCACCTCTTGTTCTTGCTTGTTCTTGTTGTGACGGCCATGCGGTCTGAGCACAACAAGCGCCACCCTCAGTACAGGAGGAAAATTGAAACCTTTTGATTTTGATAGAGCAGAGCAGAAAGAAATATGAATTGTCCATTCACCTCAACTACAAAATAGTCAAAACTGGCACTAATATAATATGAACATTTATGAATGGCACCCAAACTATTTCAAGCCAACAGATATTTTTAACAGCAACCTTTTGCGACTGTGTGTTTTCAAAACTGAAACGTCGCTTAAAATGGCACCAGAGACTGTGAGTTCTATAATCAGCACAGAAAGCAATTTGTTTGAACGGCAGTGGAGAGTGAGTCACAGTTGGAGCTTAATCACAATGCTGGATCATGCCTGCCTACTCAAACTGTTCATTCAGCCCACCCTTGAAGTCTCTACAATCTGGCGACTTACAAAGTGCTTTGCATTCACACGGCCCCCAGAGACTATTATGTACCTGTACAAGGCACAGGTTAAGACAAAGGATGTTCATTATTTTAAAGACTCTGACTCATTTTTCTCGTTTAAATCTTTGTCTCTCAAAAAGAAACGTTTTTAAGAAACCATATTAAACATCTCTCAAACGTAATTTTTGGGCCATACTGGTCACACATATACAAGGTCGGCATTAAATGGAAGTTGCGATAGTCTTTACATCCCTAAAAGTCCATTGCGACTCCATTTGAAGTCGTGGTGACTTTAATTTCCCCCCCCAAAAAAAAAGAAAACTTAAAACTTGACTTGAATAGTGATTAATTACAAAACAATTGGTTAGACATGGAAGTACACTTTAATTATTTATTTAATCACTCAGCCAGATATGTGTTGTATGTTGCAGAATGTTGTTGTAGTACAAGAATGAACAATCTTGTGAATGTTTTTCCTTGTACGCGAACAATCTTGTGAATGTTTTTCCTTGTATGCAAACAATCTTGTTCTTGCAGAACATTGCTGAAATGGTTGACAGAAGCTGACTCGGAAAAAAGGTATGTTCCTTTTTTAAGAATCAACTAAGAATTAACAAACAGACTGAATTGCTTTATTTTTTGAACACAGAGAATTTTCTCAGTTATGCTTCATTCACAATGTGGTTGAAGTGTATAGTGTCTCTTGGAATAAATACTCAAAGACATACACAAGATATAACCTAAAGATAGAGAGAAAGTAAACTATTTTGTCTATGCAATATTTCAAAATTTCTTTTGATTTATGAGATAAAACTTTCAACAACAGCTCACAAGATTAAAAGACGAACCTTAAATGGAAAGATAAATGATAACCATGTGCTCTGGGTTATAAGGGAGGATGAGGAAAGAAAAGCAAGAAAAACTGCACCTGAGAAATGAAAGAAAAAACTCTGCACCTAAGAAGGACAACATCCCAACGTGGGTGGATCTTAATGCCAAACTTCAGAAACAGGTTACTCAAATTTCTGAGTATGTGGAAGGCAACAGGCAGAAAGCAGTCTCACGGATGGACAGAATACAACAGGATGATCCAAACAAGGAAGATTGTGATACTTCTCGCTCTGCTGCTACCGAGTGCTCTCGCCGAAGATGACCAAGAGCCTATATTCAGAGTGCTTGGTGGAGAACTGGAGATGGGTTTTTGCTTTGGTGGTGACATTGCTGTGTACAGACTGAATGCTGAAAAAAAGGAGCTATTGGGTCAATCATCAAGTCCCTCAATTTCACCACCTGATGCTTTTAAGGGTCGGATCAGTTTCTCCGATGACGTTGAAGGTCTGCTTGGTCTGAAGATCACAAATATTCAGTTCTCTGACTCTGGAACCTACATCAGAGAGTGCTGGAGCAATGACACTATGGAAAATTATCGTAAACACTATCTCTACGTGTGTAACAAGCAGTTCGTCTTACAGAAAATTTCACTGACTCCTGGAACAGGTGCGGATCTGGTATGTAATACGGGTTCCAGAAAACACATGACAGTAAAATGGTACAGAGATATGCACAACATATCTTTGTTCATGGATACTCAGATTTCTTTGGAGCCATTACAACCTGAGCTTAAAAGCCTTATCCAGGTGCATGACAAAGGCTCATCTTTACACGTTTCAGATGAGTTTATTCAGGACAGACCTCGTTTTTACTGCCTGGTTATGGAGGGAGGGCAATGCAGGAGTTTCCAAACTATAGGACTACCAGAAGATCCTGAGATGAAGACTGTTTATCGTTCTGTAGGAGAGCGCATAGTTCTCGCATGCTCAGTAGACCGCTTCAGACAGAGCTACTGGGAAACACCTTTTGGGCAAGTTAACTCATCTGCGCCGTTACGTCTCAAAGGGACAACCGAGAATCAGATGTCCGTGTCGACAAGCAAGAATTCAGAAGACTATTCCCTAGACATTCCCTCTCTCACTTCAGAACATTCTGGGAGCTATAAATGTTTCTCTACCTTCCTCATCGAAGAGTATGTTGTGAATGTGTGCCCTTTGTGTGAGTCAGCTGATATTTCATTTTCTGCAGAAGATAAGAAGGTGGTTCTCCAATGTGACTTCATGTCTTTACCAGCATTTAAAGATAAAGAGGAGTACACTAGCATTCTGTGGTATCGAAACACTGGTGACCAAGACATCCAAATAATGGACTCAGGGGATCCTTCTTTAACCCTTCCTAATGATCTACAGGGTCGGTTAAAGTTCTCACAGACATATTCCTCTCTCACCTTTACTAAACCAAAAAAGGAGGACAATGGGACGTACTGGTGCGTGGTGCTGCTGGATGATGAGAGCTTTGATGATGAGGATACTTATTCCAATGATGATGTTGGTGATGAAGAGGATGAGGTGGAACATCAATTTGTGATGGAGGAAGAGTACATGGACATGTGTCTATTTAGGCAAGTCACCAATCTAAAATTTCAGTCATATCGTAGAGCTCAGCCTGAGCCTGAGCCTGAGCCTGAGCCTGAGCCTGAGCCTGAGCCTGAGACTGGCCTGACAATGTATGCTGTGTGTGCAGGGCTTGGAGGCCTATTAGCACTGGCTTTTTTGGTTGGTATTGTGGTGGTTATAAAAAGGAGAGCAAAGAAAAAATCTGCATCTGTTCAAGGAAGAGGTCTTGAACTATCTGAAGAGGAAGGAAGAGCACTTAAATTCACAAAGACGTAGAGTATGAGGTCACTCCTCGTGATCCTTCCACTGCTTTATTTTTACATAATAATTTGTGCATAATGTTCATGAAAAAATTTAATTGTGAAAATTGAGAGGAAACTACTCAATGTAAATGGATATTTCACCAAAAAATGGCAGTTCAAACAAGATTTTTTGGGGGGTGAGCAGGTGTTGGTGGACTACGCCTTTATGGTGCAATTTCACCTTTGTCTTTCACCTCATCATCAACCATCGTGGAGGTGAAAAAACAGATTTGTAAGACTTATTTAAAAGGGTGTTCAAGTACTGCAAAAGGGAGTTCAATATCAAAATTTAATTTGACAATTAATCATGTAAATGCTGAAATGGATGACAAAAGTGTCTTCTGTGTGCAAGTCTCAGGCATGAGGGTATGTAAAACAGCTACTGAAACACGTGACATTTTCTTGTGCAAAGAAGACAAGCCCGGCTGGTTTGTTTCCCTGTCAAATCTTGAGTACACAGTAAGCAAATGGCGCTTTAAAAATAAACACACCATAAAGCCTGCATCAAAGCTGATTTCATATGAAGACAAACATATGGGTCTTAAAGAGATAGTTCACACAAAAAAGAAAAATCATTTACTCACCCTCATGTTGTTCCAAACCTGTATACTTTGTTGTTCTCAGAACATTATGAGGGTGAGTAAATGATGACAAAATGATCCTTTTTAGTGAACAATCCCTAATATGCTTTAGAGGATGGTATACATATAATACTTATATGTATTTCTTTTTAGCTCTTTTCTGCATTTATTGTTTAAAATTGCATCGTGTGTGATCACTGATCACGTACCCAATGCTTTCATCTGTAATGAAGCATTTAGTATTACTGAACTGCAACCGTTAACATCATGTCTCCCATGACAGAGATCTTGGTAATGATCCGTAAACATTTTCATTTTTCTCCTCACTGTGGACATGTAGTATATTTCCTGTTCTAATTTCTCTTCGGTTTCCATTAATGTGTCAACAAAGTCTGAATCTACTGCTGAATCTAATATCCTAGTCTAACAGCTGGCTGTGGGAACAGCAACAGTTAGTAAGAGAAAGGCTGATGATGTCTAGAGAGCACAGTACGGATTTGATGGACACGGTTATGTCACGTAAAGCTTCATTGGTGGTCCTGTGTGGAAACACAGATTAGTGAAACAGCTCTGTTAATGTGCATGCATGACATGACTAATGCATTCTCACCGAGGCTGGGCTGACGGCCAACATACTGTTTGTTAAACAGCTATTAAAAGCATTTGAGTTACAATGGAATGGTCATACTTGTTTAAAATCTTTAATCCATATTTGTGTTTTCATTACACAGGTGCGTTCTCAATGCATGCAATGGATTTAAATGATTTTCTTTTTATAATAACACCTTGATTGCATTCAAAAATGCTGTCAAATGTTTAAAAAACAGATCTTGGAATATATAACAATCTTGATAATTAACTGAACATGTTATAGCAACATAACCATGCAGAACTTGCCTGGTGAGACACAAAGAAACATTAAAAGAGGTGTTGATGGACAAAACTAAATAAAAACAGTGTTTTATTTTTGAAATAACCGATTAGACTCCCTTTGCGTGATTGAAGCCAGTGTGACACATCTAATCTCTATCTACTCTAGTTTCTTTTTTTCTTTTCTTTTGATGTATGTCAATGATTTATAACGAAGTCCCCAACCATGAGTCATCTAGTAATGTAGACCAGTTAGACAGGCAAGTTTTTGGATGGGCCACGTCTGTTTTCACTTGTCAAAATAAGCTGTCAACCTCCCTAACTGTCATTATGCATTATGCCAAAAGGCAAGAATCACATTTCATGGGTGTCATTTGTGCTCCACAAACAACACACATGTATGTATTTTTGTCCTTCTGTCCTTTATTTCTAACATTTTGAAAAATCTGTAAACCCTTAAGTCATTAATAACCAAGTTTTATTTTATTAAGGTTGTCTTGTATGTTAATATTACCCAGGTTATCTGGGTGCTGCATGGTCTTGTTTTGTGTTACACATTTAATGACAGCATGCATTGAAAGACATTACCTTAAGCGTATGAAAAGCATGTCTCTCCCTCAGTTGTAATGGTTGCTGCACCCCTGCTGATAAAATAGCTGCAAGATTCTATCAGGCCTGTAATCAGTGGTGTAATGTAACGAAGTAATAATACTTCGTTACAGTACTTAAGTATTTTTTGGGAGAATCTGAACTTTCTTATATTTCTGTCAACTTTTACTTTTACTCCACTACATTTCCTAAATAAAATGTATACTTTTACTCCGATACGTTTTCCCAAAGCATTTTCGTTACTTACTAAAAAATAAAGGCGGAAGAACACAGACTGCAAACAAGTGCTCGCACAACCGCGGTTGATTTCATTTTCCGGGTAGCGTCCGTCGCTGGAGCGGCTGAGAAGAGTGCGCTGTCATTATACAGTATGAGAGCGACCTCTAGAGGCAAAATAAAAACTATTACTGATGCCTCGTAGAGTTTGTTTTGACACATGACGTGAGGCTGCGCGCTGCACAGAGCAGGTCACTTCAAAAACGGATTTAAAACGAATAACAAAACGGTATGTTATACATACACTACAGTACATGTTTTCATATCATTATAAAGTAATTAGTTTGTTGAGTAGATGCTGCATTAGTGGAGAACAGTAGGATGTTTGCCGTCGAGGCTGAGAGGATGCTAACATTAGTAGTACCTCAAGCGGTTAAAACAATGTGACAAAAACGCCAACTGTTTAATGTCACGATTGTTACCATTCATTTGCATTAGTTTATATTCATTTGTTCACTGTTATGCATTCGTTATCCAGAGAAGTTGCATATTTAAACTGTATTCTCATCATGCAGCGACAGAAACATTTATCAGAAATTTATTTGATTTCAGTTATTTTTTTATAGTTCGGTAAAGTTGGTTTTATATTCGCACATTCGGACATCCGTATTCAATAGCCTTGTTAATCACACTACATTGGACATTCAGTGGACATTCACAAGTAAATATGCCATTAAAACAATACTTGCCTATTTTGATCGACTGTGAAAAATGTTGTAAGTTGACAATCGTTGGTTGTCAATATCATGTCGCTGCTTAAAATTCGCAAACATTAATTTATTGCACATTTATTGGAAAGTCTTAATTTATCAGAAGTCCGAATGTGCGAATATAAAACCAACTTTACCGAAGTTTTTTTTATCGGCACTGTAACACATATTTTGATTAGATCATCATCAAGTTTTCTAAAATAGAGGCAAATAATGTGTGAAAGTATACATATAATAGGCCCATGCTGCCTTTGTGTGTAAAGGTGTAAGTTTTAAGCATGACTGTTATGAAATGGTAACACTTTACAATAAGAGTCCATTTGTAAATTAAAAGGTTAATAAAAGTATTGTTCATTGTTAATTTCGACATTTACATTTTTACATTTTAAAGTTGTCTCTTACATTAGTTATAGTGCACTATGAATTAACATGAACAATCAATGTATAATTAATATATTGGTATTTTTTATATTTAAAAATTACAATAAACATTTAGACATTTTTTAATTCAAAGAAACAAAATGTAAGAAAGAGTTAAAACTGAACACAATCATGCTGCTCAAACTGTATATAACAATTTTTAATTATATTTTTGCTCCTTTTGTATTTTACTTTTACTTTCAATACTTAAGTACGTTTAATATCAAAAAAATACTTTTCATACTTAAGTACAAAAAATATCACATACTTTAAAACTTTTACTCAAGTAACATTCTAAACAGTGACTTTAACTTCTACCAAAGTCATTTTCTGGTAAGATATCTTTACTTTTACTCAGTATGGTTTTCGAGTACTTTAAACACCACTTCCTGTAATGAAGTGCATGTCCACTGGGTGGGTGTCCTTTTTGTAAAGAAAATTAAACATCGCATTTGTGGCGATCTAACTGGCCAGCAGACTTGACAGGAATTACCTTTTAGTCTATTGATTTTAATTAAAAATGCATGCATGAAAGAATTCCCTTTTTCTTTTCAGAGAGAGAAACACAAAATGTTCAGCGACCTATCAGACCTCAGTATCCGGTTTCATTTCTTTTTTTCATTAAGTTACATGTTAAACATGACACATAATATGACTGTTTCCAAAAAATGTCAGTTCCTAGAGATGAGCCATGTTTATAACTCAAATATGTGTCATGAGGCAATGTGACTTTGCCGTACAGCAACACTAAATCAAAAAAATCACATTAATAAACTCAACCAACCAAGCGTATTTGTGCAGACAGGATATGGCCCCTGAAATAGCCCTGGAACAGCCTAACCGTACTAAAAACGCACACACACAAACAAACACTATGAGCTAGGAGTGAGTTCTAGGACAAAAAAACACTAGCGGCATAAGTCTTCTTGCCTTCTGAGGGGACTGAAATTAAGGAGAGAGGATCATCAGGAATGTCCATCAATTTAAACTTATGTTAACAAGAATGTGATGGGCGTCTAGGTGAGATAATGGCTGTTCGAATGATGAATTAGGTTGAAAAACCTGAAAAATCAATCAACAGAGCAGGGTTATTAAATAACACAACATTTTATGTGATAAATTAATTACACTCTTGAAATATTTTCATATCGCAAAATGTACTGAGGAAAGTCCTCAAATGAAAATTATTTAAAACATACATGTATAATTGAACCTTTATATGAAATTCACATATGGTTTAGGGAATATAATTATTAATTTTTTTAAATATTAAATTGTACTAAATCAATGCATTGAATTGACAGCGCCAGTAAAGAGTTAAGGTTTTTATTGTTTGATTTAGTCCGATAGCCAGTTTATTTTCATCTTGTTGATTCCATAATGTTTACTATTCCTCTCTTGAAGCATTGTTTAGCTTTATTCATCTGTTTTTATGGGACAAGCTGCCTAGTCTAAATAATGTTTTTGTGTGTGCGCTGCCTCAGGGTGTTTGTGGACCTGCAGTTTTTTGCAGAAAGCAGCGTTCTGAAACTCATTTAAGGGATTAAGGGAAAGTTGGGTTTCTATCAGAGAGCATGGTTTTGGTGGCCATGTTAACGGGAGATGCAGAACCATAGAATCACACATCACAGCAGTCTAAAGACAACAGTGCCAGGCCTACAGCATCAAACCTGAAGCTATGGGCGGTGCTGACAAATGCAAACCCCAACCAACCACTAATCCTACCCTTAAAGGCAGGGTAAGTGATTTGTTCCAGAAACATTTTTTGTTATGCTGGTTGAAAGTCTCTTCACATCATGATAGCAAACACTTAGGAGCGGTTCGTGACTCAATGTAAAATATTTTTTGGCTCTCTCTCTCTGTCACCCCGTTCGAGTTTTCATACTGTGAGTTGTGATCAGAAGTTTTGTTCCTGTGTGAGATCCTGTTTCTATTAACTGTCTAGCTAACTAGACTTGTTTCTATCTACTCGACTTGCAGCACATCGCTAAACAAACTAACTATAGTCAAAGCGCAGTTTCCTGGTTTTTGTATCAGTATAAATATCCTGTGTTTCCTGTATTAAACTGAGAATCAACTGAGCAGCAATCTGTTTTCTGTGTTTCTTATTTGGTTCTCACACTTTTTTGGTTTCAAGAGATTTGGAGGGGAATTGCAGACAATTGAATAAAAAAAATCTAACACTGGAATTTATGTGTTTCAGTAACAACACTATCAACGCTGAAATGAATGTGCAGCAGTCAGCTAGTACAGGTCAGTGTTCTTTACTGTAAGTTATTTATGTTCTTTAGGGGCATAGCTTGGTATTTTGGAATTTTTGAAAAACCTACTTTTGCAAACATGTCCTAGGTTTTTGGCCCGACTGGAACCAAATCAGTGCAGCAAGATTCTCTGGAGTCTGTCAATAATTATAAAAAAAAAGTTGAAATTTAGATTCACCATCTCTAAGTGGGCAGAGCCACTTTCACTAAAATGTCTATAGCTTGTGAACGGAATTAGATTTTTTTTTACCAAACTCGGCACACATATGTAAGGCTGATCGGAATGAAACTTGCTGGGTCTGTTTGACTCACGGCCCTAGAGGCCTGTGAGAAATTCAAAAGAAATTCGCGTTTTTCACGTGTGTAAAGGATTGTATATTGCGATTTTTTCGCATAAACAAGCATGCTTACTTTTATTGCAATCTGACCATAGGTGGTGCTATAACTGTTAAAAAGCTTTAAAAACAATACATTTCCTATGGTAAATTGCCTGGATTGGCTGTAAATGGTCTTTTACATCTATGATATAAGTGGTTACATGCTTGCTAAATAAAAAATAAGCTAATATCTTTTTTATGCAAGTGCTTAAAGGCCTTAAAGCGTTTGAATCCTGTTAATTGCTGCTTGCAGCTATATTTATTATTGTAATGTTATGTGCTTTGAGACATGAGAGCCACCTGTCGTGACGCTTTTGTTTGCTCCCTGCTGTATGCATTCATGTGTTTTGAAGGAGACGTGGCTTTGGAGAGCTCTGACGGGAGGGTGGGATCTACTGCTTTCAAAGCTAACTCGCTATTGATAGTTTTCACGTGACGTCATGCCCTGAGGGGAATGCCCCCCTGGCGGGCAAAACAAGGCTTTCCTCCACTGACCGCCAGTCATTTTTACCAGGTTTGTAGTAAAATCTAATGTAGAAAGACAGTGATATTAAAAGTCCAAATTCAATATATACCTTATTGATTATGTATACTTTGTACAGGCAAACAAATTAACACAGAATATTAATGCAACACGAGGTTTCTCGTTAAGCATTTTTTCCATCAAAAACCATTATAAAGAAAACGCGTTGCATTCATATTCTGGGCTCATCTGCTTGCCTGTATATAGTATGCATCATCAAAAAGGATTAAACTGAATTTGATCTTTTAATATCACAGTTTTAGTACATTAAGGCACTTTAAGGGTGGGGTTCACTAAGGATTCTTTAGCCTGGCGTTGGTTCACTCTCCGCCTATGCTGCTTGATCAGCCCTTTCATTCTAACGGTCTTTCTGCATTTAAAATCTGTGTTTAAAATTAAGTGCTGCAACACAACTGGATTTAAAATAAAACCCAGATCAACAAATCCTTGATTAATGTTAAACTTTGCTTAATTTAATCCTTATTGGTACAAACCACCCTCGTGTTTTTCACGTTAGCTTTATAAAAAAAATCTTCCGCTGTTTTTAGCGATTGATATCACTGCAGGTGCTGTATATGGATCACAAATGCCCAAAACTTGCATCTTGTTCACATATTTTTGTTTTAAAGATGGATAATTGACAGGCTTGTGCTGCAGTAACATGGCTGTTTTGCCCTCCAGGGCATACTGAAAACTATGGTTGCGTCCGAAAACCTATGTAGCTGACTTGCTGCATCGCTGCGTTATCAAACAATGACTTGTAAGGCAGCGTTTGTGCATGAAGGCACCTCATGAAACGGATTTCGGACAGACTTCTGAGGCAGCATAGGAGTTTAATGATCTACCGCAATATAGTGCGAGCTTTGGTTTCTCACCAAACAAATAAACAAATATTTAATTACTACAGTACTAATTTCTCGCTAGAAATGACATCAAAAGTGGAAAATGTTGGTCAAAAATATACATTTACTCACAAACTGGCCAGCAAACGCAACTTTCGGACGCCATCTTTATTTTTCTAGCTCAACTGTCACAGAATGGAAAGCACAGGATTGTGGGATATCAAAGGCAGCCAAGGATACATCTATGCTGCCTTGAAAAATTGATAAGATGAAGGTATCTCAGGAGGAAACAGGAAGTGAAGCTAACACTGGATTCGGACGTGCCTTGATGCCTTCCTACCTTTAAATGTGTCCTTTCCAGTTTTCGGACGCAGCCAATGAATTGCTGCTATAGCCTCTCCGAAAATTACCCACCCTACCTTTAACCAATTATAACAAACTGCAGAACCGCAGAGACCATACGTGACAGCAGTCTGAGGGCAACAGCGCCAGGCCACCAGTCACGCCGATGTTGGGGTGGAGCGCGGCGTTCAGGATTTTACAGAGCGCGCGCAAGGAAACCACCTGCCAGTCTGGACAAATGCTGCCTTCACGTGCTATAGGAAATTTGACAATTCCCACTTCTGAAGTCGAGATTACGTGCTTAGTTTCGAGATGAGAGGGCGTTCGTGTGCAATTTGTTTTACCTAGGAAACTCATTTACGATAATTCCGAGAGCACGTGAAGGAACTGCAGGAACAGTTCAAGATTACGCTGTTACGTCGCTTTCAGGTGTCTAAACGCACAGGGGAAAATAGAATGAATAATGTCACTCTGTTCACACACAAATCATATGACTTAGATGAACTTCATCTGTCCCTGTCGACTAGGGTGATCCCTTTGCGAGGCTCTTTATCACTATTGTCACTGCATGAAGAAGATTGATCAATAGCCTACATAATTCGAAAGTAATTTATTTGTGTTTTCCACAAGAGAGAAAGTCGTCCAGGTTTGAAACGACATGAAGGTGAGTAAATACCAGAAATGTATGAACTCATTAAGATAAAGGGACGAACTGTTCAAAAAGCAACTGGTTGTTCTTCAGGTACAAACAACCAGAATCTTGTCTTCCCTTTTGCCCGTTTTCAGTCATAGAACGCAGACAAACCAATGACAGAGGAAGAGAATACCCCACTGGTTATCCACGCGCGCTGCCCACCCCCTGCCTTTACAGAAAGCCAACATTATCCATCTGTCACTTACAGACGCTCAGCACACGTATCGTTTGGTTGATATAGGTGAGCTGACTCGAGAACCACAGGACTATCTGAATAGCAACTTTACTGGATCGAGTCCATGCGTGTTTTATTGGGGAATATTTAAGCACATCGTGAATGGTAAGAGATCCGTGGATCGTCCTCTCGTCAGTGTACGTTCCGATCTAAATGCTTTCATCGGGGTTTTTATAAATGTTGTGTGTCTGCCGTGTGAATTATGCTCGTAATACTGATCATACTAACTTCTAGGCTGCAAATGCATTTGATAAAGCCTCTCTTTAGATCGGAGCTTGGGCAAGAAGTTGTGTCAGCGGAGGCTGTGTGGCAAGTGATGCTCATGACAGATGTAACTGGATTCTTTTAAAATAATCTAGAAATGTAAACTGCGAATAGCTCAGTCCTGAATCTAATCAGTGGCATGTAAACTAATTTATATACCAGTAAGATGCTTGTAAATTATTTATTAGCAGGTATTTGTGTAATGTCTTGTTGAAAGAGTTAAGTACGATTCGTTTTATAAGTGTAATAAGATAAAATATTTAATGCATTTTGTAATCACTTTACAGTCTTAAAACTATGTGTAAAATATTATGCATTGTACCTTGTTCCAGCTATCAGACATGCTCTAGTATCTATTGCAAACCAGGCTAAACTGCACTGCCAGTCTTATCTGGTCTCCAAACATGATCATACTGGTCTGTTGACTGGTTTTAGAGGGCCTTTGGGTATTTTTCAGCAGGTTAGGCTTGGAGACCATGAATACTAACTTAGTCAGGCTATGAGACTGATCTTAAATCAGCTATGACCAGCAAACCAGCTGAAAACCAGCTTAAACCAGCAAAAACTGCAAACCATTTTAGGCTAATAAAGCACTATAGACATTTTGATGGTTATTTATTGAGCGATACTGTATTTATGCTTTTTGGGATATTATGGATTTGTCGCTCACATTAGTGTCTTGCCTACAGCTATATTGACCATAGACACGCATTAACCTTGAATAATACTGTGCCTGTAGGTATATAGACACATGGAGAGAGTTTAAACATATAAATAACGTATGTTCTTTCACATAACTTAGAATCCTGCATATCTGTCTAGTCTTGTATTAAAGGCACAATATGTATTAAAATATCAAAAAACCTCTAAAACACTGATATATATTTTGTTGACTTGTATATGTACATTATCCCAAATGTTTCCAAGAATGTTTAAATCTAGAGAAATAAGCAGTTTTTAACCAGGACATGGACATGTCCGACTGTCAGTGCGTCGCCTATCAGTGACATCATACCCGCGTTACCCTCGATTTCTGGTTTTATTTTGTAGAAACCATGGAAACACTAAAGACGCTTTAAAATGACGTGATTTAAGACGCTTTAAGACATGATTTATTAGGCAAGGGAACAACTGTTTCGTTATATTTATAGACAGAAAACTAATTGCTATATAGCTCAACAAGCTTAGTCTTATTGTTTGAATCTCGTTTTCTTGATTTTCCGTGAGTACCATGCGTCTACCATGCCTCAGAAAAAAACACTATTTTGTCAAGTAGCAAACATAGCATAGGCCTAATCAGATGCAGCTTTATTTTTAGTAACAGTAATATAGCATTTTCTCCATCATACAATACGTTTGTATTTAATTGCATGCCATTTATCAACACAAGCCATCCAGCATTTATTAATATGTTTTTCTAAAAACGATCTAGCTTACTGCAGTGGGCTCACAGCATTTGTTCGGCAGCAACACACTCAAATGTATCTAAATAGCACTGCGTTACCTTGTACGCTTGACCGGAAGAAGCGGAAGCAGCGACTGTGGCATAATAAAAGTTCTGCTACTGTCGAGCCGTGTGTCGCTATGTCCCCCGCTCTGCTTCATACTACAGTAATGTTAATAATCTCATCCATGTACATGATCCCATACAGATTCTTTTCCACCGGCTGTGAGGTGAAGAGGACATCTCCCAAGATTCCGTGCTCAAACTGGCATTATCAAGCTACGCCTTTGTTTTGAATAGGCGACCTCTAGCGGTGAAAAATCAACATATTGTGCCTTTAAAGGGTTAGTTCACCCAAAAATCTAAATTCTGTCATTAATTACTCACCCTCATGTCGTTCCACACCCGTAAGACCTTCGTTCATCTTCGGAACGCAAATTAAGATATTTTTCATAAAATCCGATGGCTCATTGAGGCCTGCATTGACAGCAAGACATTGCAAGCAAGTGTTGTTTCGAATCAGTTGTTCGAAGTGTGAAAGTCACATTATTTCAGTAAACGAGGCTTCATTACATCATAAGTGTTTCAAAATTTCAATGGTTCACATATTCTCAGCAGTTTTATTTACGCTCCAAACCTCTGATTCGAAACAAAAGATTTGTAAAGCTTCGAAGCTTCATGAAGCAGTGTTTTGAACTTGCCCATCACTAGATATTGTTGAATAAAGTCGTTATTTTGTTTTTTTGGTGCACAAAAAGTATTCTCATCACTTCATAACATGAAGGTTGAACCACTGTAGCCACATGAACTGTTGTAAATATGTCTTTAGTAGCTTTCTGGGCATTGAAAGTGTTAATTGTTATGCTGGCAATGCAGGCCTCACTGAGCCATCGGATTTTATGAAAAATATCTTAATTTGTTTTCCGAAGATGAACGAAGGTCTTACGGGTGTGTAATGACATGAGGGTGAGTAATTAATGACTGAATTTTCATTTTGGGGTGAACTAACCCTTTAACATCTATCTTAATAGTAAATTTGCAAGGGAATTAATCCATTCGCTTTTCATAAAAACAAACATTAAAAGGTATTTTCATTCCTGTGATTCAATTCAGAGTGGTCAAAAAATGTGCTATAGACGTACCATTGTGTTGAGAACTTGACAAAACATTGGTTTTGCTTAACATTTTTTGGCAGAATGAAAACTTGAGTTTTATATTGTGGCGAGTTTGAATTCCTGTACTCCAAAGTATTCAAATATTTAATTAATTCTCTAACTATACTCAATTATTAGGTGAGGTAAAAGCATAACTTTTTTAATCCATTTGTCACCTTTGGAGACATTAACTTGGTCAAAATGAGTTTTTAAAAACAGATTAATATATTCACAGCAGGTCAAGAGACCCAAAGGCATTTACAGGGGAGAAATGTGACAGAGTCATAGATATCAATTTTCTTTCAGTGTAGCACTCTCATGTCTGATAGTGCATTATTGTGCTGGTGCTTGATTGTGTTGGTCGATGTGGCTGGAGCGATTTTGTCAAATGGCAGAGAAAGCTAATCGTATAGCTCTCACTGTGTACACTGATGGAAATAAATTTTACCCCTACATTCCATATTCCCAATGTGGTAATCAGTTTGAAAAAAAAAAGCAGAATCATAAGAGAGTTTATTGTACGAGACAACCCTGAAAATCCTGTAAATGGTATGAAAAGAGCAGCAGCCAATGAAGCTTTCAAGTTCGCAGTGATTGAAGAAAGAGAGACTGTCTTACTGCAGTATAGACACTGAAGCATATGTTAGATTTGATTCTTTTTTTATTATTTCAGGAGCCATCATAATGTGTTCTTGTTAAATAAAAGTGTAGTTATGTCAGAAAACACGAGTCGACCCAACCAGAGGTTCAAAAAAATACGACCAGCAAGATACATTTGAGTAAGTTGAATAAATTCAATACATTGATCGTCACAGACAAAAAACAGTCTGATCAATCTCTTGATGGGGCTTGACTGTTTTAATAAAACAGCTCTTTTGTACCGATAGCATATATAACTGTCATTATATACACATATATAAAAATAAAGTTTCCAAAAGGTTTTTTTTACAGCAATGCCATAGTAGAACCAATTTTGGTTCCCCAAAGAACTTTCACTGAACAGTTCTCATAAATACCAATAAAGAACCTTGATTTTTAAAGGTCCTCTAAGCGATCCTGGGTGGAGTAACTTCCTGTTGACGTTCGAAGTGTTGTCAAACAAAACAGAGGCTAGCTAGACCCTTCCTCCTCCTCCTCCTCCTCCTCCTCCTCCTCTCCCTCCCCTCTGTGCTTCCTGAAACAATCATGAACGCTCATTTAAAATGTAAGTAGCTTGCGTATTGACGCTGCTTGTCGGTTATTGGCTGGAGCATGTTTATTATGTTTAGTGGTCCAGGCTGCACCAGTTTGATTTTGTTGCCATTTTTGGAGCTTGTGGCGACTACAGAGACCGCGTTTTTTTACAGTGTGTTCAGGGGACAGGCAGCTAGCGGATAGTGAGGAGATGTTTGCTGTATGTGACAATAAATGTTTTGGCCTAAAAACGCGTGACATCGCTTAGAGCTCCTTTAAGATTGTACTACTGCAGTGGAAACTAGCTCCTCTCAGGGACTAATGGAGAGCACAAGGAAACCACCTCATTGAATGCTCAATTAGCAGGCCAGCAAGAGCTTTTTCATGCAAAGTTCAAGGAACCTGAGGCAACCGACATGGCTGTTCATTGATAAGGAGTTTGTTGAGTGCTTGATTGTCATATCAGTAAATGTATGCCCTAACAATGTGTTTGAAATTCTGAAAACGTCCAAAATTGCCATTCTACATTTTTTTCTGACATGGCTGTTAATCTATATTAGCTGCAGAAGAGAATATATGATATGGCATTTCTGCTACTTACTTTTCTTCATACAAAATCGCTGATACCACAGACCATATTATTTCATGGAATAACAGAGAAAATTGTACTTGGAGGCCATCACTGCCAATTTTGTGCCACCTATGATTGATGAAATGGTTCTTAAGGGCTTACTTAAGAGAAACGTGGCAACATACATCACAGCTAAAATAGGTACTGCATTATTTAAGATGGTGTTTTTCATCATTTGAAGAGAAATGAGACTGCGATGAGAGAGGCACAGAATATGTTGCAGATATTGCATTTCTAATAGCAACACCTCAACCAGCGTGAACTGAAAACTGTAGCAACACATTGATTTGGAGCAGGTTTTGGTCAATTTGAAAGTGGAACGGTTTTTCAGCTGAGGAAAGACCAACTAGCTTGGGTTGTCATCTGTGACTAACACTGAGATGCCATTCTAAAAGTTTTGAATTGAATTTCAGGCATTCAGAATTCACATTGCTGTATTGAAGCACATGCTAATGGGCTTCCACCTCACTAGTCTCACAGAGCCAGACCTTTGACAAAATGACAAAAGGTCTAGTCCACATCACAGCATATTCTGGCCAAGAACTGCTTGCTTGGACAGGAACAGTGTTATTTTAAGATCACTGAGATACTACACTGCCTGGCCCAAAAAAAAGTCGCTGTTTGGATTTTAATAGGCAAATACTTAAGTTTCTAGATGGATAATTATTACAGTGATTATTATGTTTCTAGTATGTTAAATGTATATATCACACTCCATCTTTAAGGATTAAAAGAACCATTGCCAAACATATAACAATGCTAGAAACATAATAATCACTGTAAAAATGATCCATTCATAGGTTCTTAAGTATTTGCCTATTAAAATCCAAACAGCGACTTTTTTATTTTGCCCGGGCAGTGTATTATAGTTTTTTTATGTTATTATTTTTATATTTTCCATCTTCATTTTATGTAAAGCAACATGTCAATGTTTTTACATGCTCTTACACCACAAGAATAATAGGCTAATTTGGCAAACTATTTGAATTATTTATTACTCAGATGTAGCAACTTGGTACCTTGTAAACACAAATTTGTTTCCTGGTGGACTAATCTATCACATTAGAGCTTGGCAGATCTAGCAAGAGGTACTGTAAATGCATCAAGTATTTGGTCAGCGAAATGACTGGGTGGTCTGTGGGTGTGCCATTTCAGCCTTACACGAGCCTCAAAAATCATTCTGCTGTCAACTATTAAAAAAGCAATTTATTTCACACTAGTCCAGGTGACAGAAATGGCCACCTTGTTACTGTGGTTTAGGTTATGGTTTTACACTTATTTAAATATGGAAATAGTATGGTAATAAGGCCAAGTAACCTCTGTGATTGTGAGAATAAATGTTTAAAATATGTAATAAAGTCCCAATTCCAAACAACTTCTTGTTTAAGTTTTACCTCACACAATAATAATGCATCTCACATCTACCTATTTGAAATGAAACTCCACAAGCACTCAGTGTAATGATTATCAAATGCAAAGCAGACACACTATTTGCAATAAGGTGCATACTTAAAACAAGTCTTCTTGAAATGCACTTGCATTTAAGTCTAAAAAACAACAACAAAGAAAAGTGTCATCCTTTCAGAATGCTATATAGGTTATTATAGTAAATAAAAGCCATGTAAAATAAAAGTAAATTTAAGTGTTCATGCTTGCTTTCCTCCTTTCAGAGTGAAGAATGTGATGGTGACGGAGCAGTATGGAGTGCTCGTGGAAAACTCTACTGCTGCTTGTATGCACATCCTTGGGGGTGCAGTACACTGCCATCCGCTCCCTTCATGACTCCTTCAGTGGCCCATGCCAAGACTCCGCCCACTGCCAAGGACGACAGGGTAAAGGTGAGTCACTGTCCTGTAACACGAAGCATTAGATTTTCACAATGATATTTAACATTGTATGAGCTTCCTGCAGAATAGTACTCTCCCTCAGAATGGAAAATTTAATTTGGAATTGGAAATGTGTGGTTTTCATTCAAATCGTATCAGGTTTACAATACCCTACTAATGGATTTTATTTACATGCATTTTTATTAACAAATCAACTAGGTTTTCCATTATCTAAATCTGGGTTGGTTCCTTAAAGTCCCCCTGTGGTGAAAATATTTTTTTTTTATGTTGTTAATGTGTCTATGTCTATATGCTTTAAGACAAACCATGTGCAAATTCATAAGTTAACACCATTGCTGAGTATTTTCTCTTTAAAACTGCAGTGATCTAAAGACGTTTCAAAAACGCGGTTTGAAATCGCTGGTGTTTGTGGCATCACAAATTACCTTGTAACCAGTCACGTCAACGTGGCGGCAGGCTTTAGCATATCATTATCTGACCGCACAAGGGAGTCTCAAAAGAAGCCAGGTTATGTTTTTTTTTTGTTTGTTTGTTTTGTTTTTTCTGTTATATGAAAAATCTGGTAGATTTTACAATCTGGCGGGTGTATTACGATGCTATGATGAAATATATGCCTTTCTCCACTGAAGTTCTTCAAAGCGTTTCTAAGGATAATGAGATTTTGAAGGCAGATGTCTGACTCTGAGTTAAAGAACCGGAACATGGTTTGTGTAATATTAGCAACACATTATTAGCTGTTTGATAGTCAAGCAAAAGGCTAATCATATTAGTTACCGTTATGTGTCCAACTTTGTAAAAAGCAATATCATTGTTCAGTGTTTACCTCAGTAAGTTTATTGAAGTGGATCTCTGAGCTTGTGCGAGTGAGTGGAGGCGGGGCTAATTATCATATTCATAGATCCACGTATACTAAATGAGGCAAGAGTGTAGAGTTACATTCAAGATATTTTAAAGGTTTAGTTCACTTTCAAATGAAAATTAGCCCAAACTTTACTCACCCTCAAGCCATCCTAGTTGTATATGACTCTCTTCTTTCTGATGAACACAATCGGAGATATTTTAATAAATCTCCTGACACATTTGAGCTTTAAAATGGCAGTGAGCAGGACCAATGAGTATGAGCAAAAAAAGTGCTTCCATTATAAACATACTCCACACAGTTCCAGGGGGTTAATAAAGGCCTTCTGAAGCGATTCGTTTGTGAAAAAAAAAATCATTTTTAACAAGTTAAGAAGTAAAATATCTAGCTTCCGCCAGAACGCCTTCCTTATTACGTTACGAAGAAAGTGTAAACTGGTGTGGCGTCAGTTAAGCTTTTTCCATAAGTTGAATAGGGAAGCCGTAGGACCAGAACATATATCTAAAAAAACCTTTATAGGAATATTTCCGTAAACTTTGACACAGGGAGTTTTTAAAGCCGCATAGCTCAAAAACTGCAGTGACCCATCTGTGATGTGTCCTCAATTTCATCTGCATTCAAGTCCAAGTGCCAGGATGTATTTTAGACACAGTTTAAGCCCTCCATTAAATTATAGTTTGCATAGAGACTTAAATTCAATTAAAATTCATGTTTGGTTATGGACGTAGCTTTAGCTGGTTTGACAAGATTATCCTGAAGGATCCGAATGACATTCTCTCTATAGGCTTATCTCTCTCAGGTCATCACTTCTGTAATGAGTGAGTTTGTAAGGAAAGAAATTAGCAGAGAACTTTTAGAAATGCAACCTGGAAATTCCCCCCTCATCTGCTGTAAGGAGCGAGAGATGGAATATCAATAATTAATTCTACAATTATCTCATCATTAATCTACCGTAATAAGTCCTCACGGACCAGCTGTTTGCACTTCCAGCAAGTGTTGACTCGCACAACCTAATGTGCCACGCGCAATCAGTCTCTCATCAGCCGTAATTACAAGCATTATCAGTCTCTCCCACCCCTCTGCTATATATAGTAATTGTTCATTTTGAGCAAAAGTCACATCATATTTTTTCATATGTGAGGAAATGCAGTCATTGTTCATATTTCAGTTTTATATGTTTTTTTTTTCACATGCTCCACAATGGTGAAATGAATGATCCAAGTCTTCAAAACAACATTATTATTGCTGTACATTTTCTCTCTGCAGTAAGAATAGGCTTCTGAATTTCACTTTATTAAAGTTTTTGTTAAATTTAACCTTTTTTTTTAACTAAAGCTCCAGGTATTTTCTTACCCAAATAACTGATTGATTAAAGATGAAGCTGAACTAATTGGGTCTTTTGTGGCCCTACAATGTCCTCTGTGGTTTCAGAGTGCCGTATTATCTCACTTTCTCTGCTTCTCTTCCCCAGAGCAGAGATGGAAATCTCTCTGCGATGACAGCCATGTCCCTGCTGAGACTAGCGCTGCCACTGCTCGGAAGCACATCCTTCTGTTTGCGCAAACCCGTAGTGGCTCCTCCTTTACCGGACAGCTTTTCAATCAACATCCTGGCATATTTTACGTTTTTGAGCCTCTTTATCATGTGCAACAGGCCTTTACCAATTCTAGTAGCCGCCTACAAAGGGCTTTGGATGGCAGGGCTCTTCTGGGGGCCTACCGAGACCTCCTTCTCAATCTCTACAACTGTGACTTCAGCTTCCTGGAGAGCTACATTCGCCCTGAACCACAGGATCACATGACCGGGGCCTTTTTCCGCCGCAGCTCCAGCCACGCCCTGTGTACGCCGCCTGTCTGCCAGGAGGGTGGCGAGGAGATTCTAGCAGGGCAACCGGATGAAACCTGGTGCCCGAAAAAGTGCCAGGCGTTAAACCTCACTCTAGCTTCTCAAGCTTGCCAAGCACGAAGCCATGTGGCCATAAAAACAGTTCGTATCCCAGAGGTAGGCGACCTACGCACGCTGTCAGAAGACCCCCGTTTAGATTTGAGAATCATCCATTTGGTGAGAGACCCCCGAGCCATTCTCGCCTCCCGCATGACTGCTTTTGCTGGCAAATTCAGGGCCTGGAAGATCTGGAACGCCACTGGCCGCCAACCGCGGTATGTGGACCTGACGCAGATAACGAGGACGTGCAGAGATATCGAGTATTCTGTGGAGACCGGCTTGCAGAAACCCTCATGGCTGAGGGGGAGGTATCTATTGGTGCGTTATGAAGACTTGGCCTTGAATCCTGAGGAAAAGGTCAAGGAGATATACAGATTTCTGGGGCTGGACCTGCATCAAAAAGTTCTCACATGGATTGCTCATAACACCAATGGCACTGTCCCGTCCTCTTCAGAGTGGAACTTTAAGTACTCCACCACAAGAGATTCTAAAGCCACAGCTCAGAGTTGGAGAGTACATCTGAACTTTGACATTGTTAAGACAGTTCAATCTTTGTGTAACAGAACTCTTTCCCTACTAGGCTATAAGCCTGTCCAGTCTGTAGATGAACTGAGGAATATAACAAAACATTTAATGGAGCCCAGGACATAGTGAAAATAACTTTTATGTGAACTACTGATTCATTTGGAAGATACTTTTATCCAAAGCGACTTATAATGTATACATTAAACCAAACAGGGCTCACAGGTCCCATCAAAGTATTTTTGGTTACATAATATTGTGTTAATTGCTTTTCATATTTTTTTATTTGTTTTGACAACTTGCATACATGCCATGTAAATGCATGCAACATTATGGATACTACTTTGGGGAAAATTTTGCTCATGAATAATAATTAGGTTATGATTATGATGCTTGGTAACTTTCCTTAAAGGCAGCATTTCGTCAAAAATCATTTACTCATGTTTTTGTAAACATCTATGACTTTCTTTCTTTTTTTGGAACATAAGATATTATGGATTTTATTTATGTATTTATTTTCATGTAATAGAAATCAGTAGTAACAAAAAAAATTTGGTTACCAATATTTTTCAAAATATCTTATTTTGCGTCATACAGGTTTTAAAAAATTATGACAGAATTTTCATTGTTGGATGGACTATGCCTTTAAGCGCCTGGTCACGTGAAGTAATTAATATTAATGAGTCAGGACTTTAGAATAGCATGATGCTAAAAGAGCATACGTGCCTATCATTTTTTTTAGCCTGTAAATATGCATTTATATGATCAAAGAACCACTACCGACAAAAGCACAGCAGATGAAGAGCATGTGTTATCTGGACGAGCCCATTTATGGCCTTAAGTATGAATGTTGATCAGCAAACATGTTCTTACAACCCCATAAACAGTCGAGCAGAGATCTAAAATGACTGAAATGCCACTCAGCGCCATTGAAAACCCATCTTTGTTCCTCTTAAAAGCAAAGTTCCTAATAAAATCAAGTCAGCACAGAAGGTCGTGTTCAGTGTAAATCACTGGCAGACAGTTCAATGTGTTTCCATCCACTGAAGTCCTCAAATTATTTAGAAGCCCCAACTTCAAAAATGATCTGTCTCTGATGGCATTTGGGAATTTGTGAATCAGAGTCAGGGAGTAATTCTAAGTGCAGTGTCAACATTAGGAAAAGCACTTTGGAGCTATGAAGCCACTTTGCAATTTGTGGATAACAGATATGAAATTATACAAATCAAAATCCTGATTTAATTATGTTATCTCCTGTTGACAGGGCCCCCTTGAGGTTGAGAATTTGGCTGTAGCCCATTTGATCCCTTGGGTTAATGTGGATCTGCTAATTACTATTTTAGTTCATATCATGGATTAAGTTACTAAATCCATGAACACATCATATTTTGGAAGGCGGGGTTTAAGTACCAATACTCAAATTCTCAAAAGTTTTTGGAGAATAGAAATGCAGATATTATGAGGCGTGGGAATATGGAATTGTGCCAGTCTTTAGCCTTAAATGCTCTTGAATTTCATGATGTCTTGGTAACTTTGTGTTGTTGTTCATGCCATCCTGTCCATTAAGCAATTCATTAATTCTAAGTGAATCATGCTCTTAAGCGCAAACACTTTTACATATTGGACAAATGCTGTGTAAACAACTGTTACTCATCTCAGGTATATGATGATTAAATGCAATTCTTCAGCCGCACTGCCAGTTAATAAATATGCAGATAAAAGAGAAAATCTATGGTGAACTAAATTATTCCTCATTACCTTTATTTTGTTTCAGCCCTTTGGAATCGGTGGTTCATAATGATACATAATGTGTTTGTTTCATTTAGTTATTTATTTATGACAAATTATTTATTTATGAAAAAGGTATAGAATTATGCAGGACACTCTGTGACTGGTGCAGCAGTATTAATGATTTTGAATGCTTATTTGTCTATATGTATGCTTTCTATGTAATACACAAACATATTGACCTGTCTTTTTATGAATAATTAAGCAGGACGGACAAATAGAAATGAATTGGAAGCATTGGTTTTGATGTAGGTGTTTGCTACTTCTGTATGGTATTTTCCATGGTCTGCTATTCTCATCAGTTTTCTTTCTTTTAATACTTAACATTTGTGGTGTTCTGCTGAGGCTGAAGCATTGGTGAAGTGCTGATCACCTTTTCAACGTCAGCAGTCCAGCTTCAGCTTGGAAACCAAAAAAGTGATTACCAAGGGATATGGCCATGGTTCAGACTCTCTTTTTGACAGTTCATTTTCTTTTCAAAGCAAGGATGCCTGGCAATGCTGGCATTAATATATTTAGTGGATGATATTGGCTTGATAACAGTATACTAGCCTACTATTTTTTCACATATTGTCATAATATGAACACATGAACACAAAATCATGAAAATAAATTAACTAGGTCTAATATAAGCTGAAAGCAGCTGCAGTTTTGCGACAGGAATAAATCAGTTAATCGTTATACAACCATGCAAATGAACTGATTCACTAAAATGAAGCGCTGCTTAGAAAAAATACAGGACAGTTCAGGTGAGTTTAGTTTATTATTTTCATAGCTTGTTTGGTTCTTAAGCTTTGGGTGAAATAAACTGTGATTAAAAATGGCGATGTGGTGATTTGTAAGGCTATGCTCTTGTTATTTGAACGGAGCGAGTCAGCGTCATGCTACTGAACAATGCAGTTAGCTATAGCCGCTATTTTTAGTTACTCCTCAACGTTGTAGTGTAGTCTACTTATAAAAGTGGCAGGGAAAAAATAATAGATTTTCTATTTTCATGACAGTGCAATATTACAGCCTAATTTTATTACTTGTTTTGGATAAAGAAAAAACAAGTCTGGCTCAAGAGTGGCATCGTGAGTAAATGGCTGCAAAAACACCTTAAAACACGGATACTGTGAGATGAGTCACTATCATCTAAAGAAAGCCCAACTAAATGTAACCACTGGGTTCTATGCCAGATCATACTTCTAACCAGAATCTGAAGGGTTAAAAGCGCCCTGAGGGAGTAATCCTCCCTCATTTACAATCACTCTCAGCCCTGCAGCTGCTGACTGCAGGGTTATTTCTCAGAGGCCCTGAGAATATATCCATAGAAGAAACTCAATAGAAACGGGATTTAAGATGGAGGGAGAAGAGAAGCCATCTCTCTTTGAACTTAATCTGCAAAGGCAACACAAACCGGCAATAAAGCAGAGTTTATGACACCCTCTGAGAACTGTTTCATTGGCTTTTCCATCGTGCCCTGACATACAAAGACACCAGCCGCCTGAGTCAGCCACACAGTTAATCGCCCATCTCTTCAGCCAATACCAGCCCCCTCTGTCCCTCTTAACCCCACTGACAAATTTAGACCTCCGAGGATGGCAGTAACGAATGGCCAGAGCAAATCCACAATGCATGGGGGTGTACAGTGTGCTTTTGTACATGTAAGTAATGAAGAGATGGAAGTGAAGTGGCCACAGGTCAAGAATCTAGCATATGCTCTGTTGCCAAGAGAGAAACAAAAGGGGAAAAAATCAACCTGCTCTTCACAAATGACCCCTTTTTTCTTAGAAAACCGATCACATAAAGGTCAGACATAGTTTTGAGGGGGAGGAAAATGAGTCTACTGCAGAAATCATGACATGAGAACTGGATGTAACAAATGTTATAGAGATAAATATTGTTTATGTTATAAAGGGTTACTGTCACTGCTCAAAATATTACTATATTTACATATTTTTTTCTTTTACATTCAAAATGCAGACTGCTATTTTGTGCTTTGTTTGGAGCATGTCATTTAATAGTGTATAGAATGTGTAAAATTATGCATATGTTTACACTAGAAATACTCTTAATACTCTTAAATCAAATTTCAGTTGTCATTTGAAATAATTTTTGCTAACCAGTGTCAAAGCCATCTGTCTAGCCGACAGTTTTGATGCATATAGTTGAGTCCAAAAGTGTAAGACCACTAATGAAAATTTCTCTTTTTTTCAAATTTAATACAAAATTTTACATTACAAAATATATCCTCAGCATAAATTTTTGAATTCCCTGAACTGAACTGTCTCTAATTTGTTTTTTAGATTGGCAGAAATAATCCTTCTTCTTTGTTAAAATTCTAGTTTTTATTTATTTCCAAGTTCACAAACAAATCCCTGAATTTTAATGTGGTTCAAGACTTTTTGACCGCACAGTTCGTCAAACTGTACATAAAGACAGGGCAACCATTTTTATTGAAATAAGCGATGAAGCACAATCTAATCAATCCTAACAACTGTGAAATAAATCCAATATTTTCTACCCCCTCCATCATACCAGTCTTAAAATGTATCTCCATCCATCTCATTCTTAGATTTTCAATATCCACAGTAAAACGTAAGATGAATAACTCTCCAAGCTAACTGTGTTTAACACTGTGATTCACTAAGACTGATTTGACAAGTGCTTTGAAGGCAATAAGCTATACAAGGGAGGTACAAATAAAAATATGTGTAATTTATGAATGGCCAAGACATCGTCAGACCATTTATCTGTATAACCACATTGGTTTGAGAAAAAAAAAAAGAGATATATGTTATCTATCTAGCTTGTCTCCTTTTCAGATCAGTCTGGTACATCTGGAAAGCTGTACAAAATGAATTCAGTACCCATGAGGAAAGCATAGCCTAACGAAAGATTTTCAAATTGCCTTGTTCTCTCCGTCTGTGAAGGTAAATCATAAGTCCACATAATTAAAATAATGAAATGCTCAATTGACGCCCCTCAGGTGCCATTTGCTTGAAATTTCATCTGATGGGGGGCACGAGACAATTGCTGAAGCAATCCTACACGGCAAGGAGTAATTAGCCATATTACAATTTGCAGTAATAGGCACCATAAAATTGAATCCTGAACACTCTCTATATTTCATGAGCCTGTATCTTTTTATAGTGTCTAGTGGGCCCAGGGCCATAGGAGGAGAGCATGATGTTTCAGTGCTAAAAAAGGAGAGAATCTGAGTGCAGGAATGGAAGAAATGCAGCTTGAGAACAGGATTGAGCGGTAAAGGGGTGTGTAGGTGTATGTATGTGCGCATGTGTGAGTTTTCATGTGCATATATACGATTATGCAAACTTAGCATCTGTTCTGTCAGTGTTTTTCAGCACAACCGGCACCCCCACTTTCACTCCTCCCACACTATATTTTCTCTATAAATCACATTCCAGGCATTTCGAGAATTTTTTCCTTCATGAAAAGTTGATTACCTACAAGTCAACTTTAAAAAGCATAATATTCTCCAGAGTGCAGATACAGTAGCTTGTGAGTAAATGTCTCTGTCAGTATATCGGTAGCTTAAAAGCGGTAATGTGTGTTGTTACAGTAAATGGCATGGTTAAGTAGTCACTTATATGTACATGCTCCGTTTTAACCATTATACCATGAACTCTGTGTCAAAAAATAGCTATTCTGCAGTGTTGTACGTGTGTGAACTGCAGCATGTAATGAGACAACGCATTCTGACAGCATACCAGTCAATCTGTTTCCGTTATTGCCCCTTAAAATTGTCACACTCCTCAGATATTCTTGGGTTTATTTGTTGTTGTTGTTGTTGTTTTTTACAGAACAATCGCTAGGATTTTTTTTTAAAGTAGATTTAAAGGTAATTTCTTTCAATAAAATATTGTATTTTAGTATTACGGTAATTCAGACTAGGTCATATATTCTTTCATAACAAACAAATTACTATAAAAACAATAACATGTTATGCTGCATTGTGGAATAACAGTGTGAAGAGTTTCATTTGAAGTCACCATTATGATGACTAGTGTTCCCTTTGGCTGGGAAGTTAATTTACTCCCAGCAGATGTGTCACAGAACACAATTGGTTTCACTGTATTACATGGAGAAAATAAGCTCTGATTATAGACCAACTTGCAATCTACAATATACATGGGACTATTATATTACAAAAAAAAATATAACACTTTATTAATAATTAAGGGTTGCTGAGATGTTTGCAATGCTGTTGTGGTGTGATGAGCTGAGTGGTAGTTTTTCTTGTGTATGTATTGTATGTATACTTTTAGTATGTATTGTAAACCAGATATGCAAAGATATCTAATATATCTAATCTGACATCACCTGTTATAAAGAAATGTCTGCTTTCTAAAAGGAAATTTAAACATCTGCATTTTTAAATGTAATATTCAGGAAATAATCAGTTGAGGATTGCTTTTCCGGTGGTCCAAAATCCAGAGCCTCTTCACAACATGGTCGCCACACCAGAACCTCTTCACGACATGGCTGCCACGCCAGAGCCTCTTCACATCATAGCCGCCACGCCAGAGTCTCCAGCCATCATGGACGCCACACCGGAGACTCCAGCCATCATGGACACCATGCCAGAATCTCCAGCCGTCATGGACACTGTACCTGAGGCTACTAAGGCAGTCGCTAGGCGTTTGAGACTGGCTTCCAGTTTGGTGGACCCACCGCTGATGTCAGTGCGAGCAGCTTTGAGTCCAGTGCATCCAAATCCAGTGGTATCAAATCTGGAGGTCTCAGAAGTTCTCCCACCGTCGTCAGCAATCTCTCTGTCTGCCCAGATACAAACATGGAGGTCGTCCCTGAACTTCCTGTTTGTCCTGTTATGACCACTGAGGTCGCCCTTGAATTCCCTATCTGTCCTGTTATGACCATGGAGGTTGACTCCTGACCTTGAGTGTCCTGCCTGCCCTGTCGTCTTCGAGCTCTCTTCCTGTCATGTCACAGCCACGAAGGCCATATCTGAACTCTGTGCCAGTCCTGTTATGGCCTCAGGGGTCATCTTTAACCTCTGTGTGCTTTATGTTCCAGTTCTGCCTGATCTGCTGTGGTTGTCTGCAGTTCCTCCCACACCGCCATGGTGCTCTTCTGCTCCACCATGGGAATCTTCAGTCCCAGCTATTCTGCTGTGGTTGTCTTCTCCTCCGCTGTGGGGATCTTCTGTCCTGTCTGCTCAGCTGTGGTGGTCATCAGCTCCTCCTTTGTTGTCTTTAACTTTGCTGAGATGGTTCTCAGCCCCGTCAGCTCCGCCCTGGCCACTTGCCCTGTCTGCTTCTCTCTGGCCACCTGCTCTGATGGCTCCGTCCTGGCTCCCCGATCTGCCTCAGTCTCCAGTCCTTCTTACACCACATGGCTCTGGCCCTCTAGTCCTTCCCCCTGTTGCATCTCCACTCCACCTCCCTCCTGGATTCTAGATTCTAAACTCCACCAGCTGGAGTTTCTATGATCTCCACCAGAGGGCACTCCTTCCATCTCTTATCTTATCATGAATTACACTTCCCATAACCTATTGTCTGGACTCATTATGAACTCATTACTTCCACCTGTGTGTGATTAACTTGTTTGTGTTTGCCTTTATAAGCTCTGTTTTCACTCACTCTTTGTGAAGTCTTGTATGTTTTACACTGCATTTCTGAGTGCTATTTCTTGTTTTCCGTGTCATGGTTTTGATCTTCTGCCTGTCTCTGGATTTCCCTGTTGGCCTTTGTCTGGGACTCTATTATCTGGATTGTTTTCCCTTTGGTTTTGAACCTATGCCTGTTGTATAGATTACAAATGTGGATTACCCTCAATAAAACTGTGTTTGGATCTTCAACCCAAGTCTCGTAGCAGTTTGTAAAAAGGGGATACAATACTCAGATTGTACAGTATAAAGATCATTATGACTAATGTCCCCATACTGTAAAACATGAAAACCCAATGTGTGTGTGTGTAATTTTTTGCAATTAAAAATATCGCAATGATAATATATACATAAAACAGTGAATGTGGGTAACTACTATCAAGAAGTATAGCCTACAGTAAATTCACAGTGTGGATGAAACAATTGGATGGACTAGTGAAGGGTTTGCGCTATATCGCAGTGACTATTGTATGATGAGGTGGAGAGGATTTACAGTACTTCTCTCCCCAAATACTCTCTTTCTCTCTCACTCTATCCCTCTGGATCAAGGTGCACCAGAACTGTCAGCAAATCCACAATGAATTCCATACAACACTCATCTTTTGAGTGAACTCATCCATAATTCAGCCTCAACGTCAACACACGACTTCACTCAGAGATGTCTTTTGACTACATTTATCTTGTGTTTGTTAGCCCAGACATTATACACACGGGAGAAAGGAAAAGACTGAAATGTGTCTCTGGGGGAGTGTTGGTATTGTGCAATACTGGAATCATTATATATAGGACATGTTTTATGGTTAAAGGACCCCATGACATCAGAAGACTTTTCAATGTCTATTATCTTTGAATCCATATATATGCTAATATGCAACAAAAAAAATTAGCATACCAACTTTTACCATACACATTTTAAATGCACAGTCTTTGTCTTACAAGTTGCATACTTCCTGTTTTAGCCAGGCTACATGCCTTGAAATGAATGGAAATGCTAACAGATAGCTCTCTCCAGGACTTCCTTGGAACAAAGCACAAAGATAAACTGGTTCACTGTAATATATTTTGAGGTGATGAATCTGTCAAACTAGAATTTTTCCTGAGCCTTTTAGAGGACAGTAAATTTCACTATTTATAATAAAGCCCAATGGATTTTTTTTATTTTTTATGAGAAAGTATATTGTTTGGTGTCCTCAAGCACCTGCTATTAGCTGCATCTGTTAAATGGCGTTGACCTCCAATGAGCGGGAAGGCAAGCCTATAAAGTGGCTGCTCTCAAATGCTGTTGAGTGTAAGCTAAAATGTGCACTACGTTTGCAAATATAACATTGAGTAAACTGAAAAAAATGTGGTTGTTCGTTTATACACTCATTATAAGAAGATAGCACAACTAATAATCAGCAGAATATTCTTCAAGCATACGTTTATCACTGTATACGTTTATTACTAATTAGCATGACAATCTGGTTTCCTGCTCTTGATGGTGTTTGAGGATGAAGGTATGTCAAACAGCCTGTTCAAGTTGGCATCTGCCTAATTTGTCTCTAACAAGTGATGCATGGATTGCAGCAGAATACTGTTTGATGGACACACAGATTTTGACAACAACGCAAGTCAAGTCACATTTATTTCATAGTAACAGACAGAAAAATAACAGCATTAATGTTGAAAAAAAAGCAGCTCTAAGACTATAGTATCATTGTTCAGCTCAGTTCGGTTCAATGGTGAGTCAATTCAGTCCAATAACTGTCAATGTTGCAAAGTTTATCAATTATGAAATAAGTTCAGTTTCAGCTAAAAGAAAATAGAGTCATTATTCAGCTCATTTCAGATAAATTGTTGATTCAGTTCTATTCAATAACAGTGTCGATGTTGCAAAGTTAATCAATTATGAAACAACTTCAAAAGCAGCTCTACACTCCAAGAAAAGTCTGTAAAAAAGCATTGTTGCTATGAAGGAATTTTCTGTATTGATTTTTCACAGGTGTCATATTCATATTTTGAAAAAAGCATTGTATTGTGTTGTTTAGGGTTTAACTTTAAGAGAAACTTAATGGATAATTTTGTGGCAAAAAATGACCAGTGCATTTTCCGTTTTTTTTTTTTTTCTTCTTCTTCCAGTGTACAGAAGTCAATTTATTTTTCTAATCTAACTATGCATGATTACATCATGCTTGCATTTTATTTATGGCATTTAGACTCTATTATAAGAACAAACTTGTGACCCATTTTGGGGTCTCTGCCAGTTAAAATCCAGTGAATTATTCATAACACAGTGATTACCATATTTAGTATGGGGTCATTTTATATGAAAATTCTGTTTATATCGAAGATGATCTGCTAATGCACATTATACAGTTGGTTCTTCAAATTTGATTGGATGAGAGTCATTCCTAGATTGCTGAAATACAGTCCAATACCCCTTAGTCTTTTCACTTCTACACTTTTTACATCTTTACGCCAATAGGTGGCAACATTTTATGAGTGAATCATTGAATCACTGAAACCGATTCAGCTGCTTGTCTGTTTACATTTGTGTGATATCATGATATCATGAGACATCTAAAATGTGCAGTGCTAGGGGGAACTCCAGGACAAGGGTCAGGAACCACTGTTTTCGACAGTATGGCCAGCAAAAATGCTAAGTTAGGAGGACTTGTGTGTGCCGTGTTCCCACTTTATTACTGGGGACGACACGCATGGAAGTTCATGGATGCAGATCTGGTTCTTTTGCGACTCCGGGGAATTTGTGTACTGAATTACATTGACTGGCTGATCCTAGTCAGAGGAGCTGGTGGCTCGGCATCAAGGTTTCATTCTAGCCAAGATAGGTACTGAAGCTGAACCTCAAGAAATGTGTGCTATCTCCAGGTCAGAGGTCCACTTTTCTAGGGGTAGTATAGGATCCGACCATGATGCAGACATATTATCTCCTGCATGTGTGGAGTCAATTCTTAATAATAATTCATTACATTTATATAGCAGTTTTCAGGGTAATCAAAGCGCTTTACATATGGAAGGGAAATCTCCTCAACCACCACCAATGTGCAGCATCTACCTGGATGATGCGACGGCAGCCGTCTTATGCAACCCGGTTCCCTGAGAAGGGAACGAGGCGCTGTACATTCAGACTGTAAAAGTTCGCTCTTTTGTATACAGATTCTAAAACGGTTATGGTTATTGTTATCGTCCTTGGTGTGAGTGCCCTTATAAGTACGATAACAGTTTGTGTTCTCTGAGAAGAGTTTGTGTACTAAGGTTCTTATAAGCATATTCAGTTTAAAATAACAAGCTGAAGGCAGTAACAGATTTAGAAGAAACTATGATGTTTGTTTTGATCTGGCTAATTAGATCATTTGAATATCTGTCCATTTTCAGACAGATTCTGATGAATATTTATACTCCATCTGCTTTCGACTTAATTTCATTAGTCATAGCTTCCAGCGTCACATATAGCTTTTCTCTGATCCATTTTCTCAAACCACGATAAACTCTAGTGCTAATCATGCACCTGAACTATAATTAAGTTTACAGCCTGATCAAATGTTTGTAGCCCTGCTATAAAAACTACTTAAAATCAGTTCATTTTACTGTGAATTAATCATAATACCCTCTGTATCTTATCATCCTTCAAAAGAGCTTTGTTTAAAAGCCAGACATTAATTAGGGTTTACTAGGCTGGCTCAAAGCAAGTCCCAACACTGATAATCCCAGCTGATGCATCTGAGCTAGATAGCTCATTGATTGAGAAGCCTAGCTTGGGAACACAATCGACCAGACTACCACAGCTTCACAGCATTTAGTTGGTGAGGACAGACCAACAACAAAGGCGCAATTGATGTTCTGTAGAGCTTCTGAGACAGTGGTGTTTAATTAGCCTACATTGAAAGGCAAGTAAGAGTGTGTGAAAATCTCGAGTGATCTATTTCTTTTTGCTTGGTCCATCATGGCAAATGTTTACAACTTTTAGATTTAATATATAGCGTGTTAAGTTCAATCCATAGCATTTATTTTTATTGTTCCTTTTAGCATGTGATGCATGAGTGTCATCTAAAACAGATTTCAGATGTAAGCCCCACTCAACATGTGATCAGTTCCCAGCAGAGCTGCAGTGGCTCAGGGCTCATCCAACATCACAGTGCCTTAGTTTTTCTCCTCCAAACCCAGTTAAAACCAGATGCACATATGAACTAAATCCCTTATACACAAGTGGTGTGGTGTCTCATTGCGCACAGTTATGTGTTCCATTCTCACAGACAAATGTTTCCCAGAGCATATGCTGTTTTAGGAGCACGGGAGCATATGGCACATTTAATTAGTGCAAGCTCATTTAATTTACCTACACACCTTGGTCTGTGTGACACAGTTTATTGTGCTCTGGTCCTTTTGTGCCCGATAACATTGAGTTTCACTGGGGTTTCCAGACTAGTGAACCTGTTTTATCCTCACCATATTGCATTAATTTGAGCCACCTGAGCTAGTCATGGTCCAGTTTAACCCTTGCTGCTAACTACGTTTTTGCAAGCAACAAATAAATCGCATATATTTCAGTACATTACAGTTGACGTTTTACCAGTGCCTTATTTTTTTTGAAGAGCCCCTAAAAGTGTGAAACGGACTATTATTTTTCTTTATATATTGGTACCATAATGTTATCAGATGACATTAGATATTAGAATATATTGGTATTGGTCAATATTGAATATTGATATTGAAAAATTCTGAAAATGGCAGATATCAAAATTCTATACTATTTTATTAATAAATTATAATTCACATACACATACGTAAACTAAAATCGATTCTTTTAATTGCTTCATGAATTTACAAAATTTAAATTTGTAAGTTTGAATCACAACATTATAATATATAATATGATTGTGATTGAGAGACCTTGAAGTTGTCTTCCATCACTGTTTTTATTGTATTTTATACTGTTTTTGTGCATTTTATAATATTTATGTGGGGTTTGCTGGTTTATATTTCCTGCTTTAGCTGAGTGGGATGGCCCTAAAGAAAGCACAAACCTGTAGGGGAGCACTCATTTTAGCTAATTTATGGAAATGTTTGTGCAAATGTATGTTTTATCCATCCTTTTTATCATATTTACTGATGTTGTTTTTAACTCTTGTTCTTAATCATCTTATGTATTTATGTATGTATTTATTTATTTATTTATCATACGGTAAGGTAAGAGTTAATTTTTTATTTTTTTTTAAATGGTATGTTCCAATTAGAAAGAGTGGGAAATATAGGCTATATAAGATGGCTGTCTGTCACTAGTAGCAAGGGACTAGTGGACTGATTGTGGTTTTAGAGCAAACTCGAACAAGGTTATTATAGCACTGCTTGAGTGCAGTGAAACTCCGGCCTTAATTGTTGAAGAGGGGAGTTGGTACTGTTTTTTATTATCTAGCAGTTATAGTTTTTAGACTGTTTTTATTAATAGCCTTTGCTTTATTTATGCTATTAACCATATTTATTTGCACATTTTGCACATCTGCTTGTAATAAACATCTTTTTAGATGCCAACATCGCTCCCGTGTTTACATCTTGGGCCCTGTTTACACCTGGTATTAAAGATCACAAGTAGACAAGGCAGACACATACCTATTTACACCTGGTGTATTAATCTAAAAGTGTATTAGTCTCTTTTATCCACTTTCAACCATCTCTGTCCTGATTTTTCCGAGGGGAGGGTCTATTGGCAGGTAAATGTATGGGTTTTTTCAGAATTTACATATGAACTCGCAAGGAGACGAAAGAAAAACACACGAAGAGCAGCAGCTTTCAATTCTGCTCTGATAGCCGCAAGACCACGGCGAACACTGTGAGTGTGTGTTAGAAATCAGGAATGGTGAGAGAACATTGTGCTTGGTACATTTTTCGTCTTCAAACCAAACTTGGGTCTTCAGCCGACAAAGTTTAAATCCTGTCTGGAAATATCTGCTTTTTCATTGGGCATCTTTGTCCAGTAGCTCAAGTGATACTCTAATGGATCTAAATAGATCAAGGGAAGTTTAATGGCTTATCTGAGCACAAACATGACTGAATGTATGTGTCTATGAAAGGGGTCTTAAAGACCGAGCTTGTTAACTGTAATGGGGAAATTAAATGCTCCTGCCCCATTTCTGACTATGTGATTTAAGCAAAATCAATGGAAATGATATACGAAACATAACACAACTGCAGACTTCCTCACAAGCTTTTATGTAATCAATTTGTGCATGATTCAGTTTTGTTACTCTTAAAAGCCCTTTGTACCCCTTTTAACCTTCTTGAATCCGGGACATGTGTCATAGTCTTCTGTTGTTGCTCAGCTCCCTTGTGGGTATGACAACAATCTAGTCATTATCTAGTCACTTCTAACCAGGGGCGGCGCCAGCCGATTTTGCCGGGGCTTCAGCCCCGAACGTTTTGAGTCAAGCCCCGAATCTTTCAGGTTTGAGGTTTCTTAACAGTGCTGTCAAAATATCATTTTTCTAAACATATCTCTATTAAAATATGTTAAACAGTTCAATACCGCTTTTCTACAGTACTATCCATACATACAGCGTTACCGAAAGCGTATTCTCTCTCTTCTCTCCGACAGCGCGTTCACGCACACCGCAGATGTACACAGACACGCCTCCTGTCACTCACTCAGAGCAGCGGCACTCTCTTTCGGTCCGGTTGAAGGGTTTTTGTTATGATATAACAGCTGATAATACAACTTTGGCACATTTGTCAGCTAAACGTTCATTCAGTGTTTCCCATTAATGACCCGCTGCCACCGTTTCATAATGAACCGAAAATGTAAAACATGTAAATGGTCTCTAACGTTCAGGGACGATTTCTTTAAGACTGCAAGGGAAGCTCGGCTTCCCTTATAATGTCACAAAATTAATGGTCAAATATGTACTATTGTATTAACATTTTATTGACTAAAAATGCGTTAGAAAACGTTCATCTCAAAGACGAGTTCGTTCAGAATCAGTTACATATAGCAGGTCGGCTGACTCGATTTCCTTCTCATACATTCCCGCAGCGTCACAGTGCATTTCCCTATTGAAGCCCAGCGTCCATTGACTTCAATGGGGCTGCTTTGAACGGTTTTTTTCAGCGCTTCGAAACTAGACGGTCATTGGATAAACGCTGCGATTATGTCCCGCCCACGGACGCTCAGCGTCTCTGGGGGGGAATGGGGAGTGGGCTGGCCCGGACTCCGAGCTTCTGCGTGATGATTGGAGGGTCTGTCGAAAGACTGCATCTCCTTTTGACTGACAGCGATTCTGTACTATAAGGAATCACTGAAGCTATTCGCGCTCAGTCCCATCGCGGATTTCTCAAGTTCAGTCGAAATTAAAACTGCTGCAACCTATTTCTTTGATATTTGCTTGGCGAAATTGCTTGATTTTCATCATACATTTCACACAATTATACACCACATTCCTTGTTTCAGTTTTACAGAGTTTAATATTTTTTTACTTGAAAAGACTCCTAGTTGGTACGACAGGGTCACAGACCATTTTCTTGAAAAGGAACGTAGGGCAGAATTTACTTTTAAATAAATAGACAATTTTATGATGTAGGCCGAAAATGAGCTTCCCCTCTCTGACAGACCAGTAGCCGCCACTGCTAACGTTGTATTTTGCCAACGAACTAAATTGAAACCGTGATATGGCTTTGTGCCTTTATAAAACAGCAAAATACAGTGATTAAGTATATATACAGTCTGTCTGCGCTGCTTCCAAAGTGCCCCAGATTGACGCATTTAACCTTAAAATGTACTAAATTTTCTTAAAAGCTTATTTCATGTCAGTAAAGCTGTTAACAGAAAATTTAAATGTCATTGGGAAAATATAGATTTGGGCTAAGCCCCGAATGTTTACAATGTCTGGATCCGCCCCTGCTTCTAACCAAAAAGACACTGATGATTTGCGTATGAAAGCATAGTGGCCATTATACAGAACATGAATGTGAAGAATACATTAGTACTGCAGAATATGTTTTTTGTCACAGAAATGCTAAAGCAACGTTCTTCTAGTATAGGAGACATGGCCCTGATCCCCCAATTCATATTCAAGCTCTGTGCGGCCTTGAGCATTGCATTCAGTGCTGCTGCATATTATACTGTTTCATTGTTTAAAATCAATGGAAATTTGAATTGTTCAATACAAGGAAACAAAGAATAAATTGTTCTGGTAATACTGAATAAAAATCTAGTGAAGGCAGAAAATTAATTATCTGAAGAAGTAGGAATGGTGAAATATATTATTCATTGTGCTTCAACAGCATATTTGAGGGAAAGTATGATCCTAATCAATACTCCAAATCAATAGTCTTAGTCAGTAAGGATGGGTGCGAAATTCTGTAACCTTTTTGAAAGGTTTTACTATTATGTGAATGTTTACCTTTTTTTTAAACAATTCATTGATTATTAAAACAAAGTGTTGCAATAATCTAAACTGAAAACACTGAATGAAAGATAAAAGATTATCGCTCACTGACTACATTGTCTTTTGATTCTCCAGGGAAGTGTGTAGCGTGACAAGCAGCTGACAAACTGGCTTTCACCCTATTTGATTCTCCACATCTGAACACAGCTACATGATGGAAATGTGGGTCAGGCATTTAAACCAGCGAACTAAAGATCCAAGCCTCCCTTCTAACTCGCCAGAATGTGTTTTTGAAGGGAGGTCTATAGAGAGAGCATGGATAATTAAAATACTTTTTTACTTTTATTCAGCAAAGGCACATTAAATTGATCTAAAGTGACAGTAAAGACATTTACAATGTTGCAAAAGATTAATATTTCAAATTGAAGCTGTTCTTTTGAACTTTCTATTCATGAAAGGATCCTAAAAATATATATATATATCGCGGTTTCCACAAAAATATTTTCATATTATTATTTTCAACAATAATAAGAAATGTTTTGTTAGCACAAAATCAGCATATTAGAATGATTTCTGAAAGATTATGACAATAAAGACTGAAGTAATGGCTGAAAATTCAGCTTTGCCATCACAGGAATAAATTTTAAAATATATTTAGATAGAGAACAGTTTTTAAAAAATGTAATAATATTTTACAATATTACTATTTTATCATAGTTTTGATTAAATAAATGCAGCCAATTGGTGAGCAGATTTCAGTATGTAAGAGATTTTATTTAAAAACATTAAACCAAACCCAAACTTTTGAATGGTAGTGTACTTTTTTTTAGATTTATGTGAAATAGTCTATACTTTTGGACAGCCAGAAATTAAGATGAAAAATTCAAAGCCTATATGCATTTTCTGCTATTTTTCTGCTCGTTTCAAGTCTTCATGGAGTCTGCCATGGCATTATGCAAAACATTTTCACACCAGCATGTAATTGTGGTATATTCTTTTTCGGGGGGAAAAAAACTGCTCCTAAACCTTCTGTAAAAGCAAAAAGAACTGTGGTCGGTCACAATATGAGACTAAAATTATCCCTGCTCCCCCTACTGTTTAAAATTGATTTCATCTATTTTTAATTAACATTGGTTAAAAAAAAAAAGAAAAAGAAAGAAACTTTCTATCATTTTAGTGATTACACTAGGGCCATCGAACAGTTGGCAAATCGGCACATCTGCGCAGCCACTTCTTTCTCATCAAGCCTTAGGTTTAATGAATGGCTTTCTACACTCACAAGTCTGTCATTCATGTGTCAGTCTCTAACTGCCTTTCTCTTGTCCTCTCCTGACTGTGCTTTAGGAGAGCCCCACTGTTCCTCCCAATTAAGACAGTAGAGCTGCATGGTCACCCGCCACTCACAACACTATCTGACTTATCCTGTTTTCCACTTCCAGGCTGATGGGGGAAGGAGAAATGAAATAGCGAAAGCTTTGACAATGTCATTTATTTAAAGAAAATCACCCTTCCATAAGCCACTGTACCAAATGGAAGAGTGGAAAAGATTTCTTGACATGCTGTCCATGAATAAACATTAACAATAATTCATCCATGAATCGGACTGATTCGGTGTTGACTCACTCAGTGATCCGATCACAACAGTTAATACAGTAAGTGAATAGATTTAAATGCCTGTTTCCTCTAACAAAGCTATCAGGTTTCAGAAAAGCTGCTTTTTTTTATCATTTATGGTGTATCTTTTTTTTACATTTTGGAACTTGACAGACCCAGTCCTCATTTTTCCTTAAGTATATTGATTATATAATTATGTGAGGATGCTTTCCAAATTATATGGATGCAGTATTGATGTTTGTACTGTTTTTGAAGGAGAGAGACACATTCATTATCAGATTAATGTAGGATCCATATATATATATATACATTTTTTGCATTCAAGACTTTTAGCATTGATGTTAGGTAAGCAATAAGGTGCTGTATCGTAAATAAGTCACGGCTGAAGGGCGTTGTTAGGCACGACGCGAAGCAACCCTTCAGCCGTGACTTATTCACGATACAGCACTAGCCTCGAGTACCTTATTGCTTTTATAAAACGGTTACCACACAATAAAAATATTAAAGCCAAAAATATGTATCAATGCAACTTTCATGAAGTAAACTTTCACTAAAAGCCTTCCTTCCACCGGAAAAAAATAGTCCCTGACCGTGAACAGCAACAGAAGTTACATTATTATGCCATTAGATGGCAGCAAAGACTGTCTTTATGAGTGTGTCAGTCAGTAGCAAAGACTTTTACATTGAAAAGACAAAATTGTTGTGAACACGGAACAAGACGCAACTGACAAATGCTTTGACTAGCGCTGTCAGTCACGGGAAAACCCCTTAAAAGGACAAGAACAGTTGCAGCGGACATTTAAACAGATTTTTTTTATTATGAACATAGAACTGACCTGAAGTAAAAAAAGTAAAATGCTAATGCAGGTACTAAACAATACTCTTCTACATAATACAGTAAGCTTCAACAAACAATATCAATTGAGAACAAACAGGTTACGTTGCTAAGAGTGGTTGCTAAGGGTGTTGTGTAGTGATACACAGAACCGTTGGGTGAAGCGGCCATAGCCTTGTTTTATCATGAATAAAACACAGCTATTGACCAATCAGAATCAAGGACAGGAACTAACCTTTTATAATTTGTATTAAAGGGGTGGTTCATTGCGATTTCACTTTTTTAACTTTAGTTAGTGTGTTGCTTAGAGCATAAACAATGCAATGCAAAGGGAGATATTTTCTTTTAAAGAATTCTTTGTTTAAGCACTACAACAAACGGCTTGTAGGGACTACAACAAGCTTCTTTCTGGGTTGGTGACATCACTAACCCTAAAATTTAAATAAACTACATAAATTCACCAACTAAACATTCAGAAACGTCCTGTTGCATTCTACATTGTCACTTCATCTTGAGTCTCTCCATCATTGTCCGACTCCATTTTGAACATAAAAGGCTGAACAGTTTCTGACATTTTCAGTGAGTCTGTGTGAGGTAATCGGCGCTGCTCTTGGAACTCCGCCCTCTTTGTAGGAACAGCAACTCATTTGCATTTAAAGGGACACACACAAAAATGGGGGGCGTTTTTGCTCACCCCAGTGTTGCCAACACTGTTGCTGCGGATTGTTTCTCATGTCCGCGGGTTGAATCGACCCCAAATCACGTGATATTTAGCCCCCTGAATGCAAATTTTACCAGGGGAGCCCCGCCAAAAATGCGGATTTTACCCCCCAGAATGCGATTTTTACCGTGGGAGCCCCCCTGAAATGCAATTGGGCTAGTTTTGGCTAGTTTTTAGGAGCAATTGGGCGGGTTTTGTTGTGAAAACCTGGCGACCGTGTGTCACCCTCAAAAAGTGACAAATTTAACATGCTATGAAAAAATGATCTGTGGGGTATTTTGAGCTAAAACTTCACATTCACACTCTGGGGACATCAGAGACTTATTTTACATCTTGTAAAAGGGGCATTATATGATCCCTTTAATATTTTGAATTAGATTTTATTTTTATATTTTCATTTTAGTTTTAGTTAAAGTTTTTTTTAATTTTGTTGTGTGTTGTCATTTTTATTACATTTGGTTTTGGTTTTATTTTTATTTTTAGTTATTTTAGTACCTTAAATTTAACTGAAAGAAAACATTTTATTTTATTTAAGATAATGTTTATTTAATTTAAAGTAATAAAAATGTTTTTTCATGTTTTTTGTTTGTTACTAACAAACTTTATTTACTAGTGTACATGCAAAGATGTTTTCAAAAAGATCTTGCAGCATTTTTCTTTTCCCTCACAGTGATGAACCCAACAAAATCATATTACGCCCCAGACTTTTGTGTGCTACATAAGTAAATCCATTAGTGCTAAGAGAATTTCCTTTTGAGAGCTCCACAGAAAAATAGGGGTTCATGGTTCAATAGAGGTTTGCAGGCCCAGCAGTTCTCAAGGATGTGATGCTTTTCAGAGCACCTTTCATCTCTTATGAGTTAATGTAAAATGACAAAAAACATTGCAAGATTGCTAAAAGCCACATGGGAGCTTGTGGATGCTCATAAGAGCATTTAGATAGAATAAGTCTAAAGTACGACATACATTAAATGACTTGTGTATGGTATGTACAGCATAGCAAAACCACAATTTAGCAAATATACATCAGTAAAAGTACCCTTGTGACCAGGTTAATCCTACTCTTCAAATAATTAGCAAATGGCTCTCTGCAGCCTTAGGTACAGCTTGATCTTTGTGAAGATTTCTGAGTCACAGAGCTGATGTGAGGTACTGATCAGATGTATAAACCTCAGGACATCTGGCCTGACCTTGCCTCTATCACTCAACACAAACATATAGAAAGTATTTAATGAGAGAAAGGGGCAAAGTAGAGTAAGAGAAGCCTGAAGAACAAGCTGACCATACCATGACATTGTAGATTACAAATCTGGCAAGATAATTTTCCAATTATTAGGACTTTGATTTATATTTCAAAGGGTCTTTTTGACTAAAGCCACTTCTTTTTTGTGAAAATATTTTTTTTTAAGCAAACAAACTTGCTAAACATAAAAAGTGAATTTACATGCATCACAAATTAATTCTGCCACGGAAAATGATGTATTGTGTCTCTGATAACATTCTAGTGGGAATTACATTTTAAACATTTTTCAAACAAAATGCCTGACTTTGTTTTGCCAAGGCAAATTTCATAGCTAGCATTTTGTGAATCCTAAATATACACAATTAAATATTAATATTTTAAAATATTACTGAATTTAAGAAAAAAAAAAGTCTCACAGGTGATAATTATCTTGATTATAAATTTCATTGTTTCATATTATTTATCTCATATTTCTCCTCAAGCATGCTTTTTACTGACACCATTCAAGGGGCACTGTAGAGCCCCCCGCCACACTCGGCTTTGGCCCAGCCCTAATGGCCGAGGATTCTGACGTGTATGTCAATATTCTAGAGATTTTGAGCATGTTAAGGTCCCCAAAATTCCACGAAACCTTGAATAAAAACATGAAGAAATATAGCTGCAAGCAGCGATGACGGGCCCAAGCCCTGGCACCACCGCTATTGTCCACTTGGTAAGCAACTACACCAACTTTATTGAGGCAAAATTCTTGATAAAAATGGAAATGACATCACAATTGTCATAATTTGTGTAAAAAAATATGTAAATCATTTAAAATGAAATTATTATTTTTTTGTTCTTTTTGTTTGGATTATCATATTTTAAAAAAGAAAATTGTTTATGATTAATTTTAATATTTCTAAGTCTGCTTTAATGTGACCTTGAAAGTAAAGAACTGAAATGTGTTGGTTTAAATAAATAAAAACAATCTATAGGACATAAAAGTGAAGAAACACCAAGAAGCAAATTAAAGTACGTGAACCGAACCAGAAATCCCAAATTGGATTAGATAAAAATTTATCACAAGAACAACAATAAGAGAAAATAACAAGGAGGCACCTTGCAATACAGAAAATGGCTGCTTCCCCATAACTTAGTTACTATGCAGATGTCTAAAATCTCATATCCATAAATAAACTTAGTCAAATCAGTCTGTACATTACTATACCTATAGGTGTTGGTTGTATTCTTATGTCTTGTTGTTGTATTATTGTTGGTGGCAAGAGATAATCTCTTTGAAGTAACTACTTTAAAAAGATTTAAAGGGCATTCAGAGGATGTTTATATTTATTTCATATCAGTCCTTGGAAATGATAGAAATGGATGCAATAATAGGAATCCATTACAGCAAACACAGAGATTTCTTTACGGCATGCTGTTGTGAATGGGTTGAAATGTATATATGGGTTTATTACAAAACATTGCCCATAAACTCCTTATTGTTTACATTAACATATTATATTATATGCCATGCCATCACATCACTACAAATGTTGTGTGTCCTCACTAATGGCTCTATGTTGCAGTATGTTAATAGGCCCCATTGCTGTTCAGGAAATTGTTTTTCATTCTTTCTGGATTTAACCTCTGAGTGCTTTGACAATGAATGCAGTATGCATGGACATTTGCAAAAAAAACAAAAACAAAAACAGAATGCACGTCATCAGTGAGTTTCATGCTATGCAGAGTTGGTCAGTCACTGAGCGCTGCAACCGAAACAGCATGACAGCAAAACACATGAACGAGTACAGCAAGGAGCAAACAAAAGCATCACGAGAGATGACGTTAAACTACCTTATTTCTCAAAGCTCATAACATTACAATAAAAATGAACATCAACAACTTAAAGAGCACTGAACTGTACCACCTGACTGCTGCAGATTCATTTCGGCGTTGATAGTGTTGCCACTGAAACGCATAAATTTGAGTCATAAACCACTCAGTGTATAACATCACCTCTGCCAAATTACTGTAGTTATGGAATTAACGCAGCATAAGCAAATTTTTTTGGTTTAGGAGGAACTGTAAAAGGTGAATGCTGTGATGTGATGTATGCGCGAGCAGGGTGCGTGGAGGTATGGAAATACATTATGTTGACAGGCAGGTAGGACATCGGACCGAATGCAATGATTGGATGAACATTTTATGGTCCAACGCCTTCTGCAGACAATAGATATACATATAAATGCATTTAGACCATTTAACTTAGTGATTGCTATCAGGATGTGAAGAGACTTTCAACATGTACAACAAAAAAAAAAAATCTGGAACAAATCACCTACCCTGCCTTTAAAGCTTCCACTAAGGAATAATAGTGCATTACAGTGCATTTGTATAAATAAAGAGAGAGTGAGTCTATGGAGTGATATGAGAGACATTAAAGTAGCCCCAATTTCAGTTATCCAGATGAGTGATTTGATATTCAGTGTTGTCATGGCAACAGTAAAACTTCGGACCGCCAAATGATGCAATTGACCAATCAGAATCAAGTATTAGAGAGCCACGTTAATGAATATGTATATTAGAATATACAGAGAGAATATCCGTGAATTACAAAAAAAAAAAAGAGGGCTTACAGTATTTGAAAACCTCATGTATTGAAATAAAGGAACTAAGATATACTGTTCTATATACTGTAGAACCTTAAAGGGTTCTGTCAGGTGCTTCATAGAACCTTTTATGAGTTTCCATCATGGGATGATTATATGGATTTTGTTTTAATTTTGTTGATTCAATTTTAATTTAATTTAATTTTTATGAATTAAACAGCTCATAAACTTACATCATCACTAGATTTTTTTTAGAATGTGAAAGTATTATACAATCATTTAAGACATTTCTCCTTATGTAGAATCTTTTTGGCATAAAGCGTTCTTTAAAATTGAGTCAAGAACCCTAGGGTTCTATTTAGAACCCCATTGAATCTTTTTTTCTAGTGTAGAAGAACAGACTTGAAAGTTAATTTTGTTTGACAGGACATCCTCAGGGTCAGTGTCCACATGATCATTGCTGAGGACAGTCAAAGTCACATTTACAGCTATTTACAGTATTGTTGGCAGAGGATGTTTCTTTAAAGGCAAATGCGCTGATTGCATGAAGAAAAATTACCTTCTACAGTTTCTCACATGAACATTGCAATTGGTTTATTTGCACAGAGCCCTAAACAGTTATATTGCCATCTCATTAATAGTTCTAAATTATTAGAAGACAAGAACAACAAACAAGGCATCTACGTAAAAATTTATAATCTGTTTTCTTTGGGGTAATTAAACATATCACTCGACAACTGTCATGCTCCGATAAGAAAACATGATATGTATTTTCTAGATCAAAGCCAAACAAACTCTTTTATTGTTTCTTGCACTGTTTCTTGCAGAGATTATTATTATTTTTATTTTTTTTAAATCAATTCCCTGCTGCTCTACACTACTTAGAGCAGACATGTAAATAAATTATGCTTTCCCCAGTTTCCTGTGCAGTGTTTTGCTCGCCCACTGTAATTGATCTTTCAGAAGTCCTTGTACTGAGCCTGAAGACTGATGTATGTCGACATGCCTTACTTACTGTATTTCTTGCAAACTTGATCCTAAACATGGCTGGCATATTGCATATTGTTGAATATTTAGCATATTGTTGAATACATTTTGTCAGTTATAGCACGTTTTGGATGTGTTATATTGTTGTTTTGCCTATATCTCTCAATGCAGGTTATTTTGGATCAAAAGTTTTTATCTTAAAAAAAGATTTGATTAAAAACCTTTTAAACCCTAAAGGATTTAAAGTTCAAATCCATCTGTCAAAGAGTGACAAAGGGAAGAAAGAAAGCTTTTATTTATTAAGATGGGGGCATTAAAGCTAATGAACCAATTGAAATGGTGGAGAAGAATAATGCAGAGGTTTGTATAGGCAACATGACGTGCTTCATTTTTGTCAGGTCTACTGAAGAACAAGTTTTCCTTATAATTCTTCTTTAAACCCTGAAGGAAGATTCTCAGTGTTGTGAGCAATGTCCTCAACACTGTTTACCTCAAGCCCTGATAATGAATCTGAGCCCTTGTTGAGTTGCAATATGCTTGTGTCGTTTTTCCTCTTGGCTTAACACATTTCTCCGAGCTTCAATTTATAGTCCATATAGGTTTAAAAAGTTTAAAAGTGTAAAAAGTTTCCATTTTCTTTTCTATTCTAATTCAAAACCCCTCTGAAACATTTTTTACTCATTTTTACTGAGGAAACAGTGTTGTTAACTAATGCTAAATCTATTAAAACAACATTTTTGGTCATTGAAAATAATACTTAAATAAAGTAAAATATAAATATTGGATGAAAAATGTAAACTAAATGAAAATGAAAAATATTACATTGGCAACTATGTATCAAACTAATATGAATTCAAGCTATAATAATATATTAATAATACTAAACTAACAATGTGAGGAAACAAATAATCTATAATCTATATCCTAATCTATGCTAATTTGTTTTTCACAACATCTCACCTATACAGATGGTGTCACAAAATCAGGCATAAGGAGCAACTGTCACTCATCCATAGAAGGATTACAGTACACATTTGTCTAATGGAACCGATACAAGGAAATACAGCATTCGTGCTCATCTTGCATCCATTTTTAACCATATACTTTACATTTTTTACAAGGAGCAAAAAAAATGTACAGCCATCTGAATTGTGCATTTTTAGCCAAAGCATATAGAGCAGTTTCTGAAAACAGTCAGTGTTTTTTTTATTTATTTACCAGGAAAGCACTTACACCACCTCCTATAACAACTCAACCACTTATATTTGGTCTTTGAAGTGTAAAGCCCCCTCAGCTCATGGCGAGTTACATACATACCTCATTATTGATTTGCTGAAAGGCTGCCTGAATCATGGAGTGGATGTGGGGAAAGAGAAATGAAAAATCAGGATGTGAATGTTTAATTCTTTCCCTCTCAACATTGTCGCCACTAATTTATGCTTGCCAGCTCAAGCTTGTGGCTCCTCCTTGAATGTGGCCCTATATTAAGAGTATAAATCCTCTTAATCTAGCTAGGGCAATGAAGGTCTTCTCATAATCGAAGGTCTGAGCACATCGGATTTATATAAACATATCAGAACCAGGCTTCGCTTTAAAAGGTTAGTATACCCAAAAATGAAAATTCTGTGATTAATTACTCACCCTCATGTTGTTCTAAACCTGTAAGACCTTCGTTCATCTTCGGAACACAAAATAAGATATTTTTGATGAAATCCAAGAGCTCTCTGAACCCTCCATAGACAGCAATTTAATTACCACTTTCAAGGCCCAGAAAGGTACTAAAGACATCGTTAAAATAGTCCATGTTACTACAGTGGTTCAACATTAATTTTATGAAGCAACTAACCCTTTAACCTTCATTGCCCTAGCTAGATAAATCTTTCATCAATACTGATATGGCTAATAGCGTATCTATTCAGACTAAGAATAAGTATAAACATAGACTTTGTACCCTTGACGGGTATTCATAACTCAGATGAGCACCGTCTACCATCCTAATATCAAAAGGCTGAAGTCAATGATTGTGGCCCCTGCAGTGTGAGTTTCACTGTCTACTTTTGATTTAAAGTGTTTACTGAAAGAGAAGCTCCAGGAGTGTGAGGAATGAATTTGTTCCAGGAGGTGACAGAGTGGGGAAGACCCCTGTCGCCTCATTCCCTAAGCATTAGACACTGACATCCGGCATGACCTTGGGACTGAAACTTGATTGCAAGTCTTTGTTCACCATTGACAGGCTTTACCGCCTCCTCTGTCTGTAAGGTACAGACACCCATATAAGGGAAAAATCACTTTTGCTGCACAAAAGAGACATATTGTGTTCTAAATTGTTTTATTTGATTCTTTTAACTGATTCACTGGTTAACTTTTACTCTGACAAAACCTTTTTAGGGAAGGCCAGGGATCTGTCTGTTGTTTATAGAGGTACACTTCATGCCCTGCAGCCCTAAAGTATGCAGACCCCCTATTTTTAATCAACAGGTTTGCCCATTTAAGCTACACCCATTAATAACATGTTAGACAAACATTTTAAGTAAATTGGGGTCTTTTCTGCTCTAGCATTACAATTGCCCTGTGCACAAAGTCAGGTCCATAAAACAATAGTTTATTGAGTTTGGTGTGGAAAAACTTGACTGACCTGCCCTTCAACTCATTGGATTCTGGTCCCGCAGGGCCCCTTCCTTAGCGGCAGACCCTTTATCCTCCATTACTTCAACAGCCACTTTGGCAAATGAAAGAAAAAATTTAATACAGTACATATTTTGGTTGAATAACATTTAATCAAAAAAAAAAAAGTGTTGTGGGGCCTGTGGGGGTCCTTTGGCAGTCTCGAGCCACACAGCCTGAGGATTTAGAGGCTGTGGGCCAACGGCACAGTCCACAATCTAGTCCTATTTGAATCCCACCAGACACATTTGGAATGTATTAGAAAAGTAACAGCAAGCCAGACCAGATTAAAGGCCCATTTACACCAAGAAAAAAACTGTAATGAAAACTAGTGGTCAAATGTGATTTCCAGAGGGAATATTTGTTTTTACTGACCCAACAAGTTTGATTAAACAATCAAAATATAAGGGACATATATATATATGTTTTTTAAATATTCTAAATATGAGAGAAGAACAAAACACAACTTGGTTAAGGTATTTATCTGACAAAATTTTGGGGCAAAAAAAAGGAAAACTACAGCTACAGGTTTTATTTTACAATGCAAAAAATATTTAGCATCCACATTAATGCACATTAAGCAGACCAGTTATTTTTAGTGCACCAAAGAAACAACAGTGTTTTTATCAAATGGAAAAGGTTATTTTAGTATTTTTATTTGCGATTATATTTATTAATATTTTGAATCAGCTTTTAATTTTAAATTGAGTTTTAATTTTAATTTTTCTTGTTTAGCAATTTTGTATGTTTTTGTCATTTTTGGCGTTTTGTTTTTTTATACACTGTAAAAATTATTTTCATGATTTGTTATCACAGCATTTTCTCTTTTGTCAAATCAACTTAAATAATTAATGTGGTTAAGATAAAAAATATTTTAAGTTTCTTCTGATTAAACCAATCACCTTTATTGTATTAAAGGATTAGTCCACTTTTAAATAAACGTTTCCTGATAATTTACTCATGTCATCCAAGATGTTCATGTCTTTCTTTCGTCAGTCAAAAAGAAATTAAAGTTTTTGATGAAAACATTCAAGGATTTTTCTCCATATAGTGGACTTCAATGGTCTCCAGACGGTTGAAGGTCAAAATTACAGTTTCAGTGCAGCTTCAAAGGGCTTTAAATGATACCAGACGAGGAATAAGGGTCTTATCTAGCAAAACGATCGGTCATTTTCAAAAAAAATACAACCGTTTATGCTTTATAAACACAAAATATCGCCTTGAACGTACTTCCCGTTTCCGCATTCTTCAAAATGCTTACACTGTATGTCCTACGCCTTCCCTATTCTACTTACGGAAAAAAAACGAAACTGGCGCCGCGTTCGTTCCGTAAGTAGAATAGGAAAGGCGTAGGACATACAGCATTCATTTCTTTTCGACTGACGAAAGAAAGACATGAACATCTTGGATGACATGGGGGTGAGTAAATTATCAGGAAAAGTTTATTTAAAAGAGGACTAATCCTTTAACTCAAACTTTAAATTTCAATGAACTCAAAATTTTAAGGCAACCAGGTAACTTACTTGCCAAGGCAACATTTCTAGTTTAAGTTTTCATATTTATTTCAGCCTAATTTAAAAAAACAAAACAAAAAACAAACAACAAACAACCAAAAAAAATTTGTTTTAGTTTTAATAGGTTTGGCCCCAGTGATGATCTCAAGCCTCAAGGCCTGCACCTTCCACAAGAGTAAACAATGCAAGCAACGGAGATATTTCTTTATTTCAATTCACATTATTACATTGAAATATGGATTGCCTCAAATCAAACAACAATAAAGAAACATTACTATATATTTGATAACTATCTATCTAAAAAGAGAGAGTACACTGAATACCATAAAGTATACTGCATATCGACGTTAACGAAAAAGAAATCCTCAAATACACTTTTTTTTCCTTTTTTGTAATCTTTGGTAAAGGGAAAACAAATACTTGATAGAAGAAAATACTGTATTACACTTTGCCACATCATGTGGTTCTTTGTTGGCCCATAAAAAAAAAGAAAGAAAAAAAAGAAATTCACATTAAAGAGTTGAAAGAGCAAACAGAACAAAGAAGCAAAAGGACAGTGAATAATAGAATGACACGGAAAAGAAAAAAGAAAATGTCACTGGGTTTTGGAATACAGTCATCAAAACAGAGAAACTCTGTTTTGATGTAGATTGTCATGCATGTTTCCCTAAAAAACCCCGCAGTTCTATGAGCATTCAGAGTTGATTGACAAAATCTAAACACAATAGCTCGTCATGTGTGAGTATGTGTGTGTATGCTTGTGATTTCTCTGTTTTTCAGGGGACACAGAGAGAGATCGCTGGAGTTGTGTGAAAGGACAGCATGGATCGACGTGGACCCCAGAGGCACAAAGTAAGTAATCTCACAAACACTCTATCAGATGGATGGACGCCACCATCAGCACCCCACAGTCTGTGATTTCCCCCCACAGCACCTTGAGGGACACTTGATTGAACTTCATCTTCATTCCTATCGGCTTGCGGCAATTCAACTGTAAGGTGTGTTTAAAACATATGTGATTTTTTTGCATGTACGGTCACAGACACAAAACATGTGTCTTTATGTGCTCAGTAAACCATAAACAGAACATTTAGAGGTCCACTTATCCATCTCTGGTCAGAAATTTAATACTTCATAGTTCAGAGATAAACAGTTTGACTCTAAATACAACACACACTTAATGTCATATTCCAATAGAACACAAAAACAAAGATTCTTGCTTTGAGCAGATGAAGGCCACCCAGCTTGCGAATGACGTTTTGTTGGTACGGTCAGGCAGACGGATATGGTCCAAATAGGCTCGTTACACAAGTGTGAACTCCACAATCAACTCGCTCAGGAGTCAAAGAAGACACGATGCAGATGCTTCTGACAAAAGTACCTTAGAGCCATGTGATTCAATCAGACTTGTCCTTCTTCTTGCCTCCGCCAATGGGAACTTTACTGGCAACGGCGGAGCCGACGGCGGACACGCCACCAGCCACGGCAGACACGCTGCCCTTCACAAGCCCCACTCCCATCGCTGGCACAGATGCGACTGAGGTAACAGCAGTTTTCGTGAGATCAAAGCTTTTCCCTCCAACCCAGGCGACTCCGCCCACTGTGGCCCCAACGGCCCCCTTTGTGACACTGAACAGACCACCGGCCACCCTAGAGAACATGCCAGGCTGGGGTTGGGGATGGTCTTTGTTGGTATCTACAGGAAATAAAAGGAAATGTTAATACTAAAAATATCATAAGATAAGATAAGATAATGGAGCAGCTGTCTAGTCTAAAAAAAAAACTAAAAATCTTTTTTATTTTACAGTGTCCTTGTTACATGTTACATGTACTAACTGTAGTAATGACAGTAACAGTAAATGATGCATAATTACATGCAACTAAACCAAACCCTAACCCTAACCTTAAAGTTTCTTTCACCCAAACCTTCTTCACAGAAACCTTCTTTGGTTTCTTCTTCTGTCATTAATTACTCACCCTCATGTCGTTCCACACCAGTAAGACCTTTGTTCATATTCGTAACACTAGATATTTTTGATAAAATCCGATGGCTCAGTGAGGCCTGCATTGACAGCAAGTTAATTTACACTTTCAAATGCCCAGAAAGCTACTAAAGACATATTTAAAACAGTTCATGTGACTACAGTGGTTCAACCTCAATGTTATGAAGCGACGAGAATACTTTACAAAATTATTACAAAATAACGACTTTATTCAACAATATCTAGTGATGGGCAATTTCAAAACACTGCTTCATGAAGATTCAAAGCTTTACAAATCTTTTGTTTTGAATCAGTGGTTCGGAGCGTGTATCAAACTGCCTAAGTCACGTGAACTTATGATGTAACAAAGCCTCGTTTACTGAAATCACGTGACTTTCACGCTCCGAACCACTGATTCGAAACAAAAGATTCGTAAAGCTCCGAAGCTTCATGAAGCAGTGTTTTGAAATCGGCCATCACTAGATATTGTTGAATAAAGTCTTTTTTTTTGGCGCACAAAAAGTATTCTTGGCGCCTTATAACATTAAGGTTGAACCACTATAGTCACATGAACCGTTTTAAATATGTTTTTAGTAACTTTCTGGGCCTTTGTAAATTAACTTCTTGTCAATGCAGGCCTCACTGAGCCGTCGGATTTTATCAAAGATTTCTTAATTTGTGTTCAGAAGATGAACGAAGGTCTTACGGGTGTGGAACGACATGAGGGTGAGTAATTAATGACAGAATTTTCATTTTTGCGTGAACTAACCCTTTAAACTCTAGAAAACACATGTTCTCAATTAATATTACTCAGTACTTAAATGTATAACTACACTAACAAAGACACAGGTTTTATGGTTTTAAGGTTTCGTGACACCTTAAAATAAAGTGTAACCAAAATAAAATAAATTAAGTAATGATGTGAATGCCTACATACAATTAAAAATACTATCTACATTTAAATAATAATTACTTGTAATTAAATTTAATTTCATACTTCAATTAAAAGGCACACTATGTAGTTTTCGCCTCTAGAGGTCGCTTGTTCAAAACAAAGGCGTAGTCTGATGACGCCTTGATTTCGCGGAATCATGGGAGGTGTTGTCTTCACGTCTACAGCAGGTGGAAAATAATCCATAGAGACTCGGGCAGAAATCATATTCATGGATGAGCTAATGTATTGAAGATTTATTAACATTCCTGTAGTATGAAGCAGGGTGTGGCTGAAAACCGTTGGAGTGGAACGAGGCCGCTGGAGCAATTGCTAAGGAGAGACGAGCACGACACACGGCTCGAGAGCAGTGGAGCTTTTATTATGCCGCAGACAAGCGCTTCCGCTTCTTCCGGTCAAGCGTATGTGGGGTAACACAGCTCTGTGTGTTGAAAGTTGTTATAATGTTACTCTGCGTTCGCTCGACGGCTACTATGAGACACTTGTTGCACACTGCAGTAAGCTAGATCGATATTAGTCATGGTAAAACATGGTACTCGCGGTAAATCAAGAAAACGAGATTTAAACAATAAGACTTGCTGTGTTGAGCTATACAATTAGTTTTCTGTCGATGAATATATCCAAACATTTGCTCACCTGTCTAATAAAACACAATGTATTAAAGCATCTTTGGTCTTTCCATGGTTTCCATGCTTATTTCTCTGGATTTAAATATTCTTAGAAACATTTGGGATGGTGTAAGTGCACAAGTCAACAAAATATGTAACACTGTTCTAATGGTTTTTGAATATTTTAATCAAAAAATCGTACATATTGTGCCTTTAAAGCTTTTACCTTCAATAAATACAACAAATAGAGTATCTGGCACCATATTTCTGATGAACAATATGCATGATTTTACTTGATGTTTATTTTATTTATTGTTTATATTTATGCATATAAACAGTTTAGCTATCATTTTATCATAAAACAAACTTATTTTGTGAAATGTTTTACTTGAAATAAAATAAATGCCAGTTGAGTTGAGATTTTGTCATCTAAAGCAATGCCAATCGTACATTTTTAAGTGTCTAAACACTTTTGGAGCATCATTTTATAACCTGATCTACTACTATACACTGAAAAAAAGTGGTACACTCAGAAAATTGCAATTAAATTGCACAAAGAAACAAAGTACCAATGAATTAAATGTGAAATCTTGAAGTAGAAAAACTTCTTGTAAAATTTACTTCAATAATCTTTTTTTTTACTATCAACTTACCAACTCAGTAACCATATCTACAATTCTATAACCAGATCTACTACATATGACAATAAGAACTGGAAAATACAGGGCAGTGTCAGTCTTGGATTGTGCAAGAGCACCACTATGTGGCACAGAGGGTTATCATTTTCTAGCATGAAGATGTACAAAGGACAGCTGTATAAAATGATTAATTTAGCAATACTGGGCTAAGATAAAAAGCCTGGTTGTTGCAAGAATGAATAACTGTAAAGTCTGATTTTAAAATGTCAGCATAACTTCCAGTACCTGTTGGAGGCTCATCTTTCAAGTATGCAGGTAACTCATCCTGTTGCTGGTTTGTTTCACTCATTTTTACCCTACATAAAAAGTACAAACAGTGGCAGTTAGAATACCATCCTTCATTTTCCACAGAAGAAATTGTAATATGTCTTCCAAGAATCTGGGCAGGACAGACAGAAAACAAGGTGAAAGGTTGTGACTAAATGTGGGCTTCAACCCAACAAACACCAACATAGAACAAGGCAGACCAGTTTACTCTGTCAATAAAATGTAACCTGCTGCAACACCCTGTCAACATTGCCGCAAACACTGAGAACAAGACTGAAGACGGGACTATATTTTAAGACAAATAAAATTACTGCATATGGGATATACTATGGCTCATAAATGGTTTGAATCATTAACATGAAATATATGAATATTTAATTGAAATTCTAAATATTTTCACTAGTAAACCATATGATTATCAGTGAAATTAAGAAATCATAATTAAATATTAACATAGCAGCTGTGATGCAGTACTACACTTTAATCATTTATCATCCTACATAGGGACATTAACTCAGGACAATAAAGATAAAATACAGCTCATTGAGCAGTATATTAATACGTGTACAGTTACACGTAAGCAATCATAGAATGAGTGGAAATGTGTGTTAGAACATCAGGGTTTTGAAACAACTTTATAACAAACTGGAACAAGTGCATCATTATAGTATCAAGTCTGTCCTAAAACGAACTTTAGTAAAGGATAATCAGACTCGTGCCACTGAGTCGGTTCTTTCGAATATATATAAAAAAGCAATTCTTTTATGTCCTGACCCAATTACAGCATTACGTGGTCAGTGACATAATTCATTATTTTGTTTCTTAATTCAGACTTTTGCAGCCATGATTCAGCTCATAAAAGCAAAGCAATTTAAACTAAATATACTTTGCATTTACGTTAACTAATAGGCCTAGCAGAAATTATTCACTCAGACAAAAATGTTTTTGCATGTTTTAATAAAATGATATATTAAAATAAAGTCTCCTATGTGTAAAAATGTAATATCAAGTCATAAACATATTTCCAGTCCGTTTTATTCGAAATATTTAATGGGTAACTCGAGAACCGTTTGGAGGGATTCGTTCGATTTTGATTTGTGAACAGTTCGGTTCATTGAAAATGATTCAAAAGAATAATTCCTTCGTGAATCGAACGTCGCTAGAAACCTTTGCTGTTTCTGAACTGAATCTGACGTGGCGCTTTTGTGAAAAGTCTTTTCTTTCCCTGGGGCTGAATAATAGCTTAAATTAACTCTTTGTTTTCTTTATTTCAACCTAAAATTAAGCGTTGGTGAGAAACAACAATATATAGGCTTTTAGGAAATTAGCCTATTTAACGTTAAACCCTTTTCGAAGAAAACATGTTAACCAAGCAGAGAACAGACTAACGTTAGCTTTGAAGAAAATTAAATGAAAACAGGGCAGCAGCTCATCAAACGACAGTTACATGACGTTAGGTAAGATATGCATTACTAGACAATCCAGCCATTGTCTACCATGTCGATAAAGCTTTATGCATCACAAAATATCAACAACACCTTGTATAACATGCAAGAGTAACGTTGCCAGCTGTAGTGTATACTTACTGTGTAAGAAGTTTGCTGCTATAAACTTCTGCAGATCAAGTTGGAAACTTCTGTCTCCACCCCTTGTTTGTTTCAAAGGGAAAATACGCTGCTCCCTTCAGCGATTCAAAAAGACACACGCTAAATTACGATAGATGTGGGACCTGACAAGACTTTTCTTATAAAGACCTATCTTTGCATAATGTATACGTGGCGCCCTTGCTGTTTTTAACCACGTACCAGTGTGGACACATAGGAAAGGAAGTGACGTTTCTAGTTCTGGCGTGTGAAATGACTTCACTATACTTGCCTGTATGTAAAGTATGATGAAAAAGAAGGGTGTATTTGTGCTCTGTCCTCTTGAGTTCTTGTGTTTTTTATTGACTGAGACCTGATAATGGACATGGATCAACTAACTTGTGAGAATGGACAGCAAAGTGATAACTGAAAGTGCAAAGTGATACTACTCACTTTAGAATTAGTAAACTCTAGGAAAAGTCTGTAAAAATAGGGGCCAAAATGCTGTGTTAAGAAATGTTCCATAATGATTTTTTACAAGTGTTTTATATTTTGAATTACGCATTGAACTGTGTTGTGTTTTAGGGTTAAAATGTAGGTGAACTTAATGAACTTACCAGCTTTACCATTTTCCTGCAGAGTATTTCCAGGAAAGGAGTGAAATTCAAATTAATGTCACTGCTTTAAGCGTAGTTTAAAAAAAAATACATTCATTCTCACTTATCTATAAACAGTTTTATGTTTATCATACAAAAAACATATGTGGTAGGGGAGGGGAGAGTGTGGCACAACCTAACACTTTTTGACTCTCTCAGTTTGAGTAAATTCACTTGGGGTTCAGAGTATTTTTTTGTTTCCCCACATTAATTTCCCACAGGTCTAGTAAAATAATGTGGTTTTGTTTCATTAATACAGTGTATTATTTTGTTCTTCATTTACCCCAGAAAGAATGGAAGTGAAATATGACAACATGCCCCATAGGTGGGACATGTTGTAACATGTGAGGGGCACATTGTAACATGATCATATGACAGCTTAAAATGTTATCTGATCTAAAGAAAATAAATAAATAAAAAAACCAAGACAAACTAAAATATTTTGTCAACAAAATACAATTATTAGCTTTTTCCATATAAAATAATGGCGTTTTTAATAATTAAAAATAAAAATTTTTTTGAGTTTGACAACAAACACACTGCAAAACACACATTAACAGATGTTAATGTGAATTATATAGCTAACGTCATAGAATAGCATAGTTCTAATAGAAACACATTGTAACGCAGTGTTACAACATGTCTTCTTCACTAGTGTCTTCTGCTGGTTACAAAATCTAAACTGCTAAATAATGGATTGGAAATGAAAAATGAAAAATTAATTACAGTAAGAAATTTACTTTTTGATTTTTGAATTTTGGTGCAATTATTTTCTCTATATAGTGTTGCAAGTAGTAAGTTTTGTCATGCTGGCATGTGTGTGGAAACTTTTAAACTATGTGCATTAAAAATAGCCCCGTGTTAGGTTGTGCCCCGCTCACCCCTATTTCTGAAAACATTTTATGGCAAGTTGCAATATAAATTAATCTCAACGATGAAACATCTCTGAATAATGACTCTTGTCCAGCGCAACACTGTATAACTGACCTCTCATCCTAGAAATCTGCTTCATACTTCCAACATGGCACTCTCACCACTCAAATACGGCAATAGGTCTACAATAATTTCAAACCAATATTTCAGGTCCATGTGTTTATTTGTTAACTAGCTTTGTAATAAGTAGGAATAATATACTGTACATATCAGCTGGTCATTATATCAAAATAAACTCCTTCAGAATGATACCATACGCTTTGTATCATGATTCATGGCCACATTACTGCATTATTTTCAATAATCAATCGTCAATATCTTACTTAATAATCAATGTTTGAAATTCCACTAGTGTATTTTTATAGCTCATACATTAATTTTGGACCATGCACATGCAAAAAAAAAAAACAACAACACTAATTTACTCCAGAGTCTATAATATGAAATCAAACAATGTGAAGCATGATGACAAGATGGAAATTGAAAAGAACACCTAAGGGGTTGTTTGTTGCAATTCCTCTGTTGTGTGACTGTTGAATTTCTTGATTTGTAAATTCCACTTTATGTCATTCCAATTCAACCTCCTATGGGTTATGGCCAATTTTCTCAAGAACTGAAAGGTAGTCAGTTCTTAAATCAAAATGTTGCCCAACACTATGGAAATACTGTTTATTATGCGTCATATAGAGATCCTGCCCTGTACTCTTCAATAGAGGCATAAACTGTTTAACCCTTAATCGTCCCTTAAGTAGGGTTTACGTTAAAGGTCCTTGGGGTCAGATAGACCCCAAACATTTACAGAGCGATTGCATAAGGAAATATAAATTTTTTGTATGATAAACTATATAATTGTTTTATTTACTTCTCAATTATGCATTTATGCTGTGTTTCTGTGGATATTTGGTAGTTTTTTACCTATTCACTGCACAATTACTTAATTACACCATAAATTAGCTTATGAAAATTGATTTTTAATGAAAAAAATCACTTTAATGATGATCTTAACTAAATCTAAATTGTGTTTGGACATTGCTCTATGTGTTAGGGATAGAATACTACCATCTACAGGTTTATGGAAAAACCTTAGGAATTATAGTTAAAGAAAGAAAGTGCAATGACCACATATATCCAATAGAGGTCAATAGGGACTCATTTCATTTTCACTTCATTTTTCGTGATGCTTCAACTTCTCCTCACAACTTTATTATATATATTTAAACATTCTAAAATACATTAACAATCTTTAAATTTTTGTATTTTATTTTTGTTGTTGTCTGATATACTTTGAATTGTTTGCTTTTTTAATTTTTTTTATTATACCCTTAGCTGCCTTTCATCTTTCTTTTATCTGACCTTTTCCCTCTTTCTGTGTCTCTGTGTGTGTGTGTGTGTGTGAGATAGAAAGTTCGTTCCACTTTGTGTAAATGTAGAAATTTTCAGATTTATACTGGATTAATTTTTTTATTTTTTTTTATTTTTTTGACAAATGAAATGAAAAAATATTTTACATTTTCCCATTCATTTTCAATGTGGGGTCAATCTGACCCCAAGGGGACCCCCGGTAATTTTTTTTACACACCTTTAGAACAACCAAATCAAGCCCAGATTTTTTGTGAGTGTTTAGATAGATTATTTAGGAAACGTCAGTCTCATGCCCCTGAGATGAAGGAAACCCTTTTTAAAAATGAAGGAATCTTTCAATGGGGTCAGCTGGACCCCACGGACTGATTAAGGGTTAAAGTACAGTAATTCCTGTAGGTCGTGAAAAGACTAAACTGCGGATTGAATGTAAACAGGTGTTTTAATTATTTTTACAAATTAAACTAGCAGTTCTTATTGGCTGTTGATCTGCAGCAGCTGTCACGGGGGTGGTTTCCCGCCCTTATTCATAAAATGACGTATTTCCTGTATTGTCACGCAGCTTGTAATGTTTTGCGGGAACAGACTTGTTCAGAGTCAAATATGACATTCAATTTTCAGTATATCATATAGATATACATGTAATACCCCGTCTGTTATTTTGTTGCGAGGTATCATCAATTCGCTGCTGTTCGTGTTGACTGTCTTCCCTCCTTCCTCAGTCGGGTAAACAAATAAGGCAAGTAACTAATTATTTAGTTTTATGCTTCATATAGGCTACTAGATGCATATTCCAAGTTATTAGCCAAAAATCAGATATTCTAGCTTTCTGTGGCCGTCAAATTGTATGTTTTAAACATGAGCAATGGGTAGTCTTATGAGGTCAGCGTTTCGTATATTTATATACATATAACTGTTATTTACTTGCCTGCACTGTAAATGCGTTGCCTGTCAGAGAATCAGATACAATGTTCAATGAATGAATGTATGAATGTGCAGCTTATTGCGTAACCAAGCGACATGGGTGTTTGTTTATGTTGTTACTTTATATAACGAACGCGATTGTGATTGAAGTGATTTTTGCATGTTCTGCTTGTATTATTAATGCACGTCTGTCTTTCTTTGTCTAATCTTGTTTGCCCTTATCCCTGTTCCAGACTTAAAATATATTCATCATAAAAATATTAGTTTACTTTATCTAGTTTAAATGGAAATACCTATTGTGTGAAATGTGGCCCCAGTTGTCTCTATGGTTGAAGAAACGGCTAATAAGCAATTATTTTAGTGATTTCTGTCTTTTTGATATCACTAGCATTTGCTTTGCATTAATTTGTATCCCCTAACTCAGGGGTGCCCAATTCTGCTCCTGGAGATCTACCTTCCTGCAAAGTTCAGCTCCAACCCTGATCAAATACAACTGAACCAGCTTATTAAGCTGGCTACCTGTCCATTATTGGATTCATTTTAACATTTTGGTGCTTGTTTTTAAATCTCTTAATGGTTCAGCACCAAGTTATCTTTCGGATTTGATTAATCTGTTTGCTCCGTTAAGAGCATTAAGGTCTGCTGACAATTTGCTTTTAGCTGTTCCAAGGGAAGAGCAGGGGTGACCGAGCCTTTGCAGGGGTGACCCCGAAGCTCTGGAACAGTTTGCCTCTCCACATCAGACAGGCTCAAACACGGGAGGTCTTTAAATCTGGCCTAAACTTATTTTTATAGTCTGGCGTTCGATGCTATGTCAGAGCTGCTTTCTTTTACTGTTTTATTGTGTCTTAGTGCTTTTCTTTTATGGTGCTGACTGTTTGTATTATTGCATATTTTTTTTCTTTTTTGTATGTACAGCACTTTGATAAACATTTTGTTGTTTTAAAAAAAAGTGCTTTATAAATACTTTGACTTGAAACTTTGATTAAGATCTTCAGGAGCACTTGATAATTACAGACAGGTGTGTTGGATCTGAACTCTAAAGGTAGGCAGATGTCCAGGAAAAAGATTGGGGACCTCTGCTCTAACTGCTTCTAAATGTTTGAATTCCCAAATAGCCAAGAAATACTTGGAAAAGTTTGGTTCCAGTATTACACCCTGCTCCTTCATTTTGCTGTACTTTGGCCACTGAGTGGCAGCATTTAATAACATTAGACCTTCTGGACAGTGTTCTGATAGTTATTGGTATTAGTTTGCGATTAGTTTTCTGCACTGTAACCTGAATTTAATTGAATGTGGTGAGATTAAAAAAGACCATGTCTCAAAATAATAGCAAGAAAATGTCAGCTGGAGGACTGCACGTTTAATCACGCATTCGTAAATGACTCCCATGAGGGTCTTTGTTTGTTTTCATTAAAAAGAACTGGCTCAAGTTATGGAGTTGAATCAGTCTGACAAACCCTTTATCGAATGAGCTCATTGAATAAGTAATTACTTGATCAACACACTAAACAAATGACTTTGATCTCAAAATGAAGGACATGTAATTTGGGTGAAGCTTAAATCAGTTTTATTACTGACTGGCTGTTCGTATGAACTACTTAAATGCATTTGCAATTATAAATTTTTTTTTTTTTACTGATATCATAATAAAAGAAATATACTGTCTGTATGTAGACTACTGATCAAAAGTGAGCAGTCACTTTTGCTGTCCAAGGTTGTATTTGATTAAAAATGCAGTAATTACAGTAATTTTCAGCATCCGTTACTAATATTTTTGTGGGAACGGTGATACTTTTTTGGATGAATAGAAAGTTCAAAAGGAAAACATTTGAAATGGAACTCTTTTGTAACAATGTAAGAGACTTTACTGTCACTTTTAATCAATTTAGTGTACCCTTGTTTAATAAAATTCAATTCTTATAAAAAAAAATATCTTTCTGAATGTTAATGTGACCATCATGGAGACCGTAACAGTGTCTCCTCAATAGGGGGCAGCAGATATAAAAAAAAAAAAACTAGCTGTGTGCAAGAGTATCCACCTTATTTTTCAACGAGGAAGTAAGGTGTTTTCTGTGAATGTGCGATACTTCCAAATTAATAAGCCGCTATAGGAAAATAAGAATATCGAAGTGTAGTAAACTGTGAAACTGTTTGTACTACAAACCAGCGTGTTTATAATTAAGACAAAACATTTAAAATAATATAGTGAGAAATATCTTACAGTACTAAGACAGATCTCAAACAAGGTCCCCTTGGATTATAAGTAATAAGGATAAGGAGCATAACATTCCATATTAAACTAATTTTCCATCTTAGTCTGTTTTAGCTGCTTATTGACAAACAGCTCAACTAATTAAGCTCAATTTGTCAGCAGTGAGAGGCCAGAGATGTGTGCTAATATCAGCACAATGACTCTGTGCTGTCTTACTAACTCTGAGTCTGACAGCCAGCTCATTCCTGCCCTGACTGCCCGTTGCTAACCTCTTCTCCATGGTTTCAGTCACACCACTGGTTGTTGGTTTTTGACTCTTCTTTGGTAAGAAGCCCCTGTGCCTATGATTAGTGAAGTCTCTGTTAGGTGGCAGATTCATAGTTTTACATGTTGTTTGACTAGATGTTACCTTATTCTTTGAAATTTGCCAAAAATTGAATGTTTGTTTTTGTTTCAAGTGCTCATTAAATAGTAGGAACATATCCATGGGTATAGTGCACTAACCAAAATGTATCATGTAATTTTTCATGTTCGTTAGGGGAACCTGGTAAAAACTAGGCCTTTATTTTTTTTTTTTGTAAGAATTGAATTTTATTAAACAAAGGTACACTAAATTAAAAGTGACAGTAAAGTCTCTTACATTGTTACAAAACAGTTCCATTTAAAATAATATGGTTTCCCATACTCACAATTTGTGCCCTGCATTTCACCCATCCAAAGTGCACAAACACAGCAGTGAAAATTGAACGACACACACCCGGAGCAGTGGGCAGCCGTTTTACTGCAGCGTCCCGGGAGTGATTGGGGGTTAGGTGCCTTACTCAAGGGCACCTCAGTTGTGGGTATTGAGAGTGGAAGAGAGCCCTGTTCATTCAATCCCCCCAGCTACAGTTCCTGCCGGTACTGAGACTCAAACCCACAACCTTCGGTTTACAAGTCTCTATCCATTAGGCCACAGNTTTTTTTTTTTTTTTTTTTAAACTGCTTCAAACATAACCCAGCCAATCATAATCAAGGACCAACACTGTTTTATAACAAGCATTTTAATTTAACAATATACTTATTTTTCTACACATCAAAATATTATTAATAATAATAATTTATTATTATTATTAATATTATTGATGTTGTTATAATTGATTGAAATATAGTTAATTTATCAAAGTAATGGCTATAGCATATACAATCATATATTAATAATATAAAAAATATATTAGTCATGATTTTGTAGTAGTAGTAGTAGTAGTAGGCTTCGTTTGAGAAACAAACATTATTATTTTTATTGCTATTACTGTTATTAAATATAGCAATAATACTAATAATCATCATGTCTGAAAGTCATGAATTAATTTGGTAACACTTTATTTTAGTGCCGTAGTTACACGTTAGTACATGTACTTACTATAGTAATAACAGTAAATTATGCATAATTACAAGTAACTAAACCAAACCCTAACTGTAACTCTACAGTAAGTACATGTAGTTAATTAATAGTACTCAATACTTAATTGAGTAATTACAATGTAACCACGGCACTGTAAAATAAAGTGTAACCATGAATTTTTATATTCTTTCAAATTCGAATACTTTGTCAGGTTTAAAATCTTTTTATACTGCATTTATATTGTTTGAATGTCTGAAAGAAAAATAACCAGCATTTATTTTTATAATATCAGTTATGACAATGGTTATTGGTGGTAACGTTAAAACAAAAAGAGAGCAATGCGGTGAGACATACTCTGAGCAACATCCCTATCACAGAAGTAGAAAGAACATTTTTGTCTCACAATCAAGTCCGATAACTTGTCCTTTAATCACATTCGATCTTTGAAATTAATGTTTCATGAGCGTCTCCTGGTATTCCCCCTTGCCTGATGCTTGCTGTTTGTTTATGGAATTCATTTATTTTTTTTCTTAGGATTCCCAATTCAGGACAAGTTTTTCATGCATTTTGAGTCCCTGATTGTGACAGAACAGAGAAACGCATTGTGCTGTAGATTTCTCCATGCCGTCTGTGCGAGTCTTAATAAGCTCGGCTGTGAAATATTGGACGTGCGCAGCAGTGTCTCTGTGGTTTAGCGGGGAGACAAAGGCAGTGACCTCCCATCCCCTGTAGTTTTTAATAGTTCTGCGGGAGTAGCCATTACACATTGGAAGCGGGAGATGGGAATCTCATAAGGACTTGCCTTGATGTGCTTAAAAAGATTAAATAGCCAACAAATTACTATTTCAATTTCATCTGCAGCTAGCATTGTCCCTTAAGACACCGGTGACTTGACTTGAGTCATAGCCGGTTATAGTGGGTCTTGGTTTGCAGGTTGCCAGATTTTGTTCCCCGTCGTCTACATCCAGCGGCCCCTGGTAGTTGTTTATCACTCTGAACACTGTCCCATTGTCACTGTGAATGTGATAACTGTGCCCCTTTCGGCTGTGATAAGGTTGTGTCGTTGAAAGGCCTGTCTTATCGCATTTGTCTTCTGTGACGCAGGCCTTGTTTTATTGGATGTATCTCTTTGTATCCACTCCTTACCTTTTATTTTCTCTCCCTCCATTTCTGTCTGTCCCAGTCGCTGTCTGTCATTCATTCTTAGAAGATGTCAAAGGCTTGAGAAATGCCCTCTCACGGCTCCAGGCATCTTCCTCACCTCTCGCTTCCCACAAACTCTCTTTATTGGATTCTACCTCTGCATCATCTGTCTCCATTCACTTTTTTTTTTTGGTCTAAATGGCCTCCTCCTTTCTGCTCCAGCTGGGTTTGTTGACACACAGTCAATCCTGGACACTTTCACCCCCCCCACCCCATCTCTTGTACCCATTCCCCTTCCCCGAGCCGTAAAGCTGCCACAGCTGTGGGCTGTTGAACGAAAGTGGAGGGGGACATTAAATATATTACAACCATTAGCTTTGTTGGGACTTGACAGTTTTAATACGTTGAAGCTTTACGCCAGCCAAAGGCAGGACACAGCAGCAGAGCTCTGCTATGATTTTAATTACTTTAAATATTGTGATGGGTGATTAAGCAAAGTAAAAGGCAACTAGCAATTCTTGTCATCTCTTTTTAAAAAAATAAAATAAAATTTCTAAAACGTGTAACTATTTTTCTATTATTATTATTATTATTATTAT
>RJVU01048406.1:7570300-7614537 GCA_003731715.1 Anabarilius grahami | reverse complement strand
TTTCTAATAGTTAAGCTACATATTCACTATATATAGTATGTGTACAGTGCAACATCAACGAGCATGTTTACAATTTAGAAAGGAAATTTAGAAGGAAAGTTGCGATACCGAACAGGACATCATGGAGATGGCAAAAAAAAACAAAAAAACTAAAAACTAAACCAACCGCCTTGACCTGACTGCACATTTATCATAAAGACTCCTTCTCACATGTAGGTACCTTGTGCAAATGGATAGTAAATATTTGTATGCCACTTTCATTTGTTCATTTTATAATCTTCTCTGACGCAAAAGAACATTCAATGTACTCATGTCACCTTCTAGGAATGTGATGGCGACAGACAAACATGAGCAGGCATTCTGTGAACACTGAGAGGTGGGGGGACCTTCAGTCCGAGGGCACAATTTGAATAACAAAGACACATCTACTGACCAGGACTGGATCAGCACATTCAGCGCACTTTGTTAAAGGGGGAGCATAGAGTTAGTCATTTCAGAGTGCTGTAGAATGCATTGAGAGAGGGTAGCATTCCAGGAGTGTGAAAGGACTGGTGACGGCACCACCGTGGGCACAATGAGTCAAGCCCAAATAAACGGGTGGGAGTTTCAGAATGCGTTGAGCCGTCTCGACGGGGCAAAGGGGTGTGTCATTAATCACTTGGAGAAGACATTTCATCATTCACATTCACCACACTAGCATTTCTTTTGCTTTCTGGCTCACTGGAATACTGGTTTTGAAGCAATTACAAAATACAAAGGCTAGGTATACAGAGTAAACTGGATTCAGCTGTCGATCTGCTAGAGTGGAAGTACCTGTGAGCCTCTTCTGTTTTATCTTCAGAGTGTGTCTTCAGCATTAGGAGATGTCTCATGATGCCTGCAATGAGCCGAAGCTGGTGGTCACTGTCCTATTGAAATAAAGTAAAAATTGTGTGAGCGTTAAACCAAAAGACTTTTTCACAACAATAGCAGTCTGATGCTATATTAGAGCTTCCTTCACACATAAACAAATGAACTAGGAGGCAATGGAGACATCTAGGGACAGAGAGAACCAATGGCTTGAGAAAAGAAAGTGCATCTTATGTCAAGGTTATCCTGACCATACCAAAACCAACAAAAGGTCAGGCAATTGAGACACACTTAGCCTTACTTCAGTAACTATTCAAAGGGCTGAGAAACTCTGGAATGTACCAATGTTATTTCATCTACTTGGTGAAAGGTTGGGAGTAGGAGCTTTTAGCACTTAAATCTACATTTTTTACATTTTCTCAAGAAAATGTGAGTGGTTCTTGCCCATACAAAACTCCCAACCACAATGGTAGGGTGTTGTGGGTGATCAAAATTGCTCACTCAAAAATCTTTGTTAAATTTTGGTTTCTCAACATGGTTTTGGCCCCTCGTTCAATGTGAATCAGTGGCTCCATATGCGAATAGGCTTACTTCCATACTATATCTTATGTCAAAAGCAGTAAATCAAATTAGAGTTATGTGTGAATAAGCATTACTACTTTGGCTGAGATTCTGAATTAGCAATCAGTAATTTAATTTACTATTCTATGAGGCTATGAGAGAGGAGTCATCATATTGATACTATAAGTGGTAGAGAAAACAGAGAGCAACAACATGGTTGACATTGTAGGTTACAGTATTGTCCAAAGTACCAACTTCGGTTGGTAAATTTTAAAAATGTGACGATACCAGCATTTCCCCCTAGCATTTTGAGCACTGTTGAGCAGATTCTTAAAGACCTCTGTCTGATTGGCCATTGTGTTCATGCCCTCAACAGATACAATGATCAATGGATCAAAAACATGTTAGTCTATCAGCGGATATATTAGGGATCCGCTGATAGACGCCTGCTTTTAAACGCTCTTGTGTGTATCTGTGTAAGTGCTTGACGAAACATGTCTATTTACAACATGTTTTTTAAGCGTTGATCAATGCAGCCAATCACAGACCTATCTGTTGAGCACGTGAACACAATGGCCAAACAGAGGTGTTTAAGAATCCGCTCAACAGTGCTCAAAAAGCTAGGGGAAATGCTGGTATTGTCACATTTTTTAAATTTCAGTACTGTTTTGGTTTCGAAGTTGGTACATTTGACAACACTAGTAGGTTACATGATTTTATGTCTGCATGACCGTATTCATGCTACACCTGCATACTTACAGAACGTACTTTATCTATAGTTGAGAAGTAAGTTCTCCAACAAATGCAAAACATACTCAGACAATATGCAAATTCAGGGTGCAGGATTATTCTTTTTATCATCCAACAGGTAAAAATCGCATTGGATAAAGCCAATGTATATATGCAATCCTAAGAATGCAGAGCTTCTAACGGCAGGTGCAGTGGCTTCATCAAATTGAGATTTGGCTTTTAGAATGTGGGACTTATTCTTCCATATTGCAAATTTGCACTTTGAGTGAACCGTCTTGGTGTGTATGTATGTATATATATATATATATATATATAGTCTTTGGTATAATTGAGGCATCATGGTTTTAGTACAAATTCTTAGGCAGGGTTATTATAGTTTCGTAATTTAAAACATTTTCGTCACTTGAAATTAAACGTTATCTGAAATAAAATCAAATATAAAAAACAAACTTGTTTGATTTAAGCTAGCTGCTAAGGCAACATTTCTCATTTTCATATAGTTTAACTTGACGTACTAGTTTTTTAATAAAAACTATATAGAGATAGACATGTTTTTAAAAAAATGACAAAAAATAAAAAATAATTTAACATATTAATAAAAAACTATAGTAGTCTCTCAATGATAGAGCAATAACACTTGTTAGATGACAAAAAAATTATACGTTATGCATAATAGTGATGCTACAGCACCACAAATGAAGCCATAACCCATCATTTGCATTCTTTAAATATTTACAAAGCACTTCAGAGACATTTCAAACACATTACAAATAGGCTGACACACTAGCTGTACTTTAAACTAAATCTAAACATTGTGGATGTCAAACAGCAGTGGTTGAAATGATCCAGAGATGTGAGATTCTTGCCAAAGCTAATAAAAAAAAAGGCCATCAGAGCATTGAAATGAGATTTTATAAAGCTTGATGGTGTTAAAAATATTAAAGCCAATGAATCTACGACCTGATTAAAGAGAAAGAAACCTGTCTTTCCTCACTCTGCTGGCGGCAAGAGCACCGACTCCACTCAGCATCAATTATTTAACAGTGGTATAATAGGAAACTGAAGCCCTGCATTATCCTCCATTCTGTTTTTGGTGTGAGATACACATGCGATTTAAAAAAAAAAAAAAAACATTATGAACAGTGCTGCTTCTTCAGGTTAATTCCAGTGTATTGCACAGTATACGTGGATGCAAAGCCTATAACTAACTTTTTGCCACACCTGCCAATGGCCGATTCACTGGCAATAGATATATCTAGGATACTTTGTGTGCATTTGTCCTTTCAAGCGCAAAAAGATGTGGAAAAAAAGAGAGCTCAATTCCGTATTTGTGTGCTGTCTGAGACACTGCTTTCTGGGCACGCACTTCGGATGTTTGCACACAAAAAAACTTCCCACAGCGCACAAGTAACGTATTAAGTTATCTTTCGTGTCTTCTTGCGCATAAATATTTAAATTTACAAGGCTTAAACTTAGGCAAAAAGTTAGTTATAGGCGTCGTTCACGTTTGTTCACGTTCATATTCGCACAGCACTGCATTGTTAAAATTCATTAAAATGTTTCAGGCCAACTGGCGATTTTGCCGCTTGGCCAGTGTTAATTTTAGGCCCTGCATGGATGTCAATTTATACAGTAGGTTTGTAAAAAGCATCATAAAATAGACATAAAATGTTATTTTGTTGTTCTACAAATACTGTCAATCTCACCTCATCACTCGAATCAGACATAGTGATGTTAAACAGAGCTTTAAGGGCTTCCATGGCACGCTCGTTGTTTTCTAGTGAAATGGGCGGGGCTTCTGGATCAGGGGGCGTAGCCTCATATGGCCCCACCCAACGCACGTCGAGGGTGCGTTCCAGCACATTAGTGAGCAGCCTCACTGCGCCCACCTCCTTCCGAAGCGTGCTACGCACATCTGTCCGCAGGGCGGAAAGCAGAAACAGCAGCCGAAGAGAGAACAGGCCAACCTCATGATGGGACGAGCTGACCGAATGCAAGTAGGCACACAGGCCCTCCGCCAACTGCAAGTCAGCTCCCACCTGCTGTGCCGACACACTGTTGAACACCACGTTGCACAGGCACTTGAGGGCCTCCACCACTACCCTCTCCTCCTCTGCTGACTGTGCCTCCTCTAACGGCTCTCCGTCGTGTCCCGCCACACAGATCCGGGCCAGCCCTGCTAGAGTGAGGATGCCCTCTCTGGTGGCTACGGGTCCAAGTACACGCTTGTCTCTGGACAGGATGCGCAGGGTCTCCAGGCAGGTGCTTTGGCAAAGTGGAAGATCTGACCGACGGAGGACTGTAAGAAGACCCCGACACAACTTCTGCAGAAGGGAACACAAAACAAAAGGGGTTAAAAATGTCATTGATCATTTTAAATAAAACAAGCTACATACTGAAACAGCACAGAACATACCATACTGAGATGCAAAACAAAATAGACCATAAATCTGTTACTCACAATGCGTGCATCCTCCTCTTTGTGGTCAAAGGCAAACGTGTGGCAGTTCTGAAATGAAATAAAAACATTTAGATGATGTAAATCCATTGTTTTTTCATGCACTGGTAAACAGATTTAGGCTACTATAACTTTCTTGTCCAATTATAACATCTGAAATACAAATTTTAAGTGTTTACTTTATTACAGTTTATCTATTAGCCTCTGTACACTGCGTTCCAAATTATTATGCAATTGGCATATCAGTTAAATTTCAGTACAATAAACATTCAGATTTTAGTTTTTCTAAGAAAATGTTTGTTTGTTCGTTTATCCATATCTTTTTAGATAACTGGTATCAATCTCAGACAAAATAATTTGCCAGATCTATGGAAACCATACTTAGAGGTTGTTCCACATTATTAAGCAAGTCACAGTTCTCATGCAATATGGGGAGGAAGAAAGATCTTTCTGAAGATGAAAAGCATGAAATGGTGCAATGTTGTGCAAAAGGCATGAAAACAACTAATATTGTGTGAATCTGAATGGAGATTATCGAATTATCATAAGATTTGTGAGTGATTTAGAGCACAGCAGAACTCGGTCAGATAAAGGCTTATTAATGAAAGTTCCTATCAAAAAAATGTATTGTATTAAAAGGGCAGCTATAAAAAAAGCCAGTGTTGAGCAGCAAACAGGTATTTGAAGCTGCTGGTGTCTCTGGAATCTTGAGAACCTCACCATGCAGGCTGGCAGTTGTGCGTAAAGATGCATTTTAGACACCACTAACCAAACCTAACAAAGAGAAACATTTACAGTGGGTGTAGAAATATATTTTCAAACAGTTTTATTGCTGTGGTGTTTTTTTGCAGCATGGGATAGTGCATAGTGCATTGTACAATAGTGCAATGCACTATCCTCCTTTTTTTATACCATAGCTGAAAATGGCCAGTTATGAACTCCACATATCTTGCAAAAGTCATTTTAATACCCTCCATCTCCCTTATCAATATTCCAGCCCAAATCATCACCCGCCAGCTCCCTGCTGATGTCACAGTCTTGTTGGAACGTGGTGGCCATTCACCAACCATCCAGAAATCCATCCATTTAGACCATCCATTGTAGTACGGCATTAGTCAGTGAATAAAACTATTTCAAAACGAGTCTTCATGTATTTCTAAACCCACTGTAAATGTTTCTCTTTGTGAGGTTTGGTTTGGAGTGGCTGAAATGCATCTTTACGCACAACTGCCAGCCTGCATGGAGAGCTTCTTGAGACTCCAGAGACACCAGCAGCTTCAAATACCTGTTTTCTGCTCAACACTGGCTTTTTTTATAGCTGCCCTTTTAATGCAATTACTGTTTTTGACAGGAACTTTCCTCAATAAGCCTTTATCTGACCGAGTTCTGCTGTGCTCTAAATCACTCACAAATTTTACGATAATTCGATAATCTCCATTCAGTTTCAAGTCAAGTCAAGTCAAATTTATTTATATAGCGCTTTTTACAATTGGTAATTGTTTCAAAGCAGCTTTACATATTAGAAGCACAGAAAAAAGATAAGTGGTTAAAAATAAGCTGTACAAGCAAGCGTGGTAATATGTAACATATACAAGATGGTGCTACATTAAGCCAATGTCGGCTGACTCCCAGGGGTGGAAAAAACCCCCTAGGAGAAAAACCCAGTGTGGTAACACTGGGAAAAAAGTCCTAGGAGGGAAAAAAACCCCTTGGAAGATATATATAATATATGTAAATGGATATGGAGATCAAAATCTGAATTATACAATTTTATTATAGGGATTAAAAATAGATTATATATATAAATATATGTTTCACACAATATTAGTTGTTTTCATGCCTTTTGCACAACATTGCGCCATTTTATGCTTTTCATCTTCAGAAAGATCTTTCTTCCTCCCCATATTGCATGAGAACTGTGACTTGCTTAATAATCTGGAACAACCTCTAAGTATGGTTTCCATAGATCTGGCAAATTATTTTGTCTGAGATTGATACCAGTTATCTAAAAAGACATGGATAAATAAACGAACAAACATTTTCTTAGAAAAACTAAAATCTGAATGTTTATTGTACAGAAATCTTACTGATTTGTCTCTTGCATAATAATTTGGAACGCAGTGTAGATTTAAATTATAATACATATATTTTTTACGTTTTTTTTCCTCATGCACCAAGTCAGAAATCTCCACTTCAGTGGCACTCACATTCACCAAACTTTACAGTTATATTCATATCCAGAAGATTTTTACAGAGGTTTATTAATATATATATTTCACTTTATTTACATAATTTGTTACTAAAACAAATATGGTGAGAATGCTTTTTTAAGCTGTTGACACTATTTTCTAATGTATGGAGTGATAAAAGCCTTTAATGAAAGTTTTGTTCACATTTCTCCTCTGGAAATGTATGCAAATTATTGCATATTTAATTAGATAATGCATCACTTCATGTTTAAACATGACATTTCAGAAAACTTGTAATAATTTTGCAATTAATTAACTGTGGTTTATTTCAAAGCCTGTATCCAGGAAACGGTTAAGGAAAATCCTGTACTCTTGAGATTTCCTCCAAAACAAAACAAAATGAGCAAAACATTTCAGCATCATTAAAATCATGACGTAAACACCGAACATATGGCTAAAATTGCTGTTCACACCAGCATAATCCATACAGAAATGTTTCGTTAATAATCGGGCAGCACAATAATATTTCCAACAGTATTTTCTGTTACCTGTCTGACAGCTGTCAAGCTTAGCTACTTTAGCCTCACATAACTTAACATCCAAAACAACCGTTCATTTCTACTCTGTTCGTCTGCAATAACCATTTTTCTCCAAGATTTCACACACTGCTCATTCATGGGGGCAAATATTGCATTTTTGTTAAAAAACAGTCAAGTTGGGTGTAGCAAATTGGTTCTGTCATGGCTAACATCTGGAGGATGCTAGTTTACGATCACAAGGCGAACGCCTCGTGGCTTTAATCGCTAAATACACATTAAGTACATGTTCAAAGTTCAGAAATGAAGCATTTTTGTCACGAAGATCATAAATCGTTTTGTTGGTTCACACACACACTGGGTATATTGAGATTAGCGAGCGGCTAACTGGCTAATATCCATTTACACTGCTAACGCGCATTAAAACAACATGAGAAAGCTAACAGCAGCCTCTTTACCTCTGTGTTATACTTCTGCAAAAGCTTTTCAACCCCCTTGTCATCTCCACCGTCGATCTCTGATAGAATAGCACTTAAACTCATCTCTGAATGTTGCTTTGGCCGTTCACTTGGAAACACTGGCAGTTCTTCTTCTCACAATAACAGAAAAGATGAAAGTTACACGCCTCCTGTTTTTGTCATCTGTTCAACTTTCACCCGTCAAACGTCACGCTTCTCGACTACACGCTTTTACAAGAGTCTCTTAAAAAGGCACGTGTCAATAATATAAGGATTTCCTCAAAGCTCCCTGGTTGGTGTCTAAATGTACCAGGTCTTATCATATTTACTGTAGTAGCTACACTGGAAGTTTTATGGTGGGAGAACAGAAAGGCTGTTCAGCTGTGTTTTAGAACATCTGGTTTGTTGATGGTCATTAGCTGGGCTGACCACCAAAAAAACTAATCAAACTAGGTTAAGGTGGTTAGGAAGTTTAAGCATGTTTTATAAATGAGTAGCTAGAGAAACCAGCTACCATTGATCCAAAACACAGATGGACTTTTCAACAGGGAATAGAAGCAATATTGATGTTTAGAATATTTTCTGGACCAACATTTTTAATAACTTAATATATCATCTGCAGTTGCAGCATAGAATGATTTATTAAAGAGCATAGAAGGATTTGAGGGTTTGGCTCCATTACTTAGGCCTACATGGCGAATGTCAAGCTTCTCTGAATTTCAGTTTTCATGTACCTGCAGTATTATTTTGCAGGTATTATGTTCTTATAGTATTACATTAATTCCCTGTACATTTTTGAATACTTTGGAAGTTTACTGCCTTTTTATAATGTAAGATGGAAATGGTCACTGCACAAAATTCATAGATGCATGCGACAATTAACAGTGACATTAATTTTAGAGTTGAATTATCAAGATGTCACCATTTAAAAAGTGTAATTCAGCAGGCTAATCTGATTTTAGACTCTTCAGTGCTGGTTTAACAATGTAAACAATTGAAATCTTAAATAATTAATAACTATTAAGTTTAATAGTACCTGATTAGTGTCCGCATCAGTCCTGTCAGTACTATATTGCTAAATATGTACAATGAATCTCTTAATATATATTTAAAACATATAGATATGTCAAGTAAAAAAATTAAAATAAATAATAAAAAGACAATCCAAACTGGGTTTTAAAAAATCTTTATGTGGCAACAAATAATTCCACATATATCATTTACATGGTAACAGCTGTCACCACAGAAGTTACTGAGTGCTTTTATTTACAAGAGAAAGTGACTAAAGATAATAAATGTTACATTTTCATATTCTTTCCTTTTTATTCCTACCCATAGGGTAATAGGTCCACAGTACCTTTGAGTGCATTCAAAAACACACAAACCTAGGTTAACACTTTTCGGTTCCTAAATCATACAAAACTGAATATACAGTTCAAACACAGATAAACAATACAAAGGGACACAGTGTTACAAAGCTACAGAAAAGATCTCTAATATTCTCCCAGGATCACAATGGGGGAATTCTGCATTTGTGTAAAATGAGAAATCTTACTTTCACATTTGCATGCAACAAGTACTGACGTAAGTGGCCCTTGTTTGTTTAAACTCCTATGACGTTCGCATTCTGGCAGATGGCCAATAGGGCGTTCTGAGATGAAATATTAAGGCATTTCTTCCTGGTGCTGAGAACATGTTATGTTTATGCTAGGAAAGCAGCACACTTTGATGTGGACAGGGGCTGAGAAAAACACCCCACTGTGGTATTGTTAACAGATCACTGTTTGACGTCAAACACCCAACCTGTGGTAACCAAACGCTGTGAGATGTGCGCATTTTACACTGAAACAAGGTCAGCGATCAAAGTTTTTGCACAGTAAATGAGAGAAATGGTCTATAACGTTTATAGAGATAAATGAGAAACAGGTGAAGAAAGGCACAACTGGGACACTGCCTTTTTGCACTCACAATGATTGTGATTCGAAAAGAGTTTCATTGGCAGCTTACACTGTAAACACTGACCACACCAATAAAAACATCGTCATTTACACTCAAATACATTCTCTGTAATTATGTTAAATATGGGCGACCGCTGTTTTATCTGTTCAGCTTTCCACGCGCAGACATCAGTCTCTAAGAAGGGTACAATCATTTTGCCCACCCAGTTGTGGCCTCCCCATTAATATAGGCAAATCCTGGAAAATGTTGCGCATGCTCATATTCAGAGTTCCTGCGTGGGGCCAGAGGGGAGTACATGTCTCCGGTGGAGTAGCGTGATGTGTGGACCGTGGGGCTGGTGTAACAGCTGTTGGCCGTGGGCACGTCTGGCCAACGTGGGGTCACAGCGCTCGAGTGTAGAAGTGGAGACCCACTCATCAAACAGGACTCCATTCTGGACATCTGGCTGTTGAGTGGATACTACAAATCAGAGAGAGACATGCATGAGGACCATTACTACAAATCACAAGTCACTTATGTTGTACATGCTGTAAACAAATCATCTCAACTTCCTTCTTTATGTTAATAAAGCAATAAGCCACACATTGAGCCCATGTGTAAGGAGTATTTTCTAGACAGTTTGAGTTTCTTTATTATTAGGGGTTCAAGCATGTAAAATTTTCGGGTATTTGGGATTTTTGAAAAACCTACTTTTGCGAATTAGTCCTGGGTATTTAACCCGATCGGAACCAAACCAGTGCAGCGATATTCTGTGGAGTCTGATTGTGAATAGTTATCAAAAAAAAGTTGAAATTCTGATTCACGGTCCCTAAGGGCCGCCAAAACGTTCGAAGTGGGCAGAGCCACTTTTACTAAAATGGCTATAACTCATGAACAGAATAAGATATTTTCACCAAACTCAGCGCACCTATTTGAGAGCTCATCATGTGGTCGCGTAAGAAAAGGACACAGCGACTGGCCACCTGGTGGCGCTATAAAAGGAAAAAAACTTGAAAACAGCTATAACTACTTCACCGTTAGTCCGATCAACTTGAAAATTGGCATGTGGTGTCTCCGTCCAAGGTGCCATGACTGTCTATGAGGACACTGACGCATCTCGAAAAACATGTACACCATCAGCCACATGAAATTTGAGCAGCTATCAGACAAGGTTACCAGAGGCCAATCGGAACGAAACTCGCCCTAGAGGCCCGTGAGAAATTCGTAATAAATTGGCCACCGGGAGGCGCCTTCGCGTTTTTCACATGCGTAAAGGATCGTTTATTGCACGATTTTTTTGCACACGCCCATGACATTCACACCACATGGTAGAACTCCTCATTCTTAACTTTGCCTCTAGGACCACCTTTGTCCATCACCACAGATGGCATGAAGGTCTTAAAACGCTTAAACCCCATTAATTGCTGCTTGCAGCTATATTTAAATGTTTTCATTTATAATAACAATAATAACAGCTAAAAAACATTATTATTGTTAATTATAATAACAACAACAACAGCAAACAATAATGAATAGCAACAACCATAATAATAATACTACTAATAATATTATTAGGGTATTTCTTTATTTCTGAAGAAGTAATTCAATTAATTAATTATTATTATTCAGATGTAGAAAGCTTGAACCAACTGGCTAAACAGGACATAAATTCCTCCCCTGTTATGCATTCAACCACTTTTTTGGCTTTTTTGTTATTGTTAAAATTATGATGCAAGACTATCTAATAATCAACTAAAAGTGAAACAGTTCAGCATTATTTGAACTTCTGTTCTGGATGCATAAAAGGCGGCGGCTAAGTTAACAAAACACTTTAAAAAAGACTCTAAAAGGTATTTTTGTTGCTGTGGGTAACAGACTAAAAACAAAACTGTGTCTATATAAAACAATCTGTTCTCTCTGGGGAAGTCAACATAATCTTCAATTGTCTCCTCTCCATTGCCTCCTTCAGAGTTGCTTTCTTGAACAAAGCGTGGACATTGTATCCGTTTTAAGTTGACGGAAAATAAGTGGAAGTAAAAATGTATAAGTGCTCTCTAAATAGAAACCGTCCACAGTCAGAGCTTTTATGAACGGCTGCGGCACAGAAAAAAAAGTCAGGCGGGGTCAGAGACCGAGATGTGTTGCTTGGTGACCTCTTGTTCATGCAGAGAAAAGAGACCATTGAATAACAATATTTTTTAAAAACTTTTCCATCTGGATTTCCGGCCACTAGTTGCGTTGTCTGAGGCAGTCATTGAGTGGATGGTAGAGAGACACTGAGTGTGTGTGTGGGATGGGGTGGGGGTTCTCTTGGCTCTCTTGGTCCACCTTTCAGAGGCTGCATCCGCTGTGTGGAGGAGAATTCAGCAACACTGCTTCTAAAACTCTGAGGACCAGCTGATCCCCCATTACAAAGGCAGGCTGGACCAGAGAGCTCTTGACAGGAAATTACCATCACACCCGCTTTGACTTTCAATATATGTGACCAGACCCACTCCTCTCCATCCACAACTAAACAATTTAATTCAACTATTCACACTCTCTTTCTCTATATATCAAGGACAATAAAGACTACTTAACATTCAACGATTCCCTCAGTTTTTGAACTAGAAACATGCAGCATGTCAATTTTGCAGTGCAATGCAGTGCTTGTCCACAATTCAGTAAAACCCATACAAATATTTCAACAATAACTTCGCCGAAAGTTTTCAGGCTACATCCACTAAACTTGGCACAGCTCTGCAGCCTGTTCATAGTGTGCTATATCTTTTCTAACTGATCGGACTAATGGTTTTCCTGTATCTGATAATCAAAAAGCCCACAGACATGTCTTTTTTTTCCTTTTTTTTTTGAGAAAGTCTAGCACCGAGAACAAACTTCAAATCTCTCTTGAAACGGCTCCATTATTCAAACTACATATCCTTCAAACTTAAAATACATAATACTCACTCTATACTTCAAAATTCAAACATTCCAACTACATAAGGCCTAAATAAGCTTCAGAATTTTAACTTTTAATCAACGTTTTTCTAGGCCAGTATTCAAAGTTTGCCATGACTTTTTCTAAATATCTATGTGGAAAATGTTGCTTTGGCTGATTCATGCTAAAGTAATGGCAGCATTTTGAGATTTAGCGAGTGCTTTTTTCATAAAACTTTAACCCAGGAGGTTTAACAAAGACAATTAACTGAGCTGTTCCACCTCTGTTCTCTTTCAGAAGTCAATACACTTTAAATACATATGCTAAATGACCAGTATCTCTGATCAGGAGGAGTTCAGCCTATTACCCCTGTGTGTGCTGAGGTAAGCAGGCATTCTCTATCCATAAAACTCTGTGGATAACAGTTACCAGAACATTTCAGATGCTAATGACTGTAATACATCATCCACCATTCACATTCACAGTATAGTACTCTTCTCTCAGTTACAAACCCAGTAGAGACGGGGATGGAATACACTTCCACTCCAAATACTGAGGAATACACACCCATTTCCATCTGTTATTAGGTTTACTTAATGCTCATTCCTAGTCTTATTGTTCATGATTCATGAGTGGAAATTTTTTTTAATCAAAAGTGATTTTCCTCTGAAATTTCCCTTTTATGTTGTTAATAAATCAAGCCCAGTCTTATATGTTTTCTCGCTAAATATCCTGTAATACATCTTGGAAATACATCAAAATATGGAACTAAAATTGGTTGAAAATGCAATTAATGTGCATGTTAGCCCATTTCTGCCACATAGGGAAAAATCAGGCTTTGGTAATCATAATTGTGACATCATTTTAACATCAGAAGTCAAAATAATACAATAAAAAGTCAAAATTGAAATAAAAAGTTAAATACCACATTAAGCAATTAACTATGAGATAAAAAGTTAATTATGAGAAAAAAAGTGTATTTTTGTCATAATTATGACTTTTTGCTATAATTGTAACTTAGTTTATCAAAATGTCAACATTTTATCTTCAAATTATAGCTTAGAATGACATAATTTAGACTACAATAAGTCATAATTATGAGATAAAAAGATTTTAGTGACTTTTTATGTAATAATTGACTGTGTACCACTTTATTTTCAGGTGACAGTTACATTGTACTTACTCAAATGAGCACTGAGTAATATTAATTAACTATAGAGTTATGTTTAGGGTTAGGTTTTGGTTTAGGATTAGTTACTTGTAATTATGCATAATTTAGTGTTATAACTATAGTAAGTACATGTAGTAACGTGTAACTATGTCACCTTAAAATGAAGTGTTACCTGACTTTGTTTCTCAAATTTGACTTTTTTATCTCATAATTATGACTTAGTATGGCATAATGTTCATGTTTATGTCAAAATTATGACATTTTTGTGTCATAATTATGATTTATAATTTAATATAACCATGTTTTTTTCTTATGTAGTGGAAATGGGCTTTAACTGACATCAATGTAACTTTAAAGAGATAGTTCACCCAAAATTTAAAATTAATTTATTCACCCTAGCCTGTATGAATTTCTTTGTTCTGCTGAACACAAAGGAAGATATTTGGAAGAATGTCAGTAACCAAACAGATCTCGCCCCCCATTGACTACCATAGTATTTATTTTACTACTATGGTAGTAAATGGGGGGCGAGATCTATTTGGTGAGTAGATGATGACAGAATTTTCATTTTTGGGTGAACTATCCTTTTAACTGACATCGCTTTTTCAGACCTTGTGTTGTGAAATTGATGGCATTATGGAAAAATGTGAATCTATATTCTGTAATCATATGTTTTATGATATTTTATATATAGTTCAGAAATTACCCTAAGCTTGTAAATAAATAGTATCATATTAAAATAATACTGTAGTGTATGATTTTAGGATTTTGAGTGGGAAGAGCCTGACCTGTGCGGAGGTCCGGTGGTATGAGGAATAGTGCAGAGGGGTGGGCAGCCCTGGTTCATGGGTTAAACTGGAGTACTGACTCTGGATGGCATGATGGTGCTGGTTTGCGTAGCTGCTGTAATTATAGCTGCCAGTATACCTGGAGAAAATGGAGTACAAATCTCTAAAACCATTTCACAATCCACACTGTAATGTTGTTTTCAACACATCTTTTAATATCTTCTCATTGATTAGGGGGCTCACCCATGCTCATCCCGATGCGGGTAAACTGGCATCCTGTGGGCAGAGGAGGAGCTGTGTAGAGGGGGTCCGCCTCTCATGCAGGAAAGCTGGGATCCGGTCTCGGGTGGGCTGCCACCTGAGGTTGTCACTGTGTATGTAAGGGACCAGGTATATGACTGAACAGCTCCTGGCACATACAGACATACATATACAAAGAAACGTGTTTGGCGTGTTAATTAAATGATCTTACTGTGAGATACAGTTTTAATGAATGCATGGAATGGGCCTGTGCCAGTTGTACTGTTGAATGTGATACTGTGATGTAAGATTTAAGTTTTAAAATCAGTTCAGAGTCAGTTCTACACCATTTACCTGTGGTAGCTGATATGCTGGTGTACTCCGGAGACTGGGCTGAATTGGGGGAGCCTACTGCTGGTACGCCCACCGAGTGAACAGACTTGGCAGGAGAGTACGGTCCAGGTGACGTAGAAGTGGGGGTGGAGCCCACCATCATCAGCTCTTCCCCAGTATCTGCTGTAGTAGCCCAAAACAAAAGCCTAAAATGTTCAGAAATCTTTGCGATTTTAAAAATTATCGTCCGAAATGGAATTCTTCTCTACTATATAGTACGCAAAAAATAGAATGCGAACAGAGTAGTATGTCTGAATTCATAGTATTCGAAAAACAGTAGACGAAAAGTACCCGGATGGACACTTTACTATCCCATGAGGCTACAGGAGAGGATTTGTGAATGGAGTTGAAGGGACGTAACTGACGCTGGTAGGTCATGTGACAGTAACAACATTGCAGATGTAGTACCTCCAAATTCATTCACACGCATTTGTACTATATAGAACGCATATTTTCAACGGTCGTGAAGTAAATTTTAATTCAAATGCAGTACCTACTCAACAGTACGCGATTTCGGACGCAGCTTTGGACATTATTTTAGATGATGCAGTGACCACAGTGTATGTTTTGGATGCTGGTGTAAGATCTTAACACTTTTTGCCATTGAGATGAATGGGAAAAAGAGTCCCAATCAACCTGAATTCACCCCTATGGTCAACCAGCTTAGCCAGAAAGACAATGCTGGACAACCTCTTCTACCAGATAGATCAGCACCAAACCAGCTCTAATAAAGCATTCTGGTCTAAGCTGATTTACAGCATCTATAATGTAAAAAGCTAATAAGTTACTAAGAAGGACTACAACTACACAAGGATGTAAATTTGCATGCTTAATGAATTGGACAACCATTGTTGTCATTATATAGCATTATGGAACAGTTTATTCAATCTATAGAGAAAATTAATCTTTAAAAAATGTTAGCATATGTGTTTTTGTTGAGCATCATATTTGATACCCAGACCTTTATGGCTAGTAGTATTATATATGATAATATGTAGCTCATACTTGAGGAGGACAAAACACTTCAGTGTTATTCAGAGGTCCAAACTAAGCAAAAACGTGCAATTTGGCACTGTTGCTTATATTTATATGGCCAAAAAGTAAGATAAAATTCTAATGACTTGTAATGTAAATCAATTAGACTACTTACTGTACATAAAATGCATATAAATATTAGTTGAAAGTCTCTTCAAGTAAAGTCAACCACAGAACTAATGAAAACTACTGTTTTAATGACAAATCAGCGTTCTGTGTTGGTCTACAAATTGATGTCATGATCGATCAGCTCTATTGCTTGTATCAAATCAGTCTTACCTGGTGAGCCCTCTCCTTTCATAGCCCTCATCAGTTCATTGGCTCTCTCTTGGCAGTGCAGAGACTCAAGCAGGTATAGTACGTAGTCATCAAACATGAGGTGGATCAGATGGAATGAGCCTAGAAATATAAAGAATCCCATTTATCGTAAAAAGTTAATATATTCTACCAATTCAAGTCTCCTGTCTGAAACAAGTAATAAATAAAGGCTTTTTCTGGACTATTCCCATAAAGCGTTTTGAATTTGAATCTATGAGAGCTTCAAGCGAACAAAATGATTTGATGTTTTTAATTGCCGCAATACTAAAGCCCATTTAAACAGTAAGAGTCAGAACCAAACTAGCGGTCCAACCATAAACTCTACAGAGTTACTGAAGCATATGATGCTTTGAGTCCATGTTCTGAATGAGATGGGGAAAGAATTCATAAGGAGCATGGCACAATCCTCACATTGTGTTAGCAACTCCAGCCACTATGTGCATAATAAACATTGCGGCTATTCAGCGGACTGGGCGCAATACTGCCCGGTCATAAAATGGGAAGAAGGGGGAAAGACTTGGTGGGGGTTAGCCTTTGTTAATTAGCTGTTTTGTACAGAGAGCTGCATTATCAAAACACTGCAACCAGCTGTGCCTTTGATATTCACAGACAGAGCAGACAGGGAGGGGGCCTTTACCTCTTTTATGGCCCTTCTTTCAGTAACTTTGCCATAGACAGCTAGATGGTGTAAGCCAAGAGTTAACAAAGCTGCCATCTTAGTTAAAAGTTGACACTTGGTGTTGTGGATTGAGCAACTTTTAGTTAACTTGACAAACCCAAGCTTCCAAACAAATAAAATCAATGAGAAGAAGATTCAACTCTCTCTAATAGGATGAGTGTGACAAAACGGTGCAGCTTGACTCACCGAAGCTGGGTGCACTATGCAGCGTCATATCCCGGATAACTCTGGTCCCGAAACACGACCACATGAGCAGGAACTGCTGAGCTACCCTCTTCAGGCATCCGGGTCTCTTCCCCGCCACCTAAAGGGAGTATTACCATTAGAAAAGACTGGGGGAAGGCACAGGGGCCTTACCCTTTGGGGCCTAACCCCCAAGTACGAAAAACACGTCAACAAGTCAACTATTTGATTTGCCCCTAAGGAAACACCCTCCTATTGAACTATTGTCTGGTAGGTAGTATAAGTTCCCATAGCAACCAGATTTACAAGCCCATATCTGGACTATAATTGAGGCCCTGCAAAAAGGGGCCATGAAGACATCATTAAGCTGGGGGAATTGCATCATGATAGGTCTTAAGTATGTTGTGACGGCATTTAGAGTTGCATGGGTTGGACACCTGCAAACTTAGTTTGGATTGGAAGAACATACTGTTGAAATATGTCCATTTTATCTCCATACATACTGTTTTCAACATTGATAATAATAACAAATTTGTCTTGAGCACCAAAACAGCATATTAGAATGATTTCTGAAGGATCATGTGACACTGAAGACTGGAGTAATGATGCTGAAAATCCAGCTTTGCCATTACAGGAATAAATTATATTTTAATATATATTAAATAGAAAGCAATTATTTCAAATAGTAATATTGTTTCACAATATTACTGTTTTACTGTATTTTTGATCAAACAAATGCAGCCTTGAGAAAGACTTCCTTCAACAACATTAAAAAAAACTTTTGAAAGGTATAGGTGTGGAAGTCATATTTTTATTATTCAAATTTAAATATTTGTATAGGCCTATATTTTATCTATACAATCAGATATCTAGTCATATGATCATCATACTGTAGAGTATAAATCAAGCTTGATTTTGCAGAGTTAGACACGTTCCTGGGTCAACATATTTTGTTGATCCTGAAACAACATTCCTGCCTGAAAATGTAGTCCTATCCATATTCCTACTCATAAGTTATCCCTAAAATCCCTAAAAAAGGGAAATGATAGGTGAATAACACTGATATAGAAGCACCAAGCCTAAACTTGACATAAACTGTAAACTTGTCCCTCAAATCTGTTTGGTTGATTGGAATGTTGTTCCAGGATCAACAAAGATGTTGCACGTGGTGAAATCCGGATCTGCATACACGCACCCTCACGACACATCTCTCCACCATAGAGTCCAGCCACTCGATGTAGGCTTCAATGGGGGACTGGTCCTCCAGCAGTCTGTCAAATTCTTGATACACTTTGAAAAACAGCAGAAAATAGAGAGAGAGAGAGAGAGAGAGATTAAAAATATATTCATATTTTGAGGCATACATTTCTCAAAATCCATTTTAATTGCTTGTAAAAGTTGCTAATCTAGAATTACAAAAATACTTTTGGCACAGATTTGAGATCTCCATATGAAATGTAGAGAGAGGAGCTCACAATCCTCTTTTGAGGATGACATGACAGAATCTTTGAACTTTGACCTGATCAGTCATTTGAGAGGCTGACGCTGAAATGAATTTGAAATGCTCCTCAGGGTGTCAAACTGTGAGGGTTAACCTCTCAGTGTCTGTGGTTAAAGCTTGACGCTCATGGTCGTGGGAATGATTCAGCGCTGGTTGACAGCTACTGTGTGAAATCCGAAACATAAACCAGTGGGGCTTTTAACACAGCGCTGCATGTGATTCTGCATAACACTGCATGTGGTGGAATTCACCAAACTAGTGTAGTACAGAAACACTAATAAAAAATAAATCTGAATCAGTCCAGCTTGGTCTTATCTGATACTTTTTCATTTCTATCTGATCCTGAAATGCACGACGACTCCTTACATTGGATGATAAGTCTCCTTTCGTCCTCTCTGGAGTCTTCCATTGTATAAAGTGTCTGTTTAGTGATGCTGTTGAGGTCTACGTTCCTCCAGTCTTCAAGCATTTGAAAGGTGATGTCTGCACTGTGGATCACTGTTCGAGAGGCCTGCAAGAGCAAGTATTTAATTAAAGCGTCTCCCTGCACTATGACTAATCATAGACATTTGTAAAAACATGAAGCAAGCATGATGGAGTATGGGAGGCAGAGAGAAAGGTTAAATATTAAACATAAAAGGCTGTATACCTGACAGAGATGGTTTAATGACGTTTGTCGTTTAAGTATCTGTGAAAATCTTCTTGACACTGAGAATACAAAAAAATTATATTTGTTCAGAAAGAATACTAGCAAAGTTCATTTTGATGTTTTTGAGAGTATTGAATACATTGGCACCTACATTCAAACTTTATGTTGCGCAAGTTCTCGGGCAGGTCATGTAATGCTACCTTCAGCCACTCATCCAGCTGCTTGGCAAACTTCCTGATCACCTGAGTGAGGCTGCATTATCAAAACACATAAACAAGGACATACTGTAAAAACATTCCATACGTCTATTACACAGTACAAAGGATGCTCTTACGCAATTAAATTGTTGAATTCTTGTCTGGTGCAATTAAAATTGGAGTCATGCGTCATTGACAGGAACTTTTCTGGTAAGTTAATAACCCTGAGTCTGATGCAAAAGTTAGAGATGCAGATAATGCTAGCAATGATGTATTTAAGGTATTTATTTAGTTTGAAGACAAAGGTCCATTTGACTAAAAAAGTCTCAAGGCTTAGAGTTCAATCAGCACTAAGGCAATTCTGAGATTGTTGAATGTGAAATAAAATTTCATATATAATATGCACATAAAAATTAAAATGTGATTTTACTTGACTTTAACTTAGTAATCCATCCAGTTCCAATGAATAAAATCAAGTCCTGTCATCATTTTTCTTTTTCTTATGAAATAACCCCTTTCCAGTGGTGTAAAGTATTTGAGTAAATGTAATCAGTTTCTGTACTTCAGCATATTTTTGGTTTCTTTGTAGTTTTACTGAGTATCAAAGATATTAGCAACTTTTAGCCTACTCCTGACTACGTTTTTGAAAAAGTATATGTACTCTTTACTTCAATACATTTGTGATGAGTGATGCAATTACTTGTTACAATTTGCATGGCACCTAACTTTTTCTGTTGCAGTTTATTTCTGCTACAAAATAAGGGATATCGCCATCTGCAGGGCATTGAAGGTACTATATCTTGTGTGTTTTGCCCTTACTCACACAAACTTGTCAACAAGGCTGCTTTACATGAATGTGAGTGCATTAGCAGGTAGTTGTGAATCACAGGTGTTTCATGTATGAGATGAGGACATGACCTCACCCAGTGATGAGGCCGAAACGAACACATCCAGTGCAAGCAGGCTTTGACTATTTAATTTTACTTAACATTATTTTATTTACCTATTATATTGAAGTGACCTTTTTGAAGGATATTGGTTTACTTAAGCCCTTCTTGAGTACTTGAGCTTAACTGAGACTTGAATGTTTGTAGACGTTTAAGAGGCTGCTCTGTTGACCTTGATTTATTGCAATATTGAGGTGTTCAGTTTTATTTTGATCTTAGAAAAGAATGATTGCTCTCCTCACAAATCAACTGTTTCTTGTTTTTCACTGGCATGTCGCTTGGGTGTTGAGGACTAGTGCATCTTTGAGTCTACATTCAGTATGAGTAAAATAATTAAAGGTCTGTGCAGAATTGTGCAGGACCGATATGTTTTGTGATCTGCGCTGACTGGCACATATGATCCGCTCTGTGCTTTTGTGTCTCTGGACCAGAACAAACTATGTGCGCGCTGCGGCAGTTCGCGTGACACTAACGCGAAACCAGACTTCATTCACCCCAATGGAAAGCATATTTACACTGTCTGAATCGTTCCCTATCCCCTATATAGTGCAATATGTGCCATTCACCATGTAGAAAATAGTAAATGTGTGAACAAGTGACCGATTTTAGATGCTTCAGCGTCTATTTATAATGTAGGGGGCGCAACGCTTCAGATTCTAGAGAGCATTTGATTGGACAGAAAATCTGATGAGAAGCTGAAGTGCATAGTGATGTCATTAAAATCGTTGATTCATATTGGCAGAAGTGAGAGAATGTAAGTTTTGAATGCTTATATCTTCTAAATGCAAATTTTGTCATTGTTTTGGATCACACTACCTTATAGATAACCTATATTATAGATAACATATTCATACTAAAAGCCAAAAAACTTCAATTTTGATTTCATGGGGACTTTAAGTACTGTTCAAATCAAATATTCTAGGGCCTGGTTTCACAGACAGGGCTTAGATTAAGCCAGGATTAGGCCTTAGTTCAATTAGGGCATTTAAGTAGCTTTTATAAACGTGCCTTAGAAAAAAAACATTACTGGTGTGTATCTTGAGACAAAACAATGGCACTGACATATTTTTAGATATGTCAATGCAAGTTGCTTTCAATTAAACATGCATTTTAGTCTGGGACTAAAATTACGCCTTGTCTGTGAAACCAGGGGTAAGACTTTTACTCAAGTCGTATTGGAACTGGTGTCTTGTAACTTGTAATGGTGTCATTTTCGCTGTAAGTTATCTGTACTTTTACTCAAGTATGGTTTTCAGGTACTCTTTAAACCTCTGCCCCTTTTCACCCAGAATTATGCCAGGAAATGCAGCAAACTGTAAGTGTATAAATTCTGTTTTATACACTTTTTAACAACATCAAAATAGGCAGGGATGGGACTCACCTGTCAGGCAAAGCCTGTAGGACGGTGGGCATGAGGACTCCTGAGATGGCCTTGTACAATATAGAGTCACACACGCCCACTATATTCACCACTGTAGAAGAGCCCAGGACAGGGAGCATGTGGGGCGGCATGCCCTGCCAAAAGTGCAACAGGAAGCTCTGGACCTACGCATATAAACAAAAACAATAAACATTGCGATAAAACATGAAGGAAGCCTTTTCTTGTGTGAACCATTACAATTAATGCCACTGGATGAAAAAGCTTGAAGAAATCATCATTCAAAACATCTTAATGCATGGAGTAAAAAGAAAAAATTATGTGTCAAACCTCATCGAAGTTGGCTCGTATGACTGTATCCAGTATCCTCTGGCAGTGAGTTCTGTACATCATGATAAAGGTTGAGACCTTGTAGAGAAAAAAGCTCATTTAAATAACTTTTTTATAATACTTTCCCACAGAGACTAATTCACAGAAACTCTTGGTGTTAATGATGTCATACCAAATTCATTCCTGACTCACGGTCATGCATTAATAAGACACTAAAAGACTCTAACACTAAAGAAAGAGGATACAAATACCAAACAACAAAAAAGCTGCTTTCACGAACAATGCCTATTTACAAGGTCTTGCCAAACCAGTGTATAAAAAGAGGCTTTAAAGATCAGAAACTCACAAACCATTTAAAATTACAGGCACCTTTTTAAAGCGAGACAGCTAGTGCCCATCCTTTGTCCAATGCGAGATCTTATTATCTACTTGAAAGATTAAGAGTTCGCTAGGAACCAACACATAAATCCTCCAGGTCCTCATCTAAATCCAGGCCCAGGGAAGGTCCGCCTGACACATGAAAGCAGGATCTAGAGGGGAGGGTAGCGGGCAGGAGGAGGGAGACGGGGGGTTGGAGTTGGAGGTTAGCAGTTAGAGGTTTTAGTGATCTGTTTACCTTCTCTTCTGGCAGACTGGCGGGCAGATTTAGGTCTTTGACATTTGGAAAGTCTGGCAGGAGAGTGCCCAGCTTGGAGCGCGGTGAATACGCCACTGTCTGTTTGGTGACCTCTTTCTTGCCCGTCTCGTTCACCCACGCAGCGCCCTTTTTAGAGTACATCACATCGTAGTACTGGGAGCTCTCCTTCACAGCGATTCCATAGTAGTGATACCTAAGAGGAACAAGTGAGTGGCAGGAAGATTATATAGGAGTTTGCTGACAATTTTTCTTTACTAAAGCAGTCATGATTAGAAAGTGTTCATAATCTAAAGTAGATTTGCAGTAACTTTTTTGTGGGGGTGTAAAATGGTAATATGTTTCTCAATGACTAAGATCCTCAAAACAGTGCAAAAAAATTTAACAGGCACAGACATTTTCTTTAGATGATATGAACCATGAGCAAAAGTTAACTTTTTTTACTTATATTCCTCATATATATTCCTCATATATTGGCCTACAGGTCAAAGGTTAGAAATAATTTTTTAATGTTTCTGAAAGAATGCTGACCAAGGCTGCATTTATACATTTATTTGATTAAAATACAGTAAAAACAGTAAAAAGAACTGTTTTCTATTGTACGTTTTAAAATGTAATTTATATTTAATATATAATATACTTATATTAGAATGATTTTTTAAGGATCATGTGACACTGAAGACTGGAGTAATGGCTGCTGAAAATTCTGCTTCGCTATCACAGGAATTAATTACATCTTAATAAACATAAAAAAATTTTAAAAAACATTACTTCTATCAANTAGTAATATATTTTTAAAATAAATTATAGATAATTTTTTTTAAAACTCCTCTTACTTCACAGGTTAAAATAAATTATAGATAATTTTTTTTAAAACTCCTCTTACTTCACAGGACAAAAAACATTTTGGAGTTTGGAGCAACTTGAGGGTGGATAGATAAGGGAAAAAATAATAATTGTGCAAATTAATAATCATAAATGAGTAATATTGACTCATTTCTGATTGTCACCAACTGGACAAAACATATTTAAAGTGATATGATAAATGTAAAAAGTTGGAAAAGTTATTTAATATTGGAGAAGGAACTTACTTTGATTGGCCTCTGGTTCCTAGTCTCCGTGTGGTTAACTGAGGAAACTGTTGTCTTATTATCTGTTAGGATCAGGTAAAAAAAAATACACACATATATATAAAATTTCTTTGGCCAGACCTTTTGTAACATCATTGTGTTATCTGTTACAACTACGACAAAAATATCTTCTCAATCATCTTGTTCGATTCATACATGTCCAGTGACATTTCTTTTCTGGCCAATCTCTCTTTTTCTCTCTGCTTTTTGTCCATGAGCTCCTTGGTCCAGCTCCTGGTGCAGCTCCTGGTGCAGAAAACTTTGCAAACAGTGAAGCTCTCTATTGTGCAGGATGAAAAAAGAGGCCAAGCTGTGAAGTTTCTGTCAGGCTTGGCTTGATAAATGAGCAGACAGGGAGGCAGGTCCAGCTCTCTCTCTCTTTTTTGTCCTGAATCAATGAAGCCTTCCTAAAGGACACCCCACGCTGCTCCAGCCACTGATCTAACATTCCGCAACATCTCACCCTTCCAAATTTCCTTTAATTACACATTAATCCAGGCCCCCTCTCTTTTTCAATATCCTCCGACAGGACCCGGGGGAGCGGGACAAGGGTGTCGGGGGGTGGCTATATGAGTAGGTGGGTTGAGGGGTTGTGGGAACAAGGGTGAACATGTTCATTGTTTATATTGTCCAGCTATGAGTTTGCAGAAGAGGTGTAAGAAAAGACCACTGGCTGTGGCTCTTCATAATACCCAGTATTATGTCATGCTCTTCTTTTTTGTAACAGATGTTTTCCTTCCTCTTTCACGTGAACATGCATTTTTACAGGACAGAACTAAGCGAAGTCATTTTACATTTGATTACCTCATCAAATCATGATTATCATAAAAGACAGAATATTTGATTTCATCACTGAAGTTTTAAATACAGGTTTCTACCTTCCCGAAGCTTGCAGCGTTGACCGGCTGAGAGTCAAGTTTCTCGCAGAAGTCCAAGTAATGCATGTACAGTGCACTGCGAGGAATACAAACACCCTCTGCGATCTCGTAGTTCTCCTCCAACCTAATGAAAAGACGATTAGATCAGTGTACATAGAAAACTAGTGTCATCATAAGTCGATATTACATAAACAGTGGAACATGGAGGGAGGCAGTTCTGGAGTTCTAAAACTAATATTACTGCATGCAATTATACTGTATGTACTGGCGTGATCTTCAAGCAATGGTCAACATGAAATTTTGTTCAATTTTCTTACACTATTTATTTGTGGCATATATATAGTGTATGTATATATACTCATATTCAAATTTATCCTCTTTTTAAAAGATATTTTAAATTGTTTGGGTCAGTAAATGGCTTCTAAGACCTATAAGTAGGCCATCATTTAAATAAATGTAATAAAATAATATTTTAAATGAGAGAAAATGGCCTGAAAATTTTGATTTTAGATTTGTTTGCCAGTATACAAGATAGACAGGCAAGATTTCGTATTATTGACGGATCCTTTAATATGCAATTTGAAATGTAAACTCTTACATGTGAGGTTGAAAGTCTGTTTTCCTTTCTGATACTTGAAACTGACAACTTACAACAGGACTGCAAACACGACATCTGGAAATTCAACTGCGGTTTTATGATCTAGAATTCTTAGAAAAGTGAATGATTTTGAAAATTATGAAGCAAGTAAATGTATGTCACATTTTACAAAATGGAGCCCTGAAACTGTATACAACAGGATGTTTCTCAACCCCAAAGAGGAGTTTTTCCTTTTGTTCCTATTGGATTCATTGGATTCATTCAGCTTTGTGTCAGGCGGTGGTAAAGATGAAAATAAGTGATGTACATTTCTGGTGTAGATTAGACTCACCATTGTAATGTGGCAGGTGTTGAATGTGGCTTAGATGCTCGGTTATTTTCCTTCTCTTCGTCTTTTATAAAAAGAAAAACACGACAGTCAGAATAAGTAAGAAAATAAATAAATTATACATAATGCAATATATGTAGTCTATATCATATAACATTTCATATACAGTGGCCTATAAAGTTTTCCTGTTTTTTTCTTTTTGAAAATATGTTCAGTCACTGATAACATTCACATTAGGTTCTCTTTGAGCAGAATTATTCGGTCTATTTTCATTTAATTTATTCATTACGATACTTACTTTCGTCGTTGGACATGTTTCCAATAGAAGAGTGGCTGGAGAAGCGCTTGCTCTCGCTTTCGTTCAGACATCTTTCAATCCAGCTCTCTGCAAAAGAGAAAAAAAATATTTTTACATTATGCCTTTTTATAGTCTTCTCGTACGCCCTATTTGTTACGTTTTTTTAGATGAAACAAAATAAATTTGTTTTAAACTGTACAAACGAAGCTACAAACGTTTTATTTACCTATCCATTTAGACCATATTCTATTCAATTCTATTTTTTATTTATTTAACGTATTTAAACACAGCCTACATTTCAACGGCTTCTAATTTATTTTATCTAGCTATTCCCATCAGCAAAAGCAACAGGTGCATGAACTCGATGTGGATTCTAAACATAACTAGGCCCAGAGCTTGACATTTTTGGCGAATGTGTTGAACTGTAATTGTTGTCATTTTTAATTCCATATCTCGTTCACATTAACTGGAAGGTTGTGGACAAGTGCAATAAACATTAGTGGCTGTGTGTTATTGCAGCCACTGCCTAAAGAGTTGAGGGGCATAATAATGACGGGGCAATTCAATTACAATCGATTGTGCGGATCTTTGGGCAGGTGGAATTCTATTTGAAATGTTTTCAGCAGAACTGCAGGAATCCCTCATTGTTCCCGAGGCGAATTACAGGCGCGCGCACGCTCAATTGATTCAGCGCGCTCCTCCATAGCGGTGTCGTCATAATAGAACCTTTTTAGCGCCATTCTCATTTCTGCCATGCCGACTGATGTCCTTACATCACAAGACAGAAACACTTATAATTCGATTCGAACTTAAGTCAGTCATGTTTTCCTGCACGGGCCACGACAACGATGCGAGTCACTTGGCAACCAATAGCCTACTGATGCATCAGATGGCGGCTGAAGCTAGAGAGAAAGTTATGATACTTGAAACTTGTTTGGGTAAGTTATTTGACAGCCATCAGACATCTAACTATTCAAACGGTAGGTGTAAAATGAGAAGTAGTTTTGACTTAATTTAAATATACATTTAGCGAGGCAAATTTGCATTTGATGAAATTACTAATAGTAAGCTAAAATCTACACTCTCATCTGATTGGAGGTCATAGTTTGGTACCAGATTAAAAGATGAAAATACTGTGAATCAGGCCCAGCTTTGATCTGCACATTTTCTGGATCATAATAATCAAATCCTCATCATCATTTAAAAAAGCTAGAAACAATCAAGCAGAAGTTTAAAATATATTTTAGCCTATTACATATTACACAACGCATCTCAATATGAAGTTCTGAACAAAGTTCAGTTATTTTACTAACTACAAAAATACATTTCCCTTTAGTTTCCTTATTATGACATTTATTGAAAGGCTTTGGATTTTATGAGAACACAATTTAGGCAAAAAAAAAAACCTGCAATGAGATTGAGATAAAGATACACAAGTCCAATTTACTTAAAATGTGAAATATTCCTTGCATTAAAACAAGACTATTTAAAAAAAGGCAACTATCAATGATAACAGGCTGTCTAAACTATTTTGAGTATTATTATGCTTTGAAATGCCACTAAATGACAATTTTGAACAATTCCATTAGATTAAAATGTTGCTGACATTTTATTTAATTTAAATTAAAAAGTATTATTATTATACTGCAGGTGTTATTTTGAAGCTCAACAAATCTCTTTTTCCCCCTCAGAATTTAATTAATCTCCGTCAGTGTTGGCTCATAGTCAGTTGAGATCAGATTTTCAGCCTGTAATTGAATCATTTGCTCTGTGAACAGTTAAGTAGTTCTCTAAATAATTGGATTAAATCCAATCTAAAGGCGAGACCGATCTGAGATAGTTTATAATCATGCGCTGAATATCAGCGTGGAAAAGTGTCACCCAAATATCTGATAATTAACTTTTAACATTTTTCTCCTAACATGTTTTTCTCACAAAACTGCATTGAACACAATTGAACGATGGGTAATGCTGCTTTTTGAAGCCACGCGTAATTTTACATTTTAGAAAAATGAAATTAGTAAATACGATTTTGGGGTTAAAACACTACATTCTGTATGAAATAATGTTGTCTTTACAATTTATACCTGCAGGAGAACCTATTATACATTTACCAATAGTACCGAGTGCAGTTTTGACTCATATCAAAACTCGGCTTGAGCAGGTGCATCATTTAAAAAAAAAAAAACTTTTAAAATGAACAACAATCTCAGAACTGTGACCTTACATGAGTTTAGTCTCAATTTAAGGTCATATTGCTACTCCGTAAAAACGCCGTCCACTTTACATAGTTCCAAAACTGCGTAAAACAATATTCTCAGCAGAAGCGCACCCATCCGGAGCAATTAAAAATGAGGCCAAAAAACATGCCAACTTATCTCTCGGTGTACTAGATTCAAGAGCTTCCCTGACGGAAGGTTAAATAACTTTTTCTGATGCCAATCTCAGGTCACAAAATCCCAAGGCCCGTTTTGCGTTCCAAAAAAGCCCAGATCCCAGGCGTCCCAATGTCACAGCGGTGCAGCAGGAACCAACCTGTGGAATCCATGTCAGGCTCTTCCAGCAGCCCACAATGCATCCTCTTCCCATGCACGTTCCAGGGGCTCCTCTGAGAAAATGGCTCCGTGCTGGACTCCCCCTCCTCAGCTCCCTCCGTCTCTCCGAGAGAACTGCCCGTCGCAGAGATGCATAAGATGTGAGGTCCGTGGAGAGGNCCAGAGATCCAGCGGGGGAAAAGCCAGAGCCGTCAAAATGTTTGCTGATGTTTCATGGGAAAGGGGCTGATTTTATAGGAGCCCTGATGGGGGACATGTCATTGATAGGCTCGGCAGGCTGATGAATGGCTTCGAGTCAGATGGGGATGTGGCAAGGCTCACTGGAAGTCTTTTGTGGGGCTGTTTTGAATAAGAAAAGCTCCCTTCCCAGAAAAAAAAAGAGGCTTAGATCTACGCAATCCCAGCACTGTGGCCTCCCCGTCTTCCATTATAGCATTTAATACGTTTTCGTACCCTCTCCTCACACGCACATACACACTCTGCCCCCGCTGCTTTAGTTTTAAAGTTCTCCATCCAAGGGCCACTTTTTGGCCCATCGCAGAAGTTTTTTGATGTGTGCGACGCCGCTAATAGGTCTGGAAACGGGAGCGTGAAAGTTGAGTTCATTCAAATCAGAGTGATGAGAAAGCAAAAAACAACGTCAAAGTCTCACGCAAACATGTTCATCGTCATCTTTTGAAACTAAACGTCCAGAAACTTCATAGGCCATTGGCAAAACTGGATAGAGAAAGTTTGGTGGACCCCCCTCCCCTTCTCTCTCTCTCTCCTTGAAGCAACCTTATTTTAGTGTGCTGGGAGGAGAGCGCAGCCACAAAAGGGGGAAGTAAAAGTGTAGAGCCTGAGGCAGGGAGGGCTCTGATGGAGTGCCTACAAACTGCAGAAGGGAAAGCTGTGATTAGAATATGAATGGAACCACGGGGGAAAGAGAGAGTGAGTAGGAGAAAGGGGGATTATGGTGGAACTGCTCCCCACTTGTTGGATGGCAGAGGAACGCTCGCTCCTATACCTATAGACTGCGCAGGCGACGGCCTCCTCGATGCGTGGAGGTCGGACTTCAGCTGGAGATATTTATTTGGCATTTGAGGTTTAGATGGAACAACCTGCTGTACAGTGGCCCCCAAAATTTGTTTGGATACTTAAATCATTTATGATTAGGTCATTGCATTAGATAAAAAAACATATCAAACCAACAACCAATTATTTAAAAGAAAGAATGTCGAGCAAAACATTAAAAGGTTAGTTCACCCAAAAATGAAAATAATGTCATTTATTACTATTGGGAATTTATGTTATTTATTACTCACCCTCATGTCGTTCTACATCCCTAAGACCTTCGTTCATCTTCAGAACACAAATGAAGATATTTTTGATTAAATCCGATGGCTCAGCGAGGTCTGCATAGACAGCAATGGTACTTCCTCTCTCAAGATCCATAAAGCTACTAAAAACATATTTAAATCAGTTCATGTGAGCACAGTGGTTCTACCTTAATATTATAAAGCGATGAGTACATTTTTTGTGCGCCAAAAAAACAAAATAACGACTTTTTAACTATATCTAGTGATTTCATAAGACTGCTTCATGAAGCTTCGGAGCTTTACGAATCAAATCAGTGGATCGGAGCGCCAAAGTCACGTGATTTCAGCAGTTTGGCGGTTTGATACGCGATCCGAACCACTGATTTGACTCAAAAGATTCATAATGCTCTGAAGCAGTGTTTTGTAATCGACCATCACTAGATATTGTTAAAAAAGTCATTTTTGGGGTTTTTTGGTGCACAAAAAATATTCTTGTCGCTTTATAATATTAAGGTAGAACTACAGAAGTCACATGAACTGTTTCAAATATGTTTTTAGTACCTTTATGGATCTTTAGAGAGGAAGTACCATTGCTGTCTATTCAGGCCTCACTGAGCCATCGGATTTAATCAAAAATATCTTAATTTGTGTTCCGAAGATGAACGAAGGTCTTATGGGTGTAGAACGACATAAGGGTGAGAAATAAATAACATTTCATTTTTGGGTGAACCAACCCTTTAAGTTAAAATGTAGGTTTGAAGCGATAAAACAGATATATTGATTAAAAACTAAGATGTGTGTGAATTTGAGGAGAACTGACTTAGACATTTTTATGGTTAAAGTTAAACTTTTATGATTAAAGTTCATTTGTCTGCAGATGCCATTAATGTGATATTTTATCATCTAATAAAATTCAATTTTGGGGGGCTAAAAGCAAACCAACACTAGATCATAAGTGGCAGGTTACAGTACACTTGAACACTTGAAATTTACAGTTTATTCAGCAAGGATGCATTAAATTGATCAAAAGTTACAGTAAAGATGTGATATAAAAATGCTGTTATTTTCAACTTTCTATTCAAAGAATCCTGCACATTTTTTAAAATATAAAAAATATTATGCAGCACAACGGTTTTCAACATTAATAGTTTCTTGAGCACCAAATCAGCATATTAGAATGATTTCTGAAGGATCATGTGACATTGAAGAATGGAGTAAATGCTCATTCACACCAAGAAATATCTATAATGATAAAGATATAGTAAAAAAAAAAAAAAAAAAAAAAANNNAAAAAAAAAAAAAAAAAGGATAGCAGAGTCCACACCACAACTACAACGGTAACGGCACAGAGAAACGATATTGTTGGGAACACGTTCAGAATGTTTTTTTTTCCCAACAGATGAACGATAAAAACTTTTACAGCCAATCAGAATCCACGACAAAACTGCAGCGCACGCTTGCAATAAACAGAATGATATCGTCCACTTGTGTGGGCACTAATATAGTTATCGTCATGTTTAAAGATATCGTTCTTGGTCTGAACTGGCCTTAAAGGCTGCTGAAAGCTTTGCCATCACAGGAATAAATTACATTTTAAAATATATGATTATTTTATTATTTTGACTTTTAATATTATTTCTGTATTTCAATATTACTGTTTCAAATGCATTTTTGATCAAATAAATGCAGCCTTGGTGAGCATAAGAGACTTTTTTTTAAAAATAAGAATCTTAACGAATCCAAACTTTGGAACAGTAATGTGCCTCTTATCTTGAAAATGAGTACAGAATCAAAAAACAAACAACAAAAAAACAATAAAATAGAACTAATACTATGATCCACCGAGGAAACAGAAAAACAAATTGAAAAATTCATCGAAAGGCCAATATCCCAGCAGTCATTTGAAACTGTATGGATTAACCAGCACCTCTAACAAGCTGGGAAGTGGATGGCAAGAGAGAGCCAAACATCAATGAAAATTTCCTTAATTACAGTTTTAAAGATAGAGGCTGTGAAGGAAAGGAGGGAGGAGGAAGGGAATCTTTGCATCCTCTCCTCAGAAGACTTCCTTTTTCTGTTTGTCTACTCTCAGTCTCATTAGCCCCTCATTAGCTAGGACAGGTGCAGCCGGCAAAAAGAGACACCCTCAGACCCTTATACCCCCCCCAACCAGCGAGCGAGCCGCACTGTCAGTGCCCATTCTACCGATGTGAGATGCATTCTTCCAATCAAAGCCTTCCACGGCTGCTTGGTGGGTGGGAGCAATCTCTGAATAGTGGATGATTTAGTGTAAAAAAAAAAAAATAAAATAGCAGCAAAGTGGGAAGGTGGTCAATGTAGCAACAAGCTCCTTTCCGCTGTCAGTGTTGTCACATTAACACTTCATCAAGATTACTCAATACTTCCATCCCCAAAACTTCCTAATGATCACACTTACGAAAAAAAGAAAAGAAATGTCATAAAACAATATAAAAACAAATGTAGACATTTTTCATAATTTACATTTACAATTTATTCGTTTATTGTAAAACAAACCTTATTATTCTGAAGGTAAACTGAAACAAATAAATCTACATATTTAGGACAGCAAACATACATAAACTAAAGGAAATGCCAATTATCAATGAATTCCCAACAAGTTGAAAAAAAACAAACAAAAAAAAAAATTCAAGCAGGCACTTCTTTTTATATATAAACAAATATCTTACTGATAAGATATTTAACAAAAATGAAATGATGATCTTTCAAAACCTCACTTCAGGCATGAACATTGTTTTATGCAGTCGTTAATACTGTATCGCACCTCTGTGCGGAAAGCTTTGGCAAATTGCAGTAATCGCTCCTTCACTCGTTGTAGCGAGCCAGTTTGAGGCGAGGGATAATGTTCATGGACTGCAATTCTTGGAAGAGCAGTTTGCAGGCATATGGAATTCGTAGAGACGACACATGACACGAAGACTTGCAGTAATGACACCTGCCATAAACAGACAAGAAAATGTTCACTAATCCCCTTGATAAATTTGATTATTATTACACCATTAATGAAATAGTTATTGCCCTTTTTTTATTTTACTGACCATCCTGAATATCCCAGCAAGCCACACTGTCCACACACGTCCACCTCAAAAGCATCACTGGAGATCATCAGCCGCTCAAGCAGCAGCATGCTGGCTCCGTAACCAATGAGGCAGTCTCTTTCCATCTCTCCCAGACGGAGACCACCATCCCTGGAACGACCCTCGGTGGGCTGCCTGCATTAAGATAAACATTACATTAAATTACATAAAATCCAGAATAATACGATTATCTTACTGAGCAGACATTACAAGTCAAATTTGAGAAAACACACATTTTCGACTTTTCTTACCTAGTGAGTACCGCTCTTGGACCACGTGCTCTGGCATGCATTTTATCCAGCACCATGTGCTTCAGTTTCTGATAATAGACTGGACCGTAGTAGATGTATGCTTCCAGAGGTTCCCTAAGAGCAAATAATAATTAATAATTGATTAATTAATTAGGCTACAGTAAAGTGGCATTGTGAAAACATCCTCTGGTGGCTCTTTTGAGTTTTGCAATATACAGATATTCAAATATAACAAACATATACATGGATTTACATTTATGCATTTGGCACATGCTTTTATCCAAAGCGACTTGCTGTGCATTCAAGGTACATATCATTATCAGTGAAATTCACAATTTCACAATTATTGAAATCAATATTAAAGGATTAGTCCACCCAAAAATTAAAATGATGTCATTAATTACTCATCCTCATGTCGTTCCAAACCCGTAAGACCTTCATTCATCTTCGGAACACAAATTAAGATATTTTTGATGAAATCCATGAGCTTTCTGGCCTCTAATAGACTGCAACACAATTACCACTTTCAAGGCCCAGAAAGGTTGTAAAGACATCGTTAAAATAGTCCATGTGACTACAGTGGTTCAACCTTAATGTTATGAAGGGATGAGAATACTTTTTGCATGAAAAAAAAGTCATTATGACTTTATTCAATAATTTCTTCTCTTCCATGTCAGTCTCCTATGCGGATCACGTAGTAAACAGTGCATCGCTTCTACGTCAGAACACCGGCTCGCTGTACTGTTTACTACATCAACTGCATAGGAGACTGACATGGAAGAGAAGAAATTGGGCACAAAAGTATTCTTGTCACTTCATAAAATTAAAGTTGAACCACTGTAGTCACATGAACTGTTTTAACGATGTCTTTACTACCTTTCTGGGCCTTGAAAGTGGTAATTGTGTTGCGGTCTATCGGAGGCCAGATAGCTCACGGATTTCATCAAAAATATCTTAATTTGTGTTCCAAAGTTGAACGAATGTCTTACGGGTGTAGAACGACATGAAGGTGAGTAATGACAGAATTTTCATTTTTAGGTGAACTAACCCTTTAAATGAAGGTTTAATAACTGAACTGTAAAGCAAACTGGTATTGGTGAAATGTAAACGATTACATAAATAAACAAGAGTGATGCTAAAATTTTACCCTGTGATGCCTGAGGTGACATAATCCTTGCCCTGGTAATTGTATCCATAGTGGATCAGATCCTCACAAACATCCTTCACTTTACTGCCCCCGAAAGCAGTGCCATAGTGAAAACGGCCATCCAGCACCCCGGCTTTACCAGCCAACAGCTCAATCAGCTTCCCAACCTGACACAGAACAAAACAGGCAACTAATCATCAGGGGAAGCTAAACGCATTTCTTTAATGCAGCAGTGGAGATTCTCTGTAGGACAGTGTAGATGCCCCAGTTTTCCCTTTCCTGACACTGCAGCTGGTGAATGCGAGTGTGACATCATGTTGAGGTCACGCACCGCTGCACGACAGTAGCCTTTACTGAGGTCATGCACAGAAAGAGCCGGAAGATCTTTGACCCCTCTCTGTCACTGAGAGGAATCTTTTACTTGGCTCAAACTATTTCCTATACGACGCCTGCTGTGTGCACCCAAACACAGTGTTTAAAATTAGAAACAGTGGGGAAATTAATCTCTCTGAAAACTGCATTGTATATGACAACAAGACAAAACCTTTGACAATCTTAGGTAAACGAACAGTTCTGTTCCAGAAATATACTACTGTTCAAAAGTTTGGTCAGTAATATTTCTTTAATTAAAAGAAGAAATATATACTTTTATTCAGCAAAGATGCATTAAAGGTGGGAGGAAAGATATTTATAATGTTATAAAACATGCCTATTTTAAATAAATGCTGTTCTTTTGAACTATATATTCATCCTGAAAAAACATCAGTTTTCATAAATATTAAGCAGCACATTGATTTTTAACATTGATAATAAGAAATATTATTTGAGCACCAAATTTAGCATATTATAATGATTTTTGGAGAATCATGTGACACTGAAGACTGGAGTAATGATGATGAAAATTCAGCTTTGCATCACAGGAATAAATTATGTTAAAAATAATTAAAATAGAAAAGAGTTATTTTTACAACATACTATATAAAATATTTTAACTTCATTTCATGATATTACAGGTTTTATTTATTTGTTATAAAAGAACACAGCCTTGGTGAGCATAAAGAGACTCAAAACTATTTTTTAAAAATAAATCTTACCAACTCCAAACTTTTGAATGGTAATGAACTTAAAAAAAAATCTGAGCAATAAAAAAAGTATTACATTTAAAAATCTCAGCTATTAAAAGGAATATGCATTTATTGCAAAATAATCAGTTGATCACATAAATGGACTTGAAATAATGATTTTGATCAGTTGCCTGGGACACCAATCAATTATACAGTTTAGTAGTCATTATATAAAAATATCTGAATCAAGTAATAAATAAATTGCATCAATATTAATGCATAAAAAACATTATCTTGCATAACTGATTTTTAAAATGTTCTATGTAAAACCCTTTAAGAGTAAAAAGTTTGGTTACACTTTATTTTGATGGTCCACTTTAGACAATCTTCTAGGTAAGTAACTTTGCAACCACATGCCAACTAAGTCTCAGAGTATTAGAAGATTATTTATAATACTGTTAGGTGTTAGGGTTCAGGTTAGTAGAATAAATTGACATGTAGTTGCAAAGTTACTTGTAGTTAGTAGAATGTCTAAAGTGGATCATCAAAATAAACCATTAACAAAAGTTTATGAAGTATTTGGAACTAGTAAACTCATTAAAAGATAAATGTCATATAATCTGATAATGTGAAAGAACGTACAGTCATTCTGGAGGGATAACCATGAGGGTTCATGATGATGTCAGGACAGATTCCTGAGTCACAGAAGGGCATGTCCTCTTGAGGAACGATCAGTCCACACACACCTGTTACAGAGGGAACGGCCAATATTATTTACAGATACATACAATGCATGTAATTATAAAAGTTAGAATCAAAGATTCAAACTGGCTGCAAGAAACGTTAACTCCACCCTGTTAGAGCAGACCTTTCCCATAAAACTTAATTGATTTTTGAGTGATTTAAGTCACATGAGAAAGTGTGAGGTTTGTGTAACTCATCTAGTCCAACGGCCTATAAAGCGGACGTATTCAGGTCTACTGAAGTGGAACCATTGGAAATTCAGACTGCAGGACGGAGTGAAAGTGGTCCAAAGCAGTCAGTGAGAGTGTAAATGTTTGCAGAAGAGCTCTTACTCTTCCCGCAGCCAGAGCAAACACATTATTGGGCCATTTGCAAGTGATAAAAGAGAGAAGAACAGGGGCAGGAAGTGAGGAGAGGTGCTTAGCTGGACAGTGAGAAGGGGATTATACACCCATAGTTTCCCCTTTACCATAGAGCGCACAAAACTAGGTTCAACTGAGGAGAGCAATACATTCATATGCAAAAGAAAAAGATCTGGGCTCTTGAGAAATTTAGTAGTCAAAAATATATATATATCTTAAAAATATATAATATGTATTCTTACATCAGGTTTTTCATACTGGAAATAGATAAATCACAAATGATATGCTTTTGCACAGATTTAAATAAGATTACTCTATAATATTTTGGTTAAATGTTTAATGTAAGACCAAAATAATTGCCTAAAGCACTGCAACAATGAATCAGCAAAAACCAATGAAAATGAAAATATTAAACAACGAATTCCATTATCAATTAGTCAGGGAACATCTGGCAGTGGTCACTTCACAGCAGTAAATGGTTTTTTTTTTTTGGTCTAAAAAATTATTTATAGGAGAAAAACAAAATAAAAAAGTTTAAAATAGCTCTTAATTGGAGGCCAAATTGTACATTGTACACTACTGTTCAAAAGTTTGGACTTTATTATATTATATTATATATTACTATAGCTTATAAATATTTATGCCTACTAAGGCTACATTTATTTGGTCAAAAACACAGTAAAAACAGTAATATAGTGAAATATTATTACAACTTAAAATATCGGTTTTCTATTTGAATGCATTTTAAATTGTAATTTATTCCTGTGATGCAAAGCTGAATTTTCAGCATCATTACTCCAGTCTTCAGTGTCACATGATCCTTCAGAAGTCATTCTAATATGCTGATTTGCTGCTCAAGAAATATTTCCTCTCTTATCAACGTTGAAAACAGTTGTGCTACATAATATTTTTGTAGAAACCGTGATTTTTCAATTAACAGAGTTCAAAAGAACAGCATTTATTTGAAATAGAAATCTTTTGTAACATTAGAAATGTATTTACTGAAAAAAAAAAATCTTCCTATCCCCACACTTTTATACAGTCGTGTTTGTTTTAATCTTTTTTGCACAATTTGGACATTTTTTTAGAGAATAGTAGTCAAATAACATTTTAAGTACAGGAAATAATTGTTAACTGAAATAAATCAATGATCAAAATGTCATTAGTAGCAGTAGTAGGCTAGTGGGCAGAAGGATTTCCTAGGGGAAGACGAGAGAAAGTGTGCAAGAGCAAGACAGAAGCAGAGAGGTAAGTGAGAGCGGTTCCCATAGCTCACATCCTCTGTGTTGTTTGTTTTGTGTGAGAGTGAATGATAAAAGAGGCATGAAATCAGCAAAGAAAAGCAGGACAGCAGTAAGAGTCCATGGCCCTCCATCACTGGCTATACAGCCCCTCTGTGGCGGCTCGCACAATGGACCCTGCCAAGACAGCTGTGTGAGTATCAGAGTGTGTGTGTCCGTATATGTGTGTGTGTGCGTGCTTCGGTGTGTGTTTGGGTCACCGGTAAATAATTAACCTATCGTTCTCCGGTGACCGGATCTTATGAGGGCGGTTAAGGCTGGTCAGAATGGGGGCACAGAACGAAGGAGGGGTTTAAAATGAGTAAGACAAAACTGTGAAACTTGCTGAAAGCCAATGGCTCCAAACCACGGTGGGACGTCTTTAATGGGCTTTCTTTCGGCCCAAAAGGTAGCCAAATCTCTTTCTTTGAAGTACTGCGTTCTCTCGAATGAATTTTACGACAAAAAGCACCTAAAGTGCCCGTTTAGTGCATTCATAGGCAACACATTCATTAAAGCACCACGAACACTGCGAAGCAATATAGAAAAGTAAATTAATTTCTGCTTAACATTATTGTGCGGTTGGCAGCGTAGTCACACACCTCTGGAAAACACAGCTCAACTTCTCCAAGTGGGACCGTTCAATAAAAGCCCGCCTCTAAACGCACAAAAGACATTCAAGAGAACGGCACTATCCTTCACAACAACAATTAGCTGCCCTGTGTTATCCTGGTCCACCGACACTTGCCTGCTCCTTTAAATACCAAAAGCTCTTTTAAAAAGAGCAGTAAATAGCATCTCAGGCGGTTTGCGGCTAACCCCTCCCTGACCCCTCCTCACTGTCACGTCCCGTGATGAGTGCCAGTGGACGACCTCCGCTAATGAAATGAGTGAATTATGCATGGCGCCAGTTAACGCTCTGATTAAAACATCATACTGACCAGCTCTCTCAGCGGAGGTGCTCAAAAACAATGGGGGCTGTAAACACTTTCCCAGGACTGCGCCGCTGCTGTAATAAATTTGCATAGTCTGGCATCGGACAAAAAGCTAATTAATTGAAAAACGGGCAGCGGGAAAAAAAAGTTGAAGAGGATGGGAGGGCCAGCTGAGACGATATAGTTTGGGAAATAAAACTGACATCAAAAAACAAGTTTAGTAACATCTCTTCCCAATTGTTATTGAGGTGGATTCATTGTCTTAAAGGTTCACCCGAAAATAAAAATTCTGTCATTAATTACTCACCCTCATGTCGTTCCAAACCCCTAAGACCTTCGCTCAACTTCAGAACACAAATTAAGATATTTTTGATGAAAACTAAGCTTTCTGACCTTTGATAGACTGCAACACAATTACCACTTTCAAGGCCCAGAAAGGTAGTAAAGACATCGTTAAAATAGTCCATGTGACTAGAGTACAGTGGTTCAACCTTAAAGGTGATACAGAGGATCTTTTCGTCGACTGAGAACCCAAACACTGTTAGTGAGTTTTTGAAATGAGCACATGCGTAAGAACAACCCCGCTCCTTCACAGCTCAGTTCGAGAGAACGCCTCCCAAAACTCGTGCAGGAGTATTGGAACACGAGTGTTTACCACCGGCATTCGCTGTGTCGTGTTAGTGGATTCATTATGTCGGACTCACCGCAGGTAACTCATAATCTGCAGTTGTTACTCCTGTCTCCTGACAACAACATTGCATGCGGCGCCTGTGGAGTGTGGAAAGTTACTGGAGCGCGCAGCCGCGCCCGTCTCTCACAAGCAACGTCATGGCAGTGATTGACAAGCCAGAGGGCCAATCGTTTACGTGATGTTCACGTAAACGATTGGCTGATGTTTTTAAGGCCCTACCTCGTGCACAGATGATGTATATTAATATTATTCCTTTCAGTGCACCTAATAAATAGTCTTTTATCAGTTAGTAAACACAGTTTCAAGTAATATTGCAAAAATGTATAAAACAAAACATCATCTTTAGCAACTTTAAATGTTATGAAGCGAGGAGAATACTTTTTGTGCGCAAAAAAAAAAGAAGAAAAAAAAAAGACTTTGTGACTAATGAATTCAAAAATGTCTTCTCTTCCCTGTTGTTCTCCCATGCTGTTGACGTAGTAAGCACAGTCCCTTGAGGCCTTGTTGTTATTTTTGTTCGTTTTTTGCGCACAAAAAGTATTCTCGTCGCTTCATAACATTAAGTTTTAACCACTGTAGTCACATGGACTATTTGAACTAGATGATGAACAAAGGTCTTACGGGTTTGGAACAACATGAGGCTGAGTAATTAATGACAGAAATTTCATTTTTGGGTGAACTAACCCTTTAATTTTGGCACAATGCTGAAATTGTGTTTTATTTGCTAGTATCTACTAAAGCAGAGGAGAGGATGCCGGTCTGGAAAAGGACATGCTTCCGTACCTTTCTGCCCATGTCGACTGCTGAACTTATCTCCGATCTCTGGTCTACGTGTCTGCCTGAGCAGGATCTTGACCAAGAAGGCGTCTTCTGCATTGGAGGAGATCATCACCTTCTCAATGTAGGAGTCTGTTGCTCCTTTGTACCTAAACAATGAAGAAAGTAAAAAAGAAACAAACAAAAAAACGTGTTGCTAGGCTTTTAGAAAAGTAACATCTTAAATAAAACTGTAGGAATACTGCACAGTGGGATTCTAATTTGTTTCTTACGAGACTGGCACGTCTCTGTATTGGGGTTGGCCTGGCTGGGCGCTGCCCTCCAGTGGAGTTTGGGTGACAGTGGGCATGGACTTGTTCACCAGCACCTGCTTGTTCTCGACCTTCTCACCTGAAAGGGATGTTACATACAATACATCAAAACATATCCTTAGATCAAAATATTAAAGATTATTTGCCTGAAATGTAGTTCTTTCTAAGAGTCTTACCAGGCGAGCAGATGCCATCAGCGTCTAGGATGCTGTGTCTCCAAATGGGCTTGCGTGTTTCGGCATCCAGCATTGGACCCATCACCTTGTCAAAGGTCTGGTTAGTGTACCGCCTCAAGGTGCACTTAGCATTCTTGTATACCAAACATCTACCAAAGCCTAATATAAGACAGAAGAACAACAGAAGACCATGAACAAAATAGAAGACAATACCATTTTTTTTTCTCTAACATCACTTGTGTGTCAGATTTGTTTTTCAATTTCATGTAGAAACATAATACAGGTACTTCAAAGAGTTAATAACACTTCTGGCTCTTTAAAGAAAACTGATTGGGTTTTTTTAAGCAAAAAGCATTAAGTGTTTAGGGTTTACCTCTGTCAAGAGATGCTTTATTGAGCACCAAGGCATCTTCTATATCATACCCGCTGTAGCTCATTACAGCCACAGTGGCATTCTGGCCTGCAGGCAGCTTCTCAAAGTCAATCAGCTCGATGGTTTTCGTCTTCACCATGGGCTTCTGTGGGTACGCCAGCAGGTACATCAGGGTGTCTATACGGTTCCTCTGGTTATAACCAATGGTGCCTGATCAGAAACAGAGAGAAAATGAGGTTAAGCAAAACCTCAAAAGCAAGAGGAAAAAATAATAACAATGCTGCTCTAGTAAATAATTAGTTAATATTGTAATATATTTTATATAATATAATTTATTTATTTATTTTGGGCTTTTTGGCACTTTTTATTGCCGAATAAATGCCATATATAATACATTATATTACGCATTACGCAGTACTTTTAACATTTCTCTATTTGACATACTGTAGCAACATTTTAGAATAAGAAAAACACATTTTAATAAATTCAAAGACTTCAGGAATGGGTTGCAACAAACCTCTTAAATTAATAAAGGTGGTGACACTTAAGGTTCAATTTGAATCCACTCAAAAATGAAAATTCTGTCATCTTTTACTCAGCCATATGTTGTTCCAAACTTGTATGACTTTTTTCAGCAGAACACAAAAGATGATATTTTGAAGAATGTTGAATTTGACTCCAGTGACTTCCATTAAATGGACCAAAAAATAAATAAAAAAAATAAAAACTGCATCATTCCTCAAAATATCTTCTTTTATGTCCACAAAAGAAAGAAAATCATTCAGGTTTGGAAAAATATGAGGGTAAAAAAAAAAAAAAAAAAAGGTTTCACATGTGGGTTATTATCCCTTTAACATTAAATAACGTATTACCATGAACTAACAATGAACAATACTTTAACATTTATAATTCAGGGTTAATTTTAATTAATAATATACTATTTACATTAACTAATGTTTACTTGTACATATACTAATACATTTTTAACATCATGACCGATCATGAAATAATGAACAATATTTTTGCAGTATTTATTAGTCCTGGATACTGCATTAACAATTGTTAACATATACAACCTTACTGTAAAATATTACTAGAAAAGCCTTTACAGTTACTACTAAGGGATTTCTTAACTTAAGGAGTTTGTTGCAACTCCATTCAAATATCCAATTCAAACAATATGAAACAACTAATGCACATCTAATCACATTTAACTGACTGTCTGAGGGGTGTTGATGTGAAGGATGGTGTCTGCAGTGTTAAAATCTTTGGGGTGGAGGTTTAGCATGGCGGGGATGGAAGTGGGGGGGCTTGGTTATAGTATAATAGCGGCCGTCCCTTGAGGCCTTGACATTTGTCAGATGCTATTACTCCACAATCAGGGTACAAGCACACAGTGTGTGATAATAGGGCTGGGGCCACACAACTGGATTTGCACATGTATGGGGCTGTCCGTCCAGAAAAAAGAAGACAAGGCCGAGGATATTGGGCCAAATATAGTAGCAGTCTCAGTGGTTTTGTAATGGGGGTGGTGGCCAGGAGAGGTTTAAGTAGTTTTGGTAACCAGGGCAGCGGAGTGTGTGTGCTCTCTCTCCCTCTTGCGCAGCTGAGCACACTAACCCTACTCCGCACACTGAGCTCAGGACACAATGAATGCCTAATGACACTCAGAGACACTGGCAGGGAAAGGCCTCCACACACACACAAACACACACACACACACTCACAAAAGCATGACTACGCAAGCAGGCGATGTTTGATGTCCACATACATACAGAATGTGGTGTGTGTGCGTCAAAGGTTTTGAATGTCAGTCTGAAAGTGAGTGTGTCTGTGACTGAATAGGAGTGTGTGGATGTCTGCGTTTGTAAGTGCAACTGGTCCTCCAGGATGTTTGGAGATTGTAGTAGTCTTACCCATAGCCTGCTTGCCCATAGCACACTGGTAGGTGTTTCTGGGGGACTGGTTATGATGAGGGTAAGGAATCAAACCAGCGCAGACCCCCAGCAGCGTAAATGGCTCGATCTCCAAATGGGTCGTGTCCCTGAATTAAACAAATTGCATAGCTTGTATATTCAGCAGCTTGATACACACTTTAATTAAAGTTTCTTTGACTTTTTTATTGTTTATTCATTTGAAATCTTTATTTGGGTCTATATGGATGCCATGTTTAGTGGCTCTAAACAGTATTTGGACTGTCTGGATATAGAAGTATCCAAAAATAATGTTAGAAATGCACTGATAATATTTCTGGCCATCATTGATAAGTCAATATTTATGTTATGGCTGATAATAAAATTCTATTACATTTTGTCTATAAAGTAAATTAAAGTTTAAGCTTTTAATGTTGTTTGTATGTCTATGTGGTGTTTTTAATATGCTTTAAGACAAACCATGTGCAATGTCATAAGTCAACACCATTGCTGAGTATTTTATCTTTAAAACTGCAGTGAACCAAATACTTTCACAAAAACGCGACAAACTACTTTGTAACCAATCACGTCAATGTGTGATCATCAACGAGTGGATCTCTGAACTGGTGAGTGTGGAGGCGGACCTAATTTGCATATTTATAGAACAGCGGATACTAAATGAGGCATGGGTGTAGAGTTACGTTCAAGCTATTTTAAGGCATGAAGATTTTTTTGGTGATTAAAGATGAGCTTTAAGGGATAAAATTATTGACTACAGGGGGACTTTAAAGCTAAAACCCTCAAAACTTAAATATTATAGAATTTGTTTGTACAGTAAGTAAGTAATGCATGTTCAATTGTATATTCAGTACAGACTGATATATATTTATTTATATATATATATATATAT
>RJVU01048406.1:7540049-7570192 GCA_003731715.1 Anabarilius grahami | reverse complement strand
GTCTGCTCACCAAGGCTACATTTATTTAATTAAAAATACAGTAAAAAACAGTAATATTGTGAAATATTATTACAATTTAAAATAACTGTGTACTATTTAAATATATTTGACAAAGTAATTTATTCCTGTGATGCAAAGCTGAATTTTCAGCATCATTTCTCCAGTCTTCAAAGTCACATGATCCTTCAGAAATCATTCTAATATGCTGATTTGCTGCTCAATAAACATTTATGATTATTTTCAATGTTGAAAACAGTTTTTTTCAGGATTCCTTGATGAATAGAAAGTTCAAAAGAACAGCATTTATCTGAAATACAAAGCTTCTGTAGCATTATACACTACCGTTCAAAAGTTTGGGGTCAGTAAGAATTTTTATTTTTATTTTTTTGAAAAGAAATTAAAGAAATGAATACTTTTATTCAGCAAGGATGCATTAAATCAATCAAAAGTGGCAGTAAAGACATTTATAATGGTACAAAATATTAGATTTCAGATAAACACTGTTTTTTTTAACTTTCTATTCATCAAATAATCCTGAAAAAATGTTGTACAATTGTACACATTAAATGTTTCTTGAGCAGCAGATCAGCATATTAGAATGATTTCTGAAGGATCATGTGACACTGAAGACTGGAGTAATGATGCTGAAAATTCAGCTTTGCCATCACAGGAATAAATTACTTTGTGAAATATATTCAAATAGAAAACAGTTATTTTAAATTGTAATAATATTTCACAATATTACTGTTTTTACTTTTTTTTTTAAATTAAATAAATGTAGCCTTGGTGAGCAGACGAAACTTCTTTTAAAAACATTAAAAATCTTAGTGGTTCCAAACTTTTGGACTGTACTGTATATATATAAATACAATTTTAAATCAAATTCTCTAATATTGACAGATAATGAATATGGTACAGCTATATCATGCTTCCCTACAGATTGACATTATATCAGATAACAAAACTCCAGGTAACATTTATTTGAAAGAATGTCACACCTTCAAGCTATTTTGAGGTGTGGTTCAAGTGTCCAAATACTTTTAGGGCCTGAATTGTAAAGCTTATATGTACTCACTTGCTGATCATGTGCTCATATAAAGCAATGTTACAGTCATTCTCCTCATTTACATCCAGATACTCCACCAGACTCTCATGAAGAAAGTCCTCAAATGTTCTATAGGAAAAAGTGGGTGGCAAGTACACAATGAAAGGCATGCATAAGACCGTCTCAAATCTGCATACTGGACTCTTCATTCAAATGTAACTTTCAAATATTGATCGGCTTCAAACGCACCTGTAGCCCTGAGACAGTTCCTCAATGTGTTTGTTCTTCACAGCTGGCTGTCCATTCTTCACAATGATGTAGGGTCTGCCAGGAGCATACAGAATGCAAATACGAATGTCTTTGTGCAATGTAAGGAAACTAACAAGATCTGGTACTGGTTTTCAAACGGTTTTTATTCCAAACTGATAAGAAAAAAAAAAACTGATATATAAAAAAAACATTTTGGTGGTACCTGCACAAACGGCCCCCATCAGAAGAAATATACACACAGCGGTCGGTCAAGTTGGTTGAGATAGACACAAACTCGTTTATAAAACCAGCTCTTCGCATTAGTCTGAAGGTGAAGACTAACTTCTGATGGTCTCTGATCACTCCAAGAATGTTACCTAGAAAAGGACAAAAAAAAAACCTAATATAAAACTAATATATATATAATATACTTTCATGCCTGATAAGGAGCCTGGGTGTATTCACAAACAAAAAACTAAAATATGGTGTACCATAAACTAATTAAGATTTACATGTGTACATGTGTGACAGCAGTATTAATGCACTTTCAAAGAAAAAGTTTTGGCTTGTTTGAGCAATATGAGAGACCCACTATGGTGCCACCCAGATGCATACACAGCCTCAATGTTGTGTGAGTCACTTTGTGGCCAAGTTTGTTTGTGGATTAACTTGGGAGGGGTTGTATTTATTTATGCATTGACACCTGCTGTGTTTGCTAATTAATTAGCCACATGCGGAGGCCTGTATAATTTGTAACTTATCAGCGCTGTGAAAAACATATACATGAATTAATTAGTGGGGTGAGTTTTCTGTGACATGACATTAAAAGGTAATCAATGGCACACCCTTTTGTAGTCGTGGAATGGCAGAGGTTCATTTGAATATTATTCAAATACCCGTAGTCTGTCTGTGTGCTTGAAAAAAAGGGAGAAGAACGTGCTGTTTTGCTTTTGTTCTGCCTGTGTGTGAGCAGATACCATTGAGGAAGACGAGGAAGACCGTGGGGTAGGACAACTCCTCTCCACATAGAAGGTTGACATCCTCCACTCCTAGGTTGAATGCCAGCTTGATGATGGGCCCGTCCTCCATGTCAGTGGTGATGTGGGTCATCAAAGCCAGATTCTTCACCAGACCACAAGCCTAGATAACAATTGCACAGCCATGAGAATGTAAATTACTTTTATAAAGACAATAGTGGTCAACCAATATGGTTTCCAAATGCATTGATTTGAATGCATAAATTAATTGAAAAAAAATTCTTCAAAATTTAAATTCAACATCCATTGACGATGCTGAGAAGATGGTGGTTTTTTCTAAATGAGGAATACTGACCTCTCCTTCAGGTGTGTCTGAAGGGCACAGCATGCCCCACTGCGAGGGCTGGAGGGAGCGGGGACCGCTAACCTTCCTGGTTTTCTCAAACTGAGAGGAGATCCTGGTCATCATGCCCAAGGCTGAGATGTAGGAGAGGCGGGAGAGAACCTGAGTCACACCCTGCCTGTCCATCTTAAACCTCTTTAGAGACCAGTTCCCCTGGAAGACACATTACACAATAAAAATAAATAAATAAAGCTGCACAGAAATATAAAACTAATAAAAATGACAAAAGCACATAAAAAGACAAACTAAAATGAAAATAAAAACTACTTAAAAAAACAAACAAAAAACAAATAAAATATATCATAATACAAACTATAACAGTATCCGCTTGTTAAGTCGTGACGTAAGGAACACAGTTTCTGGGTCCAAGCCTCGACTCGTTTCACTTGAGAATGCCATGTCGACGGCCGTATCCATGCTCACAGCGTCACAGACATTAACATTTTAACGATTTATAAAAGATGAATCACTGTCTGGCAATCTGGGATTTTGGTATGGAGATAAAGGTTATGATTATAATTTTTTGGTAGTATTACACCACATTGTGTGTGTATATTAGCACCGTTTGTTGTTTTCTTGTGGTTTGAGATAGAGCATTTGGACACGGAAGCGCTGCCGCATGACGTCAGACTTAACAACCGTATATAAATAATACTAAAATAAAACTGTGCTGATCTTGAATTACATACACAACCAGCCAAAAGTTTAGGCATAACTGACTGAATTTGCTTTTCATTACCTTAAAAATCTTCTAAAGATTCTAAAGATTTTTGCTTAAATGTTTGAAATTAATTTAAATGTTCTTTAAAAAAGTCAATACAGTGGTATGGAAAGTGAAACAAACATGGGAACTCTTGCAATACTGTTTAAGTTCCTGATGTGTCTTTCCCTGTGCATTGGTTTCTGATGGACCGCTGATTGTTTGGACTCACAGTAGAGATGGCGTTAACCATGCCGTTAGTGATCTGGTCCTGTCTCATATGCTTCACCACGTCAAACTGAGCTGCTCTCTGTTTAGGGATGATCTGGTCGGCGATCTTCTTCAGTTCTGAGTTAAACTTCTTGAACAGATCTTCAAACAGCAGGGACAGGAGCTTAAGGAACGCAGAAACAAAGCGTTACAACTTGATTCCCTGAAATGAGTACAAAAGAAAACCTACATGCAACACAACAATACATCACATATTTGTATTCTAGTCATTAACAACCTTCAAAATTATCACATCAACAGAAAAAAGAAGGACAGACAATGGATGACTTCATCTCCAGTCTTTAGAATCGCAAGTGGTGCTTTTTCCTTTTTTATAAACTTTATCTCGTTCTAAACCTCCGTCTCTCTGTCGTCTTATCACAGATTTAATAAACAGGTGTTTCCATGCTCTGATAAATTTGACCCGGCCTTTCAGATTTCCTTCAATGGAAGCCCCTCCCCCTTGTGCTCCACATTTGCATACATGAAAATAAACATCCTCACCGAAAATTAATAAAGAAATTAAGCTTCCATGGCCCAGCCAGGCCAATTAGTTGAATGTCAGGGAATCGTAAATGAGCAGAAAGGAGATTTGAGGTGTTGGAAAGCGGGCATGTGCGTGTAAAGCTCTGCTGAAAGGGTTCCTGTCACTCACTAACTCCGAATCACCCACAAACTAATGTAAGCAAGCACGTACACACATAAACACACCCCACCTCGGTGCTGGTGGGGGGAAATTAAAGGACTTAAGACAGCGGTAATTACATTATCACAGTCGGGCTGGTGGATTAGCTCAATCGCTCCAGTCAAGGCGGCTATTCTTTTGTCATAGCCGGGCTAAATTATAATAAAGAGGAGAAATCCCTGAGTTTGGCTGGGCTGCAGTCGGGCGTTGCTGCCACATATCTCACCCACAACAAAAGCGGGCCGGCTGGGAATGGAGAGGAAGGCAGAAGAATGGGGGCACAGATGAAACAAAGCATTGGGAAAATAATGACGGTATTATAATGACAAGCAGAGAAGAAACAAAAGGGAAGGTGAGGGATTGGGCGCTAGCCAAGCCTGTATCTGCTGGTTTTGGCTTCTGATCAGTTTCATAAGAGGCCAACAGTGTGTCTAATGAGAGTAAAGACTGAGAAAGAGAGATCAGTTGTGTTAGACAAGAGTCCAAAAAATGTTTGCTCGCACAAGCGAGACGGCGCCCATATGCAGGTTGTAATATGAAATCTGCCGTACAGGAGCGACAATCTCATAAGAGATACTGAACAAACATTATGCGTTCTAATCTTTAGTTCAGCTCCCAAATACTGTCTGTGCCACGCAGGAAAAAAAAACAGATAAATAAACACAAGCATTATCATAATTAACGGCCTGAGCTTGGAGGGGCTGTCAGTCATTCTTAATAGAATTAGAGGGGGTGTGAATGGAAAAGGCAGACAGAGATGGATAGAGGAGAGAGATGGATGGATGGATGGATGAAGAGTGGCGCTGCACATGGTACTTTCTTTTTTCTAAAGTGAATATTTCATGAGCCTTGCATTCATCTGTGTGAATACCAAGCGGTTGGAATCATCAGTCAAGACAAGGGCAGCTGAAGTTTGAGCAGGACGGCAAACATTTTTTTAGGGGAATCAGGAATCTAATTAATAACACTATATGGCGATTAATTAATCTCATTAATCACTAATTAATCATCAAATTTAACTGAAAAAATTACCCCAATAAGATAAAGTCGTTATTGTGTTAAATGAGAAAAGCATCAAATAGACAAAAAAGTAGCTTTAGAAAGAAATATATATTTTTGATTCAACAGAGAATTTATTACACAATCTTTTAGGCTTCAACGGCCATGAGGGTGAGTAAATTATGATAGAATTATAAACTATAACAGGTTTTTTTTATTAATATGGAAATATGTTAATTTTTTTTCATGAAAAGATACAAAATTAAATATGAAAAAAAAAATGCCAGTAGGTGGCAGTAAATGTCTTAATGAGTAAGTCATTGAGTCATTCATTCATTCGATTCGTTCAAACAGCTGATTCATTCAGGATTTAAGTAAATGGTTCTCTTTACAAATGGGCAGTTGAATCATTGATTCACCCAACTGATTTGCTGAAAACGCGATTCATTCAGAAACTAAAACAGTGTTGCTCAGAGAGAAACAACAGTTCTGCTCTGGCTTTATAGGTAATATTTTTGTAGGCAAAATTGAGCAAAAACAGACAATATTTTGTCTGAAATATAGCACAATATAATAATTCTTATTTATTAAACTGTTATATAAAATCAATATCACATTTACACTTGTGCTATTCCGAACAAAAACAGCATTCGTGTGATATTGCCCTTGTTACTCGTGTGATACTGCTCAACTATATCATATTATATAAATATGAGACAAAAAAAATCATACGGGGCATTTTTGCCCTGATATCTTAAATTTTAGGTCCATTCTAACTGCATTCTATCGTCTACATCAGGCCCTGCTTCAGGTTCGTCATCGGTCAACTGTATGAAATGTCAGATGTCCTACGTAGGTCTGGGGCGGGGCGGGGCTGGTGCGTTAAATGCGTTAATAATTTTAACACGTTATTTTTCCCCATAACTAATTAATTAAATTAACACATTAAATTGACAGCCCTTATTTTAATATAAATTAAAATGTAATTTAATCCTGTGATGGCAAAGCTGAATTTTCAGCAGCCATTACTTCAGTCTTCAGTGTCACATGATCCTTCAGAAATCATTCTAATATGCTGCTTTAGTGCTCAAGAAATATTTCTTATCATTATCAATGTTGAAAACAGTTGTGCTGCTTAATATTTTTGTGGAAACCGTGACACATTTTTTGATAAATAGTTCAAAATATTTTTTTTCTAACAACAATGCCAAAGAAAAAGTCTTTATGGTCACTATTAATTTAATGCATTTTTTCTGAATAAAAATATACATTTCTTTAAACAAAACAATTAATAGCCCAAAAGGTAGTGTTTAAAGGCTGCTGTAGAATTGAGGACCTTATGTACGTGTTGGTGAATGATTATGTACAGAAGTTATAGAAGACCTGTTATTAAAGAAGCAGATACCTGGCCAGCCAACTCCAGACGTTTGTTTCCATAGTAATCTCGATCGTCCACCTTGTTATCCCCTTGAGCGAGAATCACTCTGCGTACCATCACAGCGAGGTAGATACACTTAGCTCGAAAGTTAAACTCCTTTACCTGCGAGACACAAACACACAACGGGTCCAAAATACAGCTAACAAACTACATATACTCTGATTTCAACTACAAAGAATAAAGACAATTAAAAGAATGAAGGCATGGGGAAGATTATGAGAAGCCTGTTTGAATGTGTGGAGTCCAAGAACTTTATGTTTACGTACAGGAACATGGGTGAGGATGGTAGAGGCCAACAGCTCTCTGGCCTCTTCCATCTTGGTTTTCTTAGGGCCGCCCCACATGCGCTGACGCCTCACCTTATTACCAATGTATTTTAGAGCCTGAAAGGAAACAAAAAGTGCAAAAAGACAAGTAATTAAGATGCAACATTTCAAATTTTCTTTTAAAAATATTTGCACTGGTATTACTATTCTCTTTTATTTAGACTTGATGGCAGCTTTGCTTTTTAAAGCATGTTATGAAGAATTAAGTTATTAAGAACAAAAAGCATAATGTTTTAGAGCCTCAATTAATAAGATTAAACGCATCAAATCAAACCGTTTAATCTGGAGTGACCGAGTCGGTGCAGGGTTCACTGGCTCTCTAAAGGGGTATCAGAGAAATGGACCCCTCCTCTCTCTGGAGACACTTGCGCACGCACGCACACGCACACACACACACACACACACACACACACACACACACACACACACCTGAGCCAGCAACTTGTTCTGCTCCAGAGGTCAAAGGTCACACAGATTAGGCTTCTTCATTAGACCACCCACTTTGAGGCATGGATTGATGTGCAATTGACAAGTACTGATCCTTAATGTTATGATAAAATTACTTAAAATGTTTCCAGTTTTTTGCGAGAAATGCATTAGCTGCTATGATACGTCACACCTCAAAACATTAAAAAAAAAAAATCTTATTTTCCTGTAATATAGACTATTTTTGTCTTATAGGCAGTTTTTTGAAAGAAGCCTCTTATGCTCACCAAGGCTGCATGTACTTGAGCAAAATACAGTAAAAACAATAATAGTGTGAAATATTGTTACTATTGTTATAAACTTGTTCCTATGATGGCAAAGCTGAATGTTCAGCAGCCATTAGTCTTAAGTGTCACATGATCCTGTGCTGCTTAATATTTTGTGAAAACTGAAAGACATTCAGTATTTTTTAATGAACAAATAAAAAAACAAACAAAAAAACAGCATATATTTTGTAACATTATACATGTATTTATTGTCAGTTTTGATCAATTTAACATATCCTTGCTACATAAAAGAAATAAGGAAAAAAAATCGTACTGACCTCAAACGTGTGTGTGTATAATATATATATATTATATATACAGCGTATATATGTGTGTGTGTATATGTGTAATATATATATATATATATATAATTTTTTAGGCTGTCAATCAACTCAAATTTTTAATCTAATTATATACATGATGCATACGATGGACACTTTACAATCCCATGTGGGAGAGGATTTGTGAATGCCAGTGAATCGACGCAACTGACGCTGGTAGGTCATATGACAACATGGTGAATGTAGTACGTCTGGATTACATTCATACTACACACATTCGTATATAACATACTTTTTTAGCAGTCCTGAAGTAATTACTTATTCTAAATAAGTGCCTACTCAAGAGAGTAGCCCGAGTCATTCAGTCATTCATTAAACCAATTCATTCAAACGAATGATTCATTCAGGAACGAAGTGACCATCTTTATGAATGAGTCACTGAAGTCTCATTCCTCTCATTTTGACTCATTAAAAACTGCACACTCATTCAGTGACTTTGTTTGGAACTATTTTCACTGGCAAAATTTAGCAAAAACAGACAATACTGATACAATATTGTGTAACACATTAACCTCTTTATTGAACTGTGACTAAACTATAGAATAGATACAGTGGCATTTTAACTGCAGTCTAACAGCCTTTATTACACAGTCAGTCATTGCGCTGCATCATGTTCATAACTAAACTGCATGCAATGTAAGATGACATACATGTCCATATTTAACAAGTTATAAAGTAAAATATCTAGCTTTCACCAGACTGCCTTCCATATTAAACTTACGAAGAAAGTGTAACACCTCTCACAGTTCAAAATGCTTACGCTACATCCTACGCCTTCAGTATTCAAATTACGAAAAAACTGATGCGATGCCAGTTACGCTTTTTCCGTAAATTGAATACGGAAGACGGTCTGGCGAAAGCTAGATAGCCTATTTCACTTTATAACTTGTTAAATATGGATATTTTTCTTACACAAATGCATCGCTTCACTTCAAAAGGTCTTTATTAACCCCCCGGAGCTGTGTGGAGTACGTTTATAATTGATGGATGCACTTTCTTGAGCTTTATACCCGTTGGCCCCATTCACTGCCATTATAAAGCTTGGACGCGTCAGGAGAATTATTAATATAACTCTGATTGTGTTCATCAGAAAGAAGAAAGTCATATACACCTAGGATGGCTGGAAGTTGAGTAAATCTTGGGGTAATTTTCATTTTAAAGTGAAATCATCCTTTAATAATCCAAGTCCAATTCATGTTCTTGACCGATTCTCAGTCCTACTGACACATCTTATCTAATTGAGGTCTGCTCTGGTCAATTGGTGTACACATGTAGGCTCATTAGTGCACCTTTGATGAGGCCCACACATTGTCACAACCACGTAAACAGGCATTCACATCCGCTCAGACACAGGTTGCTAGGATGCAGATATGGTCCTTGCTGACCCATTGTTGGGTCTTGTGATGAATAATACATCTCAGATTCAGCAAACTGTGCCTCAGCATTTGATAATACACCTCAAAAAATGACTGAAGTTGGACACGTGGTTGTTGAAAGCTTTCAGGTTATAAACATTCAGTGGTCTAATCTTTATTAAAAATGTATTCAGCAATACTTCATTTTTATATAATGTATAATGCAATGAAAACCATTCTTTTAAATGATGGCAGAGATCTTGTCAGAGGTACCTGAGTTTGGGTGAATATTTGGGCCTTTTGACACTCTTCCAAACTGGGAGCAAATGCAGCCATGACATGTTCCTCTGTGCCAATCATCTGAACTATCTCCTGATCACTCTCCACTCCCATGGCCTGATGGATGACAAAAAAGATCAATTGAGAATAAGGTACTTATTTAAGGTCAAATAAGAAACACACAGTATACACCTGTATATTTACAGCAAAGTATATATAAATAAAAACATGAGCTTGAGGACTCTGCTCTGCTGTGAAGGTGAATATGGTGCCATAGGCCTCGATGACATTTATTTATGCTAATACGGGACTGTGGGAAAGGGACTGGGTGGATCACAGTGCTTAAAGGTCTACACCCTTTGGCACGGCTGCTGTGTTGCAAGGAAATCCTGGTGGAATGTGCTGTGGACAGACAAGTGCAAAGCAAACAAGCTCGACAGCCGATTTACTCCGTGCCCTGTCCCTAACCAGTCAGACCCATATGTTTAGAGAAAGCCTGGGGTGAGGGAATTAGGTTGAACAGCCGACATAGTACAAGACGGTTCTCTGATTTGAGCTTTAATTAAATATCTGTTTCAACTGTCAGATGATAGACAGTGTCAGTGAACAGAGGAAATGTCATTAAAATGCATAGAAAGGAAGACTAAACGCAAAAACAGTTAAAATATCAAATGCTTCAGGAAAGACTTGGTTTGGTCATTTTAGAATGTCAAATGTATCATCACTGACACATTTCAATTGTTCAGAAATACTTATTCCTAATGGCAAGTAACACAGTATAATATCTATAGTGATTACTTTCCAACATCTTAAAGACATCATGAAACATATCTACAGTCCTGTAAACTTACCCCAAATATTTGAACGCTACTGATACTGATATTATATTTTTAACAATACTTTTAAATTTGTGTAGTTGGTTTTCAGCAAACTTGTACTGTGTATTCTTTGCCAAAGTGCACCATCTGCTGGTTGGACTGAGAATGCGGCCTCACAGCTAAATACTGGACTGTGAAATGAGCTAAACCATCAGAACTGCGAATAGTATACAGTTAATTCAACTTAGCAGACAAAGATACAAAACCATCATGCTCTAAACCAACATCACCTTAAAGATGATAGCGATAGGTGCATCTTCAGAGAGGGTGTTGTGCTTTAGGTAAAAGCGGCCCTGTTTCACAATCATGTTGGTTCTGCTCTTTTTCTCATGTGTAGAGCTACAAAGAGACAAAAGATAGATATATGAGCACACAACTGGAGCTTTAGAGATAAAATTAACATTAATTCTACTTAACATTTGAATGTAAAACACTTTGAGCAAATTTATCAATTAAAGGGTGCTCTTTAAATCAAGTTTATTATTATTACTTATACAGAAGAGCAAATTCCAGCACCTGGTGACCGAAGCTCCCACAGCACCTTTGCGATCTTGCTCCACAATGATGCGGTTCTTGGACAACTGTTCCTGAATGAGAATGACCTTTTCTTGCCCTTTCACAATAAAATAACCACCTGCACACAGACAAATCCTCGTAATATCATACTTATGCATCTTGACCTGATCCCACACATATGAGCTTCAGATAGGATTATCTGCATTATACTATGGCATTAAAGCAGTGAAATATCACAGAGGGGTTCAATGATAATCTACCTGGATCCAGGGGACATTCATTGAGCTTAGAGAACTCCATTGGGGTCTTTCCTGTCAAGACACAGTTGGAGCTTCGCAGCATTATTGGCATCCTGTTAAAAAAGCAGAAGCACATTTGAAATCAAAAAGAAAACATATTAAGAGGTGTATGCAAAGCTTTCAGCAAGGATATAATTACCTTCCGATTGGGAGAGCATTGCGAATGATTCTCTGGCTGCCTCGGGTGTACTCTATATCCACAGTGATAGGGGCTGAGTATGTCATATCTCGCAGACGACACTAGTGGTCAAAAAGCATAATCATCATTGCTGTCTAGGCCTTGTTCTCTTGTTTTATTTCTTCAACAAGCTTTTAAGATTGCTTTGATTAAGAATAGTCATAGGTCATCACAGGTAAACATGTTACCTCATGTGGTGCCACTGGTCTGGTTACATTGAAACTTTCTTCTACATCAGGCATGCCAACGTAGATATTGAGATATCTAGAGACGAATGAGATTGTTAACTAAAACAAATCATTTTCTGTAATTCTATTAAAATGTATTCCAAAAGCTGGTATTAAAATAGAATATAAATATTAGATGAAAAACTTACAAAAAATGTAAAATGTTGCTTTAGCAAATAAAAAATTAGTTTAAGTACTAAAATTATTAAAACTGAAATCATTTATTAGAGCTATATTAGGCCTGTCACGATCATGAATTTTGCACTGATGTTTTACTGTCATACAAATAATTGCGATTAACGATTTAATTCTGTTTTGTTCATTTCATCTACAGTGTAAGCCTAACACATTATATTTTTCTTGGAATCGTATATAATATAACAATAAAAATGATAATAAAGTAGGCTCACATGATTTACTTTAATGAAAATTTGTGTAATTAGGCAATTAATCAATAATCGAGACAGGATTTATAAAAAAAATATATAGAAAATATAGAAAACAAAATATATAAAAAGAAAATGTTAAAACAAAAGTTAATAAGTACTATAATAGTATATAAATAATACTAAAATGGCACTAATAAAAGGTGACGTGTTAAAAAAAACTAAATGCAATAATGTAATAATGTCTAATTGAACAATATCCTCACTTCAGATACCACATTGGGTCGGCATCACTCGTGATCTTCTCGTTCGCCTTCATGATCTTTTTTATCTGGAGAGATAAGTAGACATTAGGTTTATGCCACTTCAGCTTTATGGCTATATCAAGTTCACTGGGACAAAAAGTAACCAATATCATAATCTGATGTCATGGAAACCACAACTGATAATAAATGTATTGCATTTACAAAATATGAGCAGAACACTGGTACAATCCTTAAAAAAAAAGTCAACAAACCTCCACATTGATGAAGTAATTGAAGGAATCAATGTGCTGCTTTACTAAGCCCTTAACCTAAAAAAAATAAATAACAAAAATTTACATTAATATGACATTAGAGGCTGTTTTTTTTACAATCAAACAAGTTATTTGTTGTTGCAGTTCCTGTGGCGTGTCCAAATTTATAGTCTCTTAAATAATATGAGGTCACAGTTTTAAACTATTTATTATTTAAAACACTACAGCATGTCTCAGTGCTGCTGATACTACACGCCATGTCTACCCATATGCTGCTGTCAGATCATATGTTTCTGTTTAATGTATCATGATTACGCTGACAACTTGATTTTACCTTCAGAAAGGCTGGAAGCAGCTTCCACTTTTCCTGCAGTATAGAAGGGGACAGATGAATTACCTTGCAATGCCTCTCATTCATAACGTTTGTTATTTTTGATATAGCACTGTTCACTCACCTCCACAGTGTGGACGGGAGCAGCGAGCTGCTGGGGAGTCATCTCCCCAAACTCCTCTTGCAGCATTTCTGTTATTAGTTGAGATGGCAATGAACTCGGTTAATATAATATAAGTTGGGAAACCATCATACATGCCGCCTTCACTCTGCAAAAACACTCTGAACGGAAGTTTGCGCTACACGTGAAAGTGTGAGGTGTAACATGAAAATCAGACCGGGGAGAAACACACGGGCACATAATATCTATTCCGACCCATGTCCAACATTTTTCAACATTAAGATTTCAAGTCTGATAGTAGGCTACCATACCGAAAAATCGAATTAAACGATAATTAAATCATCATCTATTGAAGCACAAAATGCTCTTTGGGTTGCTGTGCTCATATGGTTTTACAAAAACTTCTGAATTTAAGTGCTCAGGTGCTGCTGTTATCAGAGCAAACGAGGGATACATCTAATACTAAGACATTTTAAAATCCATAGTAATTTTTTTAAATTTAGCTTTTCATTTAAATTATTGTTTTGAATTGCAAAATAGAAGCATTTTCACTAGTGGTCTTAAACCTTTGGACCCATTGTAAGTGAAAGTGAATATTTGGTGTATAAACATTGTGTAACTAGTCACCATATTTTTAATCACATTGTTTGATTTATTTTTGTATGCAGTTATTGTTTGTGGTTAACTTAAATTGTGCTGTGGTGTGACAAATTAATTTTTAAAATCATAAATATTCCACATTCTCTCATTAATATGAGGCCATGAATCTTTATGATGACATAAAAGATATAATGTATTTTATATCTTTTATGTCATCTTGTTATTCTGACTTTTAATGCATTTTAAATATTGCTGTCTGGTTGAAAGAGCTGGGAGAATTAGGAAGAAAGTGAAATCTAGAAGAAGCAGACAGAAGGAAAAGAAGGTGAATGCAGAAAGAATTGGCATGTAGGGAAGGAGGATAGAGTGTAACTTAACGTTGAGTGGTCATAAGACTTAAGATCGTAAGGAATGAGTTGAAGAACTGCGATTTGGGGATGTTGTGTTTGTGTGAGAGCGGTGTGTGTGTGAAATGTAAGAACATCCATTCAGATCCGCTCTGATGGATAGATCCGTTTAGATCCACTCTGACGGACAACAAAAACAACAAAAAACTCCCTAGGACTTCCTAGCTCTTCCATCCAGATAGCAAAATTCTGTTTTTACTGTTATTTCTATTCCTTATGTTCTATTTTTTATTCTTCTTCTTTATGTAAAGCACTTTGAATTACCATTGTGTATGAAATGTGCTATACAAATAAAATTGCCTTGCCTTGCCTTTATGTGTAACAATTTTACAAAAATTATAAGTTGTTTATAGCAACTTTATAAGTCGGCATGATACGCAAGTTGCGATCACCTTTAATTCACCATTGTGACACATATAGTAGAGATATTCGAATAAATATATGTAAGGAATTCTGCAAAAAAACAATCACAAGTGGATCAAGAAGTTCTTTTTAATGCGAAAGCTCTATTTTCCATAACCAACAATGTATATAACAGCAGTCGTGGTCAAAATAGGCAAACAGGTATAAAAGATATAAGAAATGAACATTATATGAGAAAATTTAATATTTGCTTGGATTTTAAAATAAATTGAGCATACTAGTGTACTTTAACATATTAGTAAACAAGCATCTAAAATGAAGACCTCTCCAATACACAACAAATATCTATGTATTTAAAGTTACAATATACCTTTAAAAAAAATGTTTTTAAAATGTAAAAAAGCTCAGAAGCTACTCTCAGGTTAGTGTGGGATTTATACGTGTCTGTTGTTGCTGCTCAGCAGTTTGGGATAAGCGGTCCCGATAGAGCGGCCATGTCTGTGCACCACCATCTCCAGCTGGTACTCATCCAGATTGACCACGGCTGTGGTGGTCTTCTCAGTGGATGTGAGGAACAGGATGGTAAAGATGGCCATCTCAAACTCAGGACTCACACCAACAAAGGCGCTGGCCACTGGCTTGACCAAACCATTCCAGCTGAACTGCACGTTCAAGACATGGTCATCGTCATCAGGCTGCATGGGAGAGAAACAAATACATATTCAGCAAAGCCTGCACACAGAACAATCAATTATTATCTATTTTAATGTTATCTTTGGGTTTATTGATGAAAGAAGTACCACATCATTGTCCCTGGCTTTGTAGCCCTTGTAATCAAGAAGATTCTGCTTCTCTTGCAAGTAAAACTGGACCCAGTTGTGTAGACCCATGATTTCTCTGCCAAACTTGGTTTCCCCAACAAACACATGCTCAAATCCACTGGAGTCCTCTCTTTTTGGAAAAAAGAAAGTGATGTATTTTATAATTAGAGCAGAAAGGGAATAAATTATGTTTCGTGTTACATTGGTGTGTGTTGCTTACCCTCCATTTCTGTCTCTATGATAAAGACGGAACCACATGTAGTACAACTGATTCTTAAACTGTCTCAGATCTGAGCGTGATTTCCTCTTACCAATCAGGTACCGGTGGGCACGCTGAGGGAGTAAAATATGATCAATATAAAACAGTTTTAACTAATGACCCCAGAATCTTCATACGCCCTTCAACACTCTTTTCCTCTTGTCATAATAAGCAGCTTCCAAGAACAGGGTGTGGCAAGGAACAACCACAGTGTTTTTGTTAGCAACGAGAAAAAAGTGAACTTGTCTTTACATGCAGTACTTTAAAGACTTTTCAACAATTCAATTTTGCTGCCTTTAAAAAAAAAAATGTAGGAGATTTCTTATTTGGTTAAGGGAATAATTTGAGTCATTCTGTACCTTCATGACCGCTGTATCTAAGATAGCATCCAGAAAGGAGTTATTTTCGGTCACCTCCTCAGCGGTCACCCTCTCTGCCACACCAGTGGACCTCTCATAGTTGTCCAAAAGCTTCATGAAACCTGTTGAGAAGTGAGAAAAAAACCTTCCTGTACTTTATTTCTTCACCATTTTGTGAGAATTTTTATAGGGATGGTTCACCCAAAAATGAAAATTCTGTCATCATTTTCTCACCCTCAAGTAGTTCCAAACCTGTATGAATTTCTTTGTTCTGCTGAACACAAAGGAAGATATTTGGAAGAATGTCGGTAACCAAACAGATTCTTCAAAAATATCTTTCACAAAACAAAGAAATTCATACAGGTTTGGAACTACTTGAGGGTGAGAAAATGATGACAGAATTTTTATTTTTGGGTGAACTATCCCTTTAAAGTCTCAAATACTTCAAAAACAAAGCAGAAAGCCAAAATATATGCTCCTCAAGGTCAAAATATTTACTTGTATTTTTTTGTATGTTAATAAATGTGCCTTACAAAACTGGTATGTTCCCTGTCTTGCATTGTAAATGTGAAAAAAATGTGTAATAAAAAAAATGTCATCATGTCCATTTTGCTATCCTTGTCAACCCCATTAATCCAAAATAGGTAAGATTTAAAGGTGCAATATGTAATATTTTCTGTCCGCTAGAGGTCGCTAGAGGCCTATTCAAAACAAAGGCGTAGCTTGATGACGCCACGTTTGAGCGGAATCTTGGGACATGTGGTCTTCACCTCAACGGACGGTGGAAAAGAATTGGGATAGGACTCGGGAAGAAATCATGTTCATGGATGCGATTATTAACGTTACTGTAGTATGAAGCAGAGCAGGACTCAGTGTTGTGGGAGCTGAACGAGGCCGCTGGAGCGATTGCGCAACATGTCGCAACTTTTATTATGCCACAGTCGCCGGCTCCGCTTCCGCTTTTCCGGTCATGAGTATGAGGTAACACAGCTCTGTTTATCATATTAGATACATTTGAGTGTGTTGAAAATGATGTTATTACGTTACTCTATGCGTTCCTTTGGCGGCTGCTGTGAGACACTTGTTGCACACTGCAGTAAGATAGATCGATTTTAGAATATCATATTAAATGCTGGATGGCTTGAGTTGATAAATGGCATGCAATTAATTTTAAAACGTATTGTTTGATGGAAAAATTCTGTATTATACTGTTACTAAAAATAAAGCTGCATCTGACTATGCTATGTTAGCTACTTGACAAAATAGTGTTTTTTCTCTGAGGCATGGTAAAGCATGGTACTCGCAAAAAATTAAAAAAATTTGATTTAAACTATTAGACTAAACGTGTTGAGTTATATAACAATAATTAGTTTTCTGTCTATAAATATATCAAAACAGTTGTTCCCTTGCCTATGAAAACATGTAAATATTAAAGCGTCTTCGGTGTTTCCATGGTTTCTACAAAATAAAACTGGAAACCGTGGGTAACGCGGGTATGACGCAATTGACAGGAGACTCCTCAAACGACCCGGAGCCTTGATTAAAATTGCGATTTTCTCACGATTTTTAAATACAATCTATATAACACTGGCCTAGTGGTTTTTGGATATTTAACTGCACAAATCTTACATATTGCACCTTTAAGTTTATATGCATGAGGGTTAAAAAATAAAATTTCTAATTCTTTTTTTTCTGGTAAAATGTTGCAAAAAGCAACCAAAAGTGATCAAAAATAGGGACTGAATGCAGCATAAACCAGCACTCAAAATTCCACCAATCAACTTTAAAGATTAACTGCCTGCCTAAACACGCAACTCTTGGTGTGTCTCTATTAAATGTTTCAGCACTGCTTTTCTTTTTTGCAAACTGACAGAATGATTAAAAAGGGTTAGAAGCTTTTTTCTTTAGGTGTTGCATTTTACAAAAGAAACATACGTGCATAAGTGGTAATGTTGTTCAATTTGGCCTCATCGACACTGGAAAACAGTGGGGATGAGGCATGGTCTACCGCACTTGTGCTTCCCTGTGGTATGTAACCAGCTTTGCCCTAAAAGAAATGTTAGATGTTTTAATGTAATACATGATCTGTCACTATACTTCATATTGTGGGACATTAGAAAATACTGACACCTGTAATGTGATTTTGTAATCAGTTCCAGGCTTCAGGCGATTCACATCCAGCTTCCAGAGCTCATTGAAAATATTTGAAAGTTCCTGGTTGACAGTTTGACTGAGTGTGTAGGAAAAAAAAGTGAACTGTATAAATTGTATAAAGGTTTTCATGTGCAGTCCATTGCATTCATACAAGTAAAATATTCAAAGCAATTCATTAAAATAATTTACCTTGCTGCATCACTGGGATTAAACAGTGCCAACAGCACAAGGATCCATCCACAATTATACCTGCAACATACAAACACAATGTGTTCTGAGTTTGTTTGTACAGTATATTTCATGCTGGCTACCTACTTAAATTGACATAAATTAAGCAATCATATAATTTACGTTTATAAAACTTAACCTGCTGGGGCTTTTGGTAAAGAGAAATGCAATATCAAAGCGCAGAAGTTAAAAGCAAAGAGGATATTCTAATAAATGATTAACACTAAACACATGAACTTACAAACACAAATGCGACTTAAGAGGTCTCAAAAACAAGATAATAAACATCACCACGTTAAACTGAATGACTTTTTGTAAAAACATTCTGCTTTTTACAATTATGTTTAAAGACGTACAAGAGTAAATGCCAAACGTAAAAAAGTGTTTAACATAACGTTACCCCTTGCGCATGGTTGAGGCTATGAAGAGACTAACGTTACACAGACGAAAGGGAATTTGTGTGGTTTTCATATAGCACGCCCCGTGAAGTGACCCTTGACGATGTTCTCATGCCTGAATACACCCAAATACGTTGCCATTTGCATTACAGAAAAAGAATAATGGAGTAGAATGAAAACGTACACCAAAATGGGCGGGGCTTAAGGGAAGTTGCCTATGATTGGTCAAGAACGGTAGACGCTGCAGTGTATTTTTTTTTAATTATTTATCATTTTTATTTTATTTTCATTATTTGGGGTTAAACTATGCTACAGAACTCCGAAGAAGCAGTACGCAGCACTTTGTCACAAGGTGAAAATTACTTTAAGATTCCCATTTGTATATCAGATAGTAAAAGTGTGAATGGAAACGATAATAAATTTCAGTGCAAAAATATATTTAATAAAACAAAGGACTTATAGGAAGCACACAGGATTTTATTTATTTTTTATTATTTTTATTTCTAAAAAACTGAAAGCAAAAACAGGATACAAGGTATAACCTGAGTAAAAAACCTGATATTGAAAGCATGAAATAGATTAAGTTATATCAACATAAAAGGAAAGAACAACATGGACTACTATAAAATACAAGCAAGCAACTATCTACAGATTGTCCAACAGATGGCGCTGTTTATTAACTTATGGACAGTTTTTTACCCTGGGACAAAATATACCAAATTTCCCCCCAAAATAGTTACTGCAATTATTGCTAATAGAAATTGCTATGGGAAGTTTATTATTTAGTTTGGCAGCAATGTTACTGGTAAAATGGTTAGCTTGTAAATTTATGGAAGAATGTGCATTCAAAGTGCATTATACTTCATTCTTTTAAGAAATTCCGCTCTGCCAAGTCATACACCATTGGTTGTCGAATTTACTAATTGACAAGCGAATATAACAAGCAAAGCCTGCATGCTTTCAGTGTTTTATTCACCTTTGAAAACGAGCAAAAGTCAATGAAGTACAAACATGTAACTCTGAAATGGTTATGAGTGGCACTATATTTTAAATACATTGTTCAGGTGCTTACAATTTTGTGCACATGCCAGTATTGCATTAAAGATTCATGCTACATGATAGCATTTCCATACACAAGAACATTATTGCTATCCTTTAAGTACTGCAGCAGTGGAAAAATAATTCACAATGAACTTTTATTAAAGTAACAATATTTTATCCAAATGAGACTTAAATAACATGCAAACCTTTACAAACTGGATGTAAAATATATTGTACAGAGTTTTGCATGCAAATGCGTGAAGCATATGCTGTATCAATGCATGTACTGGCTTTATAAATTGTACAGGTCGAAAACAACTTAAAAAAAAACAAAACCTCCAAACGATCATGTTTAAGACTGCACCTAGAGCTTTCATTTGAAATATTGATGATACGTGCTAGTTTCATTATTGGCAGTGTACAACTTCAATCTATTAACAATTTAATAAAATATATCTTTGATTTTGACTGAAAGTGTCACTGTGCTCTTCTGCCACCATAACTGGCACAAACCTGTAACCAGATTTTATTTTAGACCAGCAAACTACAGTAGGACTGCTACTCATATCATATCGATCCACAAAAACAAAAATGACCACTAACAATCTGATTAAAAAACAGGGCAGACATTCTTCCATCTACCTTCGGGAGACATAATAATTCATCAAAATGTTCTCAAAAGGCAATTGAAATACTTTAAAATGGTGTTTTGATGAGTTGAGTTGACGTGGCTGTGATTGATATATTTGGCATTCAGATGGAGGTGTGGAGGTGTTGGCAGAGGAATTGGCACAGTCACTTCCGATTAAAGCAGCAGCACTAGGGGTGAGAGTGTCCCTGCAGTACCCTCACACGTTGGAGTCATCATCCTTCATGTTGGCATTGGGAAATGACGTGGAGATCTCCTTGAAGAACTCATCCTCCTTCAGCATACTCTGAGTATAGAACACATAACACACGGTTGAGGCTCAAGCACTATATACACAGTATAGACACTCTAAAAAGTAATTCAGGGGACCCGTTACCACAACTTAAATAAATGCATGGTTGCAAGTTTAAAAAAATCTAATTTATTGTTTTAATTAAACCTTTTAATAATGTTGATCATTACATCAACTTAATATCGTCTGTAATTTAAACAAAATTCTGTGTTAATTGCCTTTAAAAAAATTAAAAAAATAAAAAACAGGTTGTAGTATCTTAATGAAATTGTCTTGATAATGGATTTCTAGTGCCCAGCATGCTCTGAATAAGACTGGATAAGGAGAATAAATGTTGAAATTAAGTGTTAATTTATTTGTTTTTAATGAAGGGAAAGACCTGTTAGTGTTTAATGCTGTTAGGTTTGACATTAAAAGAGTTTCTTTAATGTTGAAGTTTTTGTGGTTACCATTTTTCTGAAAAGTAGATATAGTTATATAAGTTATGTTAGCATTTGCTATGATAGCTGTTGATTTGAACTGAAATAGATAAGATTAATGCTGCCTTCACATGCTATAGGAAATATAGAATAGCGATAGAATAGCTTACCGTATTCAAGCTTGCACATGAGATGGCGTTCATGTGCAATTTTTTTTTACCTAGGAAACTCGATAACTCAGAGAGCACGTAAAAGCAGCATAACTGGTTCCAGGGCTTCAACTCCCGTAGCTGGAGCGACTTAATTTTTTTGAGTGATCAACTTAAAAATTTGTGTTTATGCTACAATTTATTAAATTCCTCTAATTCAATCTAACTTGTTGGTTGAACATAAATTCACTCAAATTTGTCAAAAACTGATGCAAACTGTTGCGTTGTTTTTTTGTTGAGCCAACACATTATTTTTTAGTGTATAAAGCAACACAAGTGAGATCAGATGTGCAACTGCCTGTTACCGTTAAGTTGTTGATGCCCTCAGAGAAAGCGCCAATCTGCCTTACTGTCCCCTCAGAGTCCTCCATCTGGATCAAAACAACGCAAAGAGGAATTAAGGTCGATTAAGGTTTTTGACTATCGATTAATCAACTGAACATACAATTCCGGTCAAACATTTGGAATAATTAACTTTTATGGTCACCAAAGCTGCATTTGTTTGATCAAAAATACAGTAAAAGCAGTAACATCGTGAAATATTAATGTAATTTAAAGGAACTGTTTTCTAATGTAATATATTTTAAAATGTATTAAATTTATTCCAGTGATGGCAAAGCTGAATTTTCAGTCTTCAGTGTCACACAATCCTTTAGAAATCATTCTAATATGCTCAATTATCATCAATTATAATTGATACTCAATTATTTATGTTTTTCATTATTATCTATGTTAAATATCTGGTTTTACTGCATAATATTTTTGTGAAAACCGTGATACTTTTTTTTCTTTTTCTTTTTTTTTGAATTCTTTGATGAATAGAGAGTTCAAAACAATAGCATGAAGCTGAAATGGAAATCTTCAGTAATATTATAAATGGTTTTACTGTCACTTTTGATCAAAATAATGCATCCTTGCAAAATAAAAGTATCAATTTCTTTCTCTCTTTTTTATCTTATTTACCCTAACTTTTGAAAGGTCATCATGGTTTTCACAAATACATTAAGCAGCACAACCATTTTCTTGATGACCACCAGACATCATGCACCAGACAGATTCTATCACTACCTGGTCGAATCGATCTAGGTCATCATCATAGATCTGGAGCTCCATGCCTCTGTAGCCTTTCTGGAAGCTGCGTCCTTTGGGCATCTCTACATCCATGGGACAAACATACTCTTCATTGTCCTCTTGCTTCTTCTTCCTACCAAACCCTCCAAACGCCAGCTTGTGCGGCTAAATTTGACACACACATAAAAACATGTTTAAACTCCAAATTGAATGAATCACATGCCAGTTCTGCAGGAGATGGCCTAGAGATGTTCAGCATCATACCTTGACTTTAGCCGTGGCAGTGAGTAAGGTGTAGTCTGGGTTCTCTAGACAATCCTGTTTGAGTTGCTGGGCCTCAGAACCCACCAGCAGGTTAAAGTGAGTGGCCAGATGCCTCCGCAGCAGAGTCTTATTGGGGGGAATATTTAGTAACAGAGCCATCGTCTCCACATTAAAGCGAGGTTCCAGCACCTGAAACCACAAACAAAATGACGCCCATTTCTTGGAACCAAACTTGCACTTTCTATTACTCAAAGAGATTGGGTCGAGAGCAACAAAAGCAAAAGTTGTCTTTTAAATGTGGTTTGATTGGCACAGTTCATCATTTTGCTGAAGCTTTTATCTAAACTTCATTTCCACTGAAGCAACCTGAGGTTAAGTGCCTTGATAAAGGACCAGTGTACTTCAAGTGAAATCAATGAATGAATTGGTGTGTCATTTCAAATGAAATCATGTCAAAGGTCTTCTTTGGTGTGGAAATCTCCAGTTCATTTCTTCTGTTCAGTCCATTGAGGTCAGACTCACTCGAGTAAAAACATGAACACTCGTGAGCTGCTTGATAGTAGAAGGTAATAATAGATAGTAGAAGTTGTAATTCTACTTGAAAGTGACACTGACACTGCTTTTCATGTTTAATACTGTAAAGCTACTTGCTTTAATCCTCATGTTGTGTTTGGATCATTTTGACACGGAGAAGATTTTCCTGTACCCAAAAATGCAAGTTAATCTACCTGCAATGGACTAAAATTTACTGACTTTACTCACCCAGAGTCTGACAACTTCCCCACATTTTTTTTTAAAATTACTTTTTGTAATTTTTTGTGTGTTTTTTTCCTCCACATTGTAACACTTGTGATGTTCCCAGTCAAAAATGACCGGCCTACAAAAAAATAGCTTATAAATCTCTCATTATGCTACATCACCAAATACTGGATTCAAATCTTTTTGTCAACTTGTTTTCTTTCAATAAGGACAGGTTTTATATTTCTTTTTTGGAACTGATCGATCATAGGCCTTACTGAGCTTACATACCTCAGATTTTGAGTGAAAAAAAAACAACACATTATTTGTGGATAATTTTGTCCATATTAAATAAAACATGAAAAAATGTGCACTGTTTATCACACTAGTATGCTTTAAAGTTTAACCAGGAAATGCTTTTATTTTGTACAAAATGGCACAAAGTCACACTTGTGGTGTTCACGATCAAAAATGACCGGCCTACAAATAAATAAAAAAAAAACCTTATAAATCTCATTGGATTCAATCTTTTTGTCAACTTGTTTTCTTTAAATTGGGACAGGGTTTTGTATTTATTTCTGAAACGTAGGCCTCATTGTGACCAGGAACACCACAAGTTTGCCATTTTGTACAAAATAAAACCATTTCAAAAATAAATTTCCTGGTTAAACTTTGAAGCACACTAATGTGATAAACAGTGCAATTTTTCCTATTTAATGTAAAATTAACAAAATTATCCACAAATGATGCTTTTTTCACTCAAATAAATAAGGCATACAATAGATCAGTTCCAAATATAAATACAAAACCTGTCCTAATTGAAAGAAAACAAGCTGACAAAAAGACTGAATCCAATATTTGTTGATAAGGTTGCATAACGAGCAATTTTTTGCAGGCTGGTCATTTTTGACCAGGAACATCACAAGTGTTATAGGGTTTTCAACACAGCACAAGGGTTAAAGCAGTCTTTTGTATAAAGTGGTATACGTGACTCAACTTGACAGCAGTGCCAAATTGCAGAGCTTGTGCAAACACATCCACATCGTACAAATGATCAGGGTGCTTTTACACTCGGTTCAATTGCTTGATCCAAACCAGAGTTCAAATGCTCCCCCTGCCCATTTAACTATTTCAACAAATAACCTAAACTAATACAAAGACTTTTCTCACCATCAGTCCTCCATGTACTCCACTGCCCCTCAGGTTGGGTGCATATTCTGCCAGATCAACGGACCGCAGCCACTCCATCACACGGTGGTTGGTCCATTGAGAGATCTCAGCAGGACTTATGTTGTTCTGAAATGATGGTGAGCATAAGGATTGCTAGTACAAGTACAAAAATAACAGGATATCACAATTTAGAGTTTGGTCTCTCCTCCTACCTCATCTGAAGGTCTTCGCCGTAGACAGTTGGGGTCATAGTTGTTGAGCCGGAGCACCTGGATGGCTCTTTTAATACTGAGGTGATGTAAAACACTGCCCACTTTCAGAGATAACAGGTCATCCTGTTCAGCAGGAGTAGAAAAATATTACTAAAATGCTAACATTTGTTGGTTACCTTTTTATGAAAACTGATGCTTCTCAATGAACCGAACACCTTGTTTCTTATTACAATACCATTCAAAAGTTTAGGGGTAGTAAAATTATATTTATTTATGAATGAATACATTTATTCAGTTAGGACACAATAAAATGTTACAAAAAATAAATTTCAAATAATTGCTGTTCTTTTGAACTTTATATTTCTCAAAGAATCCTGAAAAAAAAGAATCACGTTTTCCCCAAAAATACTAAGCAGCATAACTGTTTTCAACCTTGATGATGATGATAAGAAACAATTTATTGAGCAGCAAATCAGCATATCAGACTGATTTCTGAAGGATCAAGTGACACTGAAGACTGGAGTAATGGCTGCTGAAAATTCAGCTTTACCACCACAAGAACAAATTACATTTTAATATATAAAAATAGAAAACAGTCCTTTTAAATTGACTAAAACAAGACTAACCACAGTCATATAATGAAGCATCCGTCCATCCACACGGCCCTCGTCAAACTGAGTCTTGTACTGCGGGAGGCCGATATCATCAAGCCACCCTAGAACAGAAGGAAAGAGGTAACAACTCAAATACAGTTCAATCGGTTTTGAAAGAATCGAGAAAATTATTCAACCTAATTGTTAGCCTTTATTTAACCATATTTAAAAAAAACAATATATGACACTGTGGATAAATAAACATCCATTCCTTACTTGTCACCCAGTGGTAGTCTAGTTTGCTCTTGTTGTCATCTTCCTCTGAGCCCAGTGCCTGCAGGGCCAGCTGGAGTTTCTTTCTGTGGAGAGGGTGTTTTATTCCCAGCTCCTGCATAGAGAGAGCAGAACAGTCCTTAAACATGAACTTCAGAAGGAAAACTGATTATTACCAGGTTTAAATGTGGTCTCAGAAGTTTGGACTCCACTATATACTCTCATCCTGGTTCTGAGTAATAAGAACTCACTCTTTCCAGATCCTGCTGGGATGCCTGCAGGAGCGTCTGGCCAGAGGAGACCCACTGTCTTGCCAAACTCACGTACAACCCCAGTCCCTGCTCCTGCATCCAATCACACACCTGCTCTCGGGACCAGCGGGCAAATGGCGCATCCAGCTCGCTGGAAAACACAAACTAGCACATCTTACAAGACTGATGGAGATATTTGCCATTTGACTGCATGTACTACTAAAATATCACTCTGACAACAAAATAAATGAGTTTTTAATGAGGAACTGAACCAATGAATCAATAACTAGCAGCACTAGCTACATGCATGTGAGCCTGTCACCAGGGCGTCTTTACCAACAGCAGATCTTTCCATTTTGAGAAGGCACTCTATCCTGTGTCGCTGTGAATACTGACCTGTTGGTGTTCTGCAGGTCACGTGACCAGCCCAGCCTTGGCCCAGCTGTGGCTCTGACTCCACCCCGTTTAAACTCACTCTCTGATAGGTTATCATCCAGGTTGAATGTGGTTGATTGACTTCTTTTGAGTCTTCAAAGAAGAGGAGAAAGTCATTTTCATCATGTTCATCTCAAATTGAGGTGGGTTAACTAAGCAGATTACAGATTTACTGATACTGGATTTTTTTTTTTAAAAACATAATATATATTATAAAAAATATTTCACAAGCCAGAACTTCAAATGCCAGATTGCTGCATTTAGTGTGATGTTTTATACATTTATAAATTATGTTCATGTAAAAAAAGGTTACTTGGAGTTTTAAAGAAAATTAAAAAAAATTGTAATCACATAACCCCCCCCCCCATGTTTTATTATTTTGCATCAACAACATTCACTATAAGTAATAAAGAATATTTGTAATATAATAACACTTATCATAATAGATTAATATTATTGTTATAGTATTTATTGATATTTTATGTTAGCTTTTTTTTTTAGCTATTTTTATAGTTTCAGTTCTTTTTCATTTTAGTTTACATTTTACTAATTTTGTTGTGCATGTCATTTTTATTAGTTTTTTAATATTTGTATTTAGCTTTAATTTATTTTTATTTCTGTTTTAGTAATTTAAGCACTTTAGCTTAAACTTATTTTTATTTAGTTACCAAGGCAATTTAGTTTTTCGTCTAATATTACATTTACATTTATGCATTTGGCAGACGCTTTTATCCAAAGCGACTTACATTGCATTATACTATACATTTGTATCGGAGTATGTGCAATCCCTGGGATCGAACCCATGACCTTGGCATTGCTAGTGCCATGCTCTAACCACTGAGCTACAGGAAAGCCTGTAGCTCAGGCTTTCCTGTATAATATATTAATATATTTTATTGCTTTTAATAGTTTTAGTTAACAATAACAACACTGCTAGGATGAAATATGCTGGATAAGGAATGTCCAAAACATCCACTGCATCTCTGATTCAGACTCACTTTCCAAAGAGTGCTTTGATTCCTTTAGACTTTTTCTTGCCCTCCGGTGAAATGGGGAGAGTGTGTGTGCTGTCACTGTCAGCTGACCTCTGCGGCATGCCTGCCAGATCCAGATGGTCAGTGCCGTCCCTCTCTGTCTCAGCTGTACAAACAATCACAAACACAAGTCCTGTTGTCACCACAAAACAACACATTACCCATAATGCCATGGCCAGTTAAGCATCAAATAAACTGAGGATTATGGGAAGTAAGAATAAACAAGGCAGTTTTTCAGTCAGAGACCAGAGCAGTAAAAATGTCATGAATAACAGGAAGTTCAAAAGAAAAAGCCAGAAAATTACAGTGTCTTCCTTGAACTACTGGAATCAGCATCATGGGGCAAGATTGCAGATGACTTCTCGTCTGGACTGAAGAACAACTGGATTGGGTTTATTTTAAGAGTGGAACCATGGAACAAAGTCACATGCTGACATGCAAGTTAACACAATGGAAGTAATAACATCTCTGTAATAGAATGGCACTAAATCCAGCCTGAACGTACATTCTTATGGTAGTCTAGATGTACAAGAGCACATATAGAGCTGTGAGAATGTGGTCAGAATATTTGAGTGCCTGGTAATGTGGTCACAAAAAAACATGCGATGAGGACAGAACCTCCATATTCTTCATCTCAAATGGCTCACGCTGGTTACCACATGATTAAACATGTCTATTTAGACTATTATTTTCACAAGAGGACTTCAAAAAACCCATAATCGTCATTACATTATTTAATATAATCTCCTGCTATGAAGTACAAAAATGAAAATAAACCAACTTTGGCCTATACTAAATTGCTTACTTTCAGAAAGACAGAATTTTTGGAATCAAGCTTGAATGAAGCTAAAATAAACTATGTGGTCACTTCTACAATATGTTAGGGATCACAATCATTAGGGTTTTCAAAATCAATAGCATACTTGTTGCATCTCTGTGTTTAATATATCAACTGAAAAATGTAATTCCTCAAGCACCCTTGAGTCTCAAGTATGACTATAAATTTGCCAAAAGAGGACCTATAATGTTTTTTTAGTGTGTAATATTGTGGTTTGAGCATGAAAAAGGTCAGCAAAATTACAAAGCATAAAGTCCACTCCAAAGGGAGTTATTCTTTTTATCAGTACACACTATTTCTGAACTCCCTGAAACCCCTCGATAGTAGTCTTGAGTTTTCTTCCAGGAATGTACACATCACAATATTCCTCATTTAAATAATTTCATCCAAGATATACACAAAAAAGGGGTGAGACCTGGTTGAGTTGCGTCAAAGTCCCTTTTAAAGGAAAGTCTGTTCACTTGTCGACCATATTTGCAATAGGCAGCTATTTCGGGCATCCAAGACCTAGTCCTATCTATTTGAAAGGAGGAATCCTGACATCTCAAAAACTGCTGGCTGAACTCACAATTAAATAACATATTTCAAATCAGCAACAAAATCTGACAAACTGTCCAATAAATGTTGTTTCTTATGCTCAAATAGTGCTAAAAAAAACAACTTATTTTTCAGGCTTGACCAGCCAATGCGCATGTGCAGTCCTTTGGTCTCAGGTTTCTATGGGAACCGGAGCTTCTAAAGGCAGCTGCAATGACTTTATCAATCAGCGATTGGCACTTTTACTTAGAAGGCGGAACGTATTCCGCCATATTGCGTGTTGTAGTTTCTCCCATTCATAAGTAATAGGAGTGAACTGTCTTTCTGTATCTATAGTCTTTGGTTGCGTTAGTAGCATGTTAAAACTTGCGGTTATGGAAAAGGGTGTTACATTTCCGAAACATGCTCTAAGTGGTTGACCAATCACAACACACTGGTCCAACTGACCAATCAGAGCACACTGTGCTTTTTGGAAGGAGGGGCTTCATTGAGATTAATTAGAGACAAAAATTGTGTTTTTGGACATTCAAGCATGAAAACCTAGTAGACCCCAAAAACAAAATCAAGACTTTGTTAAAGGGCATAATATGCCTCTTTAATAGCAGAAGCAGTGAGTATGTTTGATATAGTACAACATTGTTAGAGAGCCAATAGATTATGTTTGGAATGAAATGCATTGCGTTGAAGGATTTTTCCTTGAAGGGAAAGAAAGAAAAACACACTACATCTGCTTTGTCTTTCTCCAGAGAGGCCATACAACAGGTCTAGCCCATAAATGAGTGTCTGTACTGCTGCTAAAACAGATGCATACATACAATACCAGGCATATGTTTGACTCATGATCTTTTTAGTCTAAAAGTTACTGTACACACAAACAGAGCAGAGCAGGTATTGGAGCTTTTTTGATAACAGTAAAACTTTAGCTGACCAAGGGTATATTTATGTAGAAGTCTCACCCAAATTAGGGGCACTAGCAGTTCTCTTCCCTCCCTTGATCTTGAAGAATCCCCGTCCAAAGGAAGATCTCATTTTCCTGGTGCCGAAGCTGTCATCCTCAGCAGTACGAGAAGAGCTTGGGGATTTGGGTGGTAGAGTTGTAATCTTGTTGAACTCATCAAAAGCTTTGCTCTAAAAGAGCAGGAAGAAAACATTTCAGAAACCTCAAATAACTTCATGTATGTAATAATAAAAAAAACATTCTATTAATATAGATATAGATATAATATTATATTAAATATTATATAAAAATGTTGTCT
>RJVU01048406.1:7524390-7538165 GCA_003731715.1 Anabarilius grahami | reverse complement strand
ATAATAAAAATGACAAAAACACAAAATTACTAAAACGTACTAAAATGAAAATGAAAATACAAAAAAAAAAAAGAAGGAAAAAAAGCTAATTCAATAGCAATAAATACTATAATATAAATATATATACAGTATATAAAAATAATCCTAAAATAACACTGATTACAGGAATGGCAAATTTTATTAACATCAGTTTTGGCCGCACTTTCAAAAAGTTTGAGAAATCCTACTGCATACGTCACATTCCAATGATCCATCACCTCTGAACAGTAATTTCTGAAGACATTCAGTCACTTCAGGACAAGTGACTATCTGCTACTTGGATCGTCAGTGACAGTATGAGCCACAGGTTGAAATGCTACATGTACTGGAAGTGTTCAGTTTTGCTTTTAGCCTAAAAAAATACCATCAACACAACTTTGCTGAACTGTCAATCAGCCTGGGTTGCTCTAAATCAAGAATAATTATAGTTTGCCATGCAGTGATTTCATATTAGGCATGGCAAAACAAAATATAGTTCTTTAACAAGGATGCAGACTAACCAACCAAGGTGAATGGTGTAACCTCGAGGGAAATATTATATGGATTTTGTTGGTCTGAAAAGAAAATTGTACCTCATTTTGACCCCTCACAGCAACTTCCTCTGTGTAAGCGAGCAGAGACTTCTCCGTGTCCATGGAAACGGAGAGGGCGGTGCACATGGAGAGGGAGCTGTCGCTGTTGCTCTCATCACTGTCTCCGTCTTTGACCTTATCTGATGAGAAAGACAGGAGAGGAGGGAGATTAGATCATTAGAAGGGGAACAAGCCACACAGCACCATAAGAACCTAAACAGCCTGTCACTTAACAACAGCCTGTTATGGGATGTAACTAATTGGGTGAATCTCTAGAAAATATAATATAATATAATATAAAAACTCAATATTAATATTAATTAAAAGCTAATTCAAACCATTAATAAATATTATAATAGTACATAAACAATACTAAAATAACAGTGATAAATGCACTTCATTCACATCCCTTTGGAATTGTTTTTATTAAAAGTTAATGAAAAATAAATGACCTTTTCTCCCTTGAGCTGACATGACCATTTCTTGCACTTTCTTGTAACGCACGAGTGACTGTCGTAACTCTTCAATCTTGCGGTCCTACACAAAGCATCATTATCAGCATTAAATGCCAAGATCTTATTTATTTTCAAAAGCAACGGGAAAGGAAACTTATGACCTAAAACTACCTTCTCCTCATTTGCTGCCATCAATGACTCCATTGCTTTCTTCATCTTCTGCACTTCCATATCTGTAAAGCACAGACTTAGTAAACTAAAGACCATTTCATAACACTAAAGGGCAAAGAAACATAAGGCCTCAGGCCAGACATTTAGCATCACATTAACTGTAGACAGACACATTGAGATGAAAAATAACAGTGACCTTCTGTGACAAATATGAGAAATGTACACAACAGAAGCGAGGAGGAGCTTGTTTGGATTAAACGTGAGTGTATACAGCCACAGATAAGAGTGGACATCCAGCCTGTGAGGTCATGAGGAGTGTGAACATGGGTTACGGTCAACTGCTGATAATGGAGGGAAGAGAAGAAGTGAGGTGAAGAAACTAGCTTTGGGGAACAAGAGGTGTTAAAGTAGGAGGTGACAGGCAAGAAACAAACAAACAATCATGTAAATGTGACATGCCAGATGGTGACCACAATCTCTTGTCGACCCCACAATCTCTTGTCGAATCTCAGGCGACCCCTGACTCTTGTCAGGGCTACAACATAAGAACATATTTATTACTCGTTTCCTGGGTCTAAAACTAACCTTTTGCCACACCTGCCAATGGATTATTAGGATGCTGTCACTTTAAGACCTGCACGGACCCAGTATACTGATACCGTACATGTCCGACTATGTTTACTAGGATATTTTGTGTGAATTTGTCCTTTCAAGCGCAAGAAGACGTGAAAGAGAGCTTAATTCAGTATTTGCGCATTGTCTGAGAAGCAGCAGTCTGGGCGCGCACTTCGGATGTTTGCACAGAAAACTTCCTACAATGCACAAGTAACGAACTGAGTTCTCTTTCGTGTCTTCTTGCACTTCAAAATTTAAATTGGCAAGGATTAACTTTCAGAACGATGCAGCGCTGCCCCGTCAACTGTTCCAAGCGTTGTTTACATTTGGTCACGTTCATGTTCTCACAACACTGCATTTTTAGAATTCACAAAAATGTTACTGCCCAACTGCAGACTGACACCATTTCATATACTCGCCAACGCCAATTTTTACTTGCATTTGGCGCTTGGCGAGTGTTAATTTCAGTCCAAGCTCGTTTCTCTTTCCTATACCTAACTGGTATTTTTAAACCCATTAACACCCTGTAAGACTAATTTGCACTGCTTCATGTAATAGAAAAGCAAGCTTCATGAGTACCATGCCTAGACATGCAGGCACAGGAAGTAGAGGAATAAGAGGACAAAAATAGTACAAAGATTAAAAACTGAAAAAAAGGATGTATGTGTAGAAGGTAGACATGAAGTCCCCTTACGTTTCTCTTTGAGCCTCTTTTTTAATGTTTCCTCAGTATGGAAAACTGTTTAACACAGAGTAATGATATTAAACGTATTCTGTTATTGAAGGTATTGGACCAATAAAGTGCTATGCATAAAATATTACATAGAAAAAGACATTAAAAAATAGACAAAGTGTCAAGCAATATCAAAAGCAAAAAAAAATTAAATAAATAAAATANAAAAAATAGACAAAGTGTCAAGCAATATCAAAAGCAAAAAAAACAAAAAAAAAAACAATAAAATAGCAAAAAATATATATAATAACAACTGATTAAGTTGATCTACTCCAGCTTCAGTTTTAAATGAGTCAGTACAGCATCACAGCATAATGACAAGACAAAACTTGGCCCCTGAAGGGCATGCTGGGACAGGTAACACTTTGATTACATTACATGACCCACCTCTCTCTGTGCTGTCTAGGCCTGCAGGTGTTGGGGATCTGGACCCCGTCTCATCCTGCAGCCTCCTCAGATCACCATCTCTGCCATCAAGCTGCCTTCTCAATGTAACCAGCTCCTCCTGAACATTAAAACACACAGATCTCACAACGCTGAATCCAAAGCCTGGAGCACCAACAAAGTTAACAGGTTAAAAGCCCAGTAATAATACCAAACCATGCAGTTACTAATAACTATAAAAGAGTTTAGTACAAGGTACATGCAAAATGAAAGTTCTGTCTGATGTATAAATAATTTGGATCAGAGTTATAAAAAGGAAAATGGTAGACAGATCTATTGATATTAAAATGTATTATTATGAATAATATTTGTATAATTGAGAGATTACTGACAAAATTACTGATAAAACTAGACAAAATAAAATTTACTCAATTTTTCTTTTTTTGAAATTCATCCATTTATTTTGGCTTTGACACTAAAACTTTGTTAATTGGCCAAGCAGGCAGGGTTATTGGATTATCTCTAATCACAAAATAGCAAATTATATTGAATTAATAATTATATGTCTGTCTACCACTAATCAAGATCACATTCAAGAACTTCATTCAAGAGTTCAAAGCATTGCAAGTTTATAACATACAGTACACACACACACACACACACACAAAAACTAGAGTAGCACATTTATGCAAACCTCACACTGATCTTTTTGAAGCGTGTGGCTTAACAGTATGCTACAATAGGAAGTAGCAACAGAAATAGCTTCTCCTACATAATAAAGCAGTCTGAAATTTAGCCCTCTCAGCTTAAACATCACGTAGAGCCTCACACTAAAGCATACTTGTGGTTAATTAAACATGCTGAAATCTTATACTGGTGCCACTGCTTAGAGAAGAGGGCAGATTTAATGAGCAGCTTTCAAATCATGATGAGAACTTTGTCTGTACCCTTTAAATGGTGTAAAATGGAGGGCTATGGAGCTACTATAGAGCTCTCAGTCAAGCTGAGACAATTAAAAGTTTAATTTTGTAATGATATGAGAGAATACACTCAACAGTGGCCCTAGAATGTATTTGGACTCTAAAGCAGCACTTAATGTCATTGTATTGTTAATAAAATATCAAGTTTGGCCACTGTAAATGCTTAAGTGCCTAAAAGTAACTAAATAAAGGGTCTTTGGATCACAACCACAAGCAGTAACCACCCTGAAGTATGCCGACCTTAAGTTCCTGGATTTTTTGTTCCTTCCTCTGTTTCTCATACTGCATCTGGCCCATTTTGAGTTTCAGGCTAGAGAGTTTGGCCATTAGCGACTAGCGGCAGAGAGGTTAGCCAAGGAGGAAAAAGGAAAATAGACACTTAAAGATAACAAGAATAGTGACAGGTTATGCAAGAGAGACAAGAGCAGAAGAGAAAACCCTATGAAAGCTTAAAGATGAAAACATCACTTATTGTTTTCACTAGTAAGAAACTAGCATTGAAACTCACCTTAGTGGATTTCAATTTCTTTTCATACTGTAACCGTTCACTCTCCATCTCAGAAATGCGATATCTCAGTTCATTAATCTCCAAAATCAAACCCTAAAAAGAAAAAAGGAAAAAGGCTTTAAAATGCAAACAATCACCATTATTAATATGAATTTAATAATGTGAAATTTACTGTTAAATGAATGAATAATAGATTTAAGTCAATAAAGTTAAACTTTATTGACTGTATATGTATGCTGTCGATTACCACCAAAATAAAATAACTGTTTAGACAATTTCACACAGTTTCAAAAACCTAATAATAATATTAATAACTTGCTTTTAAATGCATACAGATTATCAAAGCCATATTCCCATTCATGAAGCTTCAAAGATGAGCCTTCTCTCATGTTTGAAATGGTTTGTTTAGCAAACAGACCAAGTATTCAATCTTTTGAAATGCTTTACGAGCAAAAAAAAACAAGAATCTAGTGACAAGCTTCCATTCAGCGCTCAGGCCTTTCAGGGCCAAGCTCTTTGTCAGGATGTCTAGCATTCAGCCGTGGATTTATGATTCAATAAACAGAACAGCCTCCAGTTGTAAACACTCAGTGAATGCTCCAAATAAAAAAAAATAAAAAAGATACATCCACGTTGAGCAGTGACACAGAAAACTACAAAAATCTGAATACTTACACTACAGTTCAAAATTTTGGGATCAGTCACTGAAAACTGGAGTAATGACTGCTGAAAATTCAGCATTGCCATCACAGAAATAAATTACATTTTAAAATATATTTAAATAGAAAACTGTTATTTTCAACTAATAATATTATTTCACAATATTACAATTTTTAAAAATTTTTTTTTATTAAATGAATGCAGCTTTGTTGAGCATAAGACACTTTCAAAAACATTTGAAGAATAGTATACATTCAATAATTCAGACTACAGCAGTTCTGGTAATTCTTCAAAATCTAAAATTACATATTATAGTCCCAGTCTTAACAGGATAAAAAAAAAAAGGACAATTTGGCAAACAAGCTTGTCTTGCTGAGACAGTAAATTATGTGGCAGAAAGATAACACAGGAAACTACAGAAATAATTGATATCTTTGAAAAAATGTGTTTAACATCCTAGACCAAACACACTTGCCAATTTATTTAGTGCACAGTTTAAACAATAAATAATTTGTATCTCTGTTCTAGAATTTTCTAGGAATAATGGATAACACAATCACCAAAAAAAATGGATGGTTGATCTCTATGTCTGTAATCTACAGTGTTTGATGCTAAACCTTCAAAACATTGTTTTTCTCCATTGTTCCCAGATGAAAAAATACTATAGTAATTTATAGTAAATACTGGTATTTCTGAACCATACTTATTGTAAATTGTAGTACTGTATATATTAACACTTTGTTAATGAATGCTACAGCATACTTTAGTATTAACTGTAGTGAACTGATAAACTGTAATAAATACTGTAGTATACTTCGGTTTTTGCTACAGTAAACTGTAGTGTATTGTTATATACCCTATAGTTGTAGAAAACTTAGTACAGTATTAGGTAAAGTAATTTGTTTATATTACTATAGTTGTTATATTACCACAGCAACTATAGAATTACCACAACAAATAAATTAAAGTACTTTACTATAGTATGGTTAGAAAACACTATAGTATTTATTAAAATTACTATAGTATTTTTATTCACCTGGGTTGCATGTTGTCTGACTCAAAAATTCTTGTGAACAGTCATTCCTAAAGTCCACTTTACACCTCAAGTAGCAAGACTTTTAACAAACAACAAAGCTTGGTCAAGTTTGCTGCTTAATTGGGCCAAGAAACCCCCACTTTGACATGAAGTGTATTTGTGAACGACGTTTAAAGCACCCAGTTATAATTTGCTGTTTTTTTGTACTGTTTAGGGGCAGGTTTATCTGAAATAGTTGAAACCACCAATGTGGAAAACCATTCATTCCAATGAATCCCAACACCCTCTTTCTGATGACCCTTCCTACTCCTGTACATCCACAGTGGGACCTAGTCCTTAGTAGTAATGACTACTTTCTAGAGAGAAAAGTGGCCAGCCAAAACTATTTGAGAGGAAATGGTATCTGGAAAAGGGTGTTTTTGCATTTGCCATTTTGTCCAGACAGCAAACAAAGCAGAGAATAGTTAAAAGCCCAACATTCCAGTGCACTGGAACAGACCTCTGAACCAAAACATGACGTGATTGGTAGATGTCCGAGCGCTAACAGAGTGCATTGTTGAATGTACGTCTTTCTGCTTCAGGCTTGTACAGAAACAAAAGGTTGGCTATACTGCACAATCACGATTCTAAACAAACATTCAAGTCATTTTTCCAGCAAACTGCAATATGTTAAAGCGGTCAAAACAAAAGGGCTCTGTGCACCAACGGCGGAATCACAAATTAACCAATGACTAGCATTACAATTAAAGTACAGCCACTGACATTTTCAAAAAAAGACATCATTACACAATTATTGCTCTCATACATGTATGCATGTTTCTTACCTCACTATCTCCAAATCTGTCATCAAAATCGAGTCTCTCTTTCTCCATGGCTGTTAACTTCAGTTTCAAGTTGGAAACCTCTGCCATCAGCTCCAGCTTCTGAGTCTCAAGGGCTGATCGGCACAAGAGTTCCTAGGAACAAGAGTTCAAAAATGAACATACTGGAGCATAAGCAGAGGAAATCTCTTAGAAAATTTATTTTATGGGCTTTTTGCCTGTAACTGGACAGTATAATAAAGTGAACAAAATCTATAGGCTGAAAATAATCTTCACCATGCAAAATGCATATGTAACCAACCGACAGACAAGGAACATCTTTAAACCCACCTGTTGTAACATTTCTTCGGTGGCATTTAGTTTCTCACGGTGTTCATCAAGGCACAGGTCTAGGTCCCTTATCTTTTCTCCCTGCGCCTCCACTTGATCAGTCAAAACACTCACCTGCAAAGAATTTTTAGCATTTAACTTAGGCCTTATCTATGTGCATTTCTCCATGACCGTTCAAAATTTATATTTGTTACTATTATTATTATATATTATATTATTATATTTTAGAAAGAAATTAATACTTTTATTCAACAATGATGCATTAAATTGATCAAAAGTGACAGTAGACATGTATAATGTTACAAAAGATGTCTATTTCAAATAAATGCTTTTGAACTTTCTAGTCATCAAAGAATCCTGAAAAAAAAAAAAACACAGTTTCCACAAAAACATTAAGCAGAACAACTGATTTAAACATAAAAAATAATAAGAAATGCTTCTTTGGCACCAAATCAGCATATTAGAATTAGAAGACTGGAGTAATGGCTGCTGAAATAGCAGCTTTGCTATCAGCAGTATTTTAAACAGTTATTTAAAATAGTAAGAATATTTTACAACATTTTTGTATTTTTGATCAAATAAATACAGTCTTGGTGAGCCTTTCAGAAACATTTTAAAACATCTTAGAAACTTTTAAATGTGCATGTATATAAAGTTACCTGAAGCACAAGGGATTCTTTATCACTTTCAAGACGATTAAGTCTGTCCTGGTAAACATCACCGGTGATTGAGATGTGTCCATTTGACTGTCCAAAAAAAAGAAAAAGAAAAAAAGAATTAATCATAAAAGACTTCTGGAATCCAAAATGAGATGTCTTAAAACAATCGAAGTTAACTTTAAGTTGCTTTTCAAAGTCAGTGATACTGAGAAAAACAGGGTCACTTGATATTCAAGGTTTTCATGCACCATTTATTATGCCGACAAAATGTTAACATTGGGTGAACAAACAATACTCCATGTAAACTGACTAAATATGGTATTATGTGTTGACTTTCACTTGGCAGTTGTAAAGTCTGTCTCAAGACACACAAGAATAATGTTTCCTGGATTTCCCGTAACTAATATCTTAAGACAATGATAAAACTCAACTGCAGAGTCCTAATTATGAATAGAACTTAAGCATATGATACTATAATAGCTCAATTAATAAGTTCCAACACTTAAAAAGTAATATATGTCTTAATGAAAATTGTCAGCCTAGGCCTAGCAATATCAGCATTAAACAGAAAATACTTCCAATAGGCACAAAGCAACATATAGCGTATTTGACTATCATTGAAAATAGACTACAGGCTTTTTGACTACTATAAATAAAGGAAGTATAAATAACCATGTGCTTCCCTACAACGTGGCAACACATAGTATGTTAGCTCATGTTCATATCTAGAGTAGACACAGTGAATTTCAGAGTTCTGGAATGTGGCGCACGCACCAGGTGACCATGTAGCCACTCCACCAGACTGTCTGCGGTAGAGTCTGGGATCTGACAACGCAAGCTCTCTCTCTCCTCAGTGTCCATGAGTTCCAAAACACCCCTCAGGTCCTCCAGTAAGTTCAGGGCTCGCAAGCTGCCCATGAAGGGCGATGTTGGGGACTGACAATCAAAGATACCATTGGAGTAGTCCAGAGCCTTGGAGCCTGAATGCCAAAGACAAAAAATAAATAAAAGTGGTGAATAGTGATTTTGATTTTAATGTATGTCAGAGTGAACTTTTAGGGGGTTTCTACTTAAACACCAACATAGCCATATCACAAACATTGATACAATGGAGTTGATCAAAATTTATTCAGACAATATTATGTGCAAGCAAATATTGGTGGAGCTATACAATATGCATTAAATGCTCTAGGAGAGTCAGGCAATACAGGAATAATAACAGAATCATTTACAATAGTTAACATTTAGCACAAAATATAGCATTTCTAAAATGAGAAATGACTATAAAAGACACAATTATCATGTACTGTGGGGTAAAAGATAGCATGACCTTATAATAAATCATGATGCGGGTGAATAACCACTCAAGTCTTGAAATCAGAAACAGGTCAGAGTAAATGCTTTAATTGCTGAAACCTCAGGAAATCATGTGATTAGACGGGCGACTCCAACTTGAAATGTCAGACTTATAATAAACCAGTGATGAATATGCCATTTGGTCAGCCTACTAATATCAGTCTAATCTTACTCTGTAAAGGTTTCATGAAATGAGTCTGACATTTTCATTGTACCACTGCAGAATATTTCCAATCTGGAAAGAATGAACAAATTTACCAATGTGAAGTGAACCATTTTGTCAGATTTAAATGTGGAGGGACAGTTGCATTTGGAATAGATGTTTAAAGTTTGTATGGTTAATACAAATATCAAAAAAGCTTTACCTGCTATGATACCATCCATTTGCTCCAAGGCTGCTGCCAACATGTCACTGGCATCAGACATCATCTTGTTCAACACTGTTAATCCTGCATAAAGTGAAAATAGCAAAACAAATATAACAGTCGACACTTGACAGCACAAAATGCATTTAAGTAGTCTCTAAATACATTAATAGAAAACTTCTGATGGATTAGAAAGTGAAAGTGAATGAAAGTGAAGTGACATGTGGCCAAGTATGGTGACCCATACTCGGAATTTGTGCTCTGCATTTAACCCATCCAAGTGCACACACACAGCAGTGAACACACACACACACCGTGAACACACACCCGGAGCAGTGGGCAGCCATTGCTGCGGCGCCCGGGGAGCAATTGGGGGTACGGTGCCTTGCTCAAGGGTCTCACCTCAGTCATGGTATTGAGGGTGGGGAGAGCGCTGGACATTCACTCCCCTCACCGACAATCCCTGCCAGACCTGAGATTCGAACCCATGACCTTTGGGTTACAAGTCCGACTCTCTATCCATTAGGCCACGACTGCCCCCGATTAGGCACTCAATAAGACAGAAAGCAACGCAAATGTGCTGCTTGTTTGATACATGAGTAATGTTTTTAAACTCTTAGAAAAGTATTACATGGACACAAAAAAATTCAGGTGAATTTAACAGAATCTAGAGCCAGAAAGGATGAACAGAATAACTTATGTAAGCAATAAGGTACGAGAGGCTGTACTGTATCGTGAATAAGTCTTATTCTTTCTTATTATAAGACTTATTCACGATACAGCACTAGCCTCGAGTACCTTATTGCTTTTATAAAATGGTTACCACACAATACAAATATTAAAGCCAGAAATATGTATCAATGCAACTTTCATAAAGTAAACATTTTCTAAAAGCCTTCCTTCCGCTGGAAAAAATAGTCCCTGACTGAACAGCAACAGAAGTTACATTTTCACGCCATTAGATGGCGGCAAAGACTGTCTTTATGAATGTGTCAAGTCAGTAGTGAAGACTTTTATATTGAAAAGACTGAATTGTTTTGAAAACGGAAAAAGACAACTGACAAATGCTTTGACTAGCGCTGTCAGTCATGGGAAAACCCCTTAACTGTTAAAAGGACAAGATAATACATCGGACATTTAAACAGATTTTTTATTATGAACATAGGACTGAACTGAAGAAAAATGCTAAATCCGAATGCAGGTAATAAACTCACTCACTCGATCTTTTTCTCACAACATTCTTCTACATAAAAGCTTCAATGAACAATATCAATTGCGAACATACAGTTTATGTTGCTAAGAGTGGTTGCTAAGGGTGTTGTGTAGTGATACACAGAACCGTTGGGTGAAGCGGTCATAGCCATGTTTTATTGTGAATAAAACAGCTATTGACCAATCAGAATCAAGGACAGGAACTAACCGTTTTATAAATACTATTAAAGTATTTATTAATATTTCCTCTGTTTTTATTTTTATATTTTTTGTTTTGTTAGTCTTAATTTTAGTATAAGTTTTAGTTGTTTTATGTGCTTTTGTAATTTTTATGTTTTTTTATTTCTACTTAGCTTTATTTTTATTTTAGTAATTATACTACTTTTTAGGTTTAGCATTTTTATTAGCTTTTTTTTTTACATTTCTATTTAGCTTTTATTTTCAGTTCAGTTTGTTTTAGTAAATTTAGTACCTCAACTTAAATTGATTTTAATTCACTTAGTTGCCGAAGCAAAATGTAAATTTTAAGTTTTTCATCTAATATTTATATACTATTTTAATTCAACTTTATGGTTTGTAATAGTTTTAACACTGATGTGATCACAAAAACTATTTTTTTGCAAAAAAGTAGGTTTTTTGGTTGAATAACAAAAATATCAACTAATGCCAAATGGCACACAATGAGATCTTATCGAAATGACAGAATCTATATTTCTCAACCCATGATGATATTTCTCTTCGCAATGATATTTGTATCTAACTGTGTATTCATCTGGACTGGGTCTCCCCATGATGGTTCCAGAGAGGAAAGCACATCCTTTGGGTGAAAGGTTGGCTGGTTCTCAGCTCTCTTCTGTTCCCTGGGTAACTCAGTCAAGCTCCAACCATTAGCCACAGATTTTAAAGAATAACTGAGCCATTTATTTCAATTATTGGCACAGTGCTTGTGCTGCTGCAGGGGACACTGGGTACTTTGTTGGGGGACTAGCGGGGACACATTGTTAGGCCCTTTTGGCTCGTGGCCCGAGAATACAGCGGCAGCATTCTCTCAGTTTTAATCCTAAAAACAAGGAGGTGAAGAGACATGCTGTCAAGTTCTGATATCCTGTCCGCCAGTGTTGATAAAGCTCTCTGCCGCAATGCACAAACATAACAGGCCAAAGGTTATAATATAATAATATAAACAAATCCGAAAGTAGGGAAAGTGTGCTATAAAGGCCCACTCACACCAAGAATGATATTATAATTAAAGTTATCTTTATAGTTAACTAAATTTGCACCCACACCAGTGGACAATCTAGTTCCGTTTATTCTAAGTGTGTCCAGGTTTGTCGTCTGCTGCTCTAAATGCTTGAGCTCTTTAAAGCAGGATAGATTCTGATTGGCTGTCAATGTTTTTATCGTTCATTAGCTGGAAAAAAATGGTTTTAAAAAATGATTCCAGCGATATAGTTTCTCTGTGCCGTTATCGTTAGTTGTGGTGTTGGCTCTGCTATTCTTTTATATTGAGAACGGTTTTTAGAGCTATATCTTTATCGTTATTGTTTTAATTCTCGTCCTTGGTGTGAAAGGGCCTTAAGTGGGAGTTCGTTTTTTTTATGCATAGAAATATTCAAAAGTGGCTTGTGATGAAAGATGATATTTAACCATTTGGAGTCATTCAAAAGAAATATGTGGTTTAAAAAAAAAATAATAATAAATCACAAAGCACCACTCTGAAATGATCTCTGGTGGTAAAGGATAGTCCTAAAGGATGTATCTAGTGAATTAGCAGTTAATAATCATTTAAAAAAAGGGCAAACATAAGCAATTATTCTGTGTTAAAAAATATACAAGGATTATCAGAGCAACTTGGTTTGACAGCATTCCTTTTAAGGGGTCTTATTCCATAAAAATCCCCTTATCTTCTAATAACTAGGCCTATAGCTCTGCGAATTACAGAGTGTACAAGCAAGTTCACACATTTCACAGTCACACTGGCCATATAGTTCATACATAGTACTTCATTCTGTAACTAAAATGACTCCCTTAAGTTTTCACGTTTGAATTTTGAGAGGGAGTTCAATTATTGTGTGTTATATGAATAGAACCAAAGTTGACAACTAGTTGTTTTGCTGTGAATCACCAAAGGTGCCATGCATTTTATGTGGCCAGACACAATACTAAACTAAAAAACAAAAAGGATCCTGTCACTATGGTTACAGACATTACACAAGGCCACTGCAAGTTAGAAAAGGGGACTGACTTCAAATACTATCCATATGGATAGGTAACCCATCCGCTCCATCTGCTGTTGTATGTACAGGCTGATTTGAGTCTCACTTGTTAGTAAATAAGCTTGTCAATCCCAAACACTAACCCTGTGAACATAGCCATTCAGTCAAAAGAAAAGTGGATCAAACACTTTCCTTTGAAGAGTTTTCAAAGAAGCTATGAAATCAAGGAGTAAACTAATGTGTAGTGTAAAAAGTTTAGTTGTTAAAATAATTGTCTGATTTAAGACTAAAGTCCAAACTATTATGGAGAGTTTTAATCTGTTACCTTAACCGTTTATGTAAATAACAAATCAAAACCTTGTGTGGAGACTCTTGTTATGTCTAGAAAAGCTGTGCTATCCAAACATCACATTGGTTACATGTTCACACAGCGAGATTTGGAGCATTTTGTCCTGCACATTTCTAAACAATTCTGTCTATCTACATTAATATCATAGTGTTATTTTATATTAGTTTTTGAATTTTTATTTTTTACATTTGACCTTATTTTCATTGTAAAGTTTTAGTAATTTTGTTGTGTTTTTGTCATTTTCATATATATTATATTACTATTATATTACATTATATATTATTATATTCACATATATATATATATATATATAT
>RJVU01048406.1:7503796-7524366 GCA_003731715.1 Anabarilius grahami | reverse complement strand
TTTTTTTAAATATCTCTATATAGATTTTATAAATTTTTATTTCAGTTTTAGTTATTTTAGTACATCAAGTTAAACTAAATGAAAATGAGTAATGTTGTCTCAGCACCTAGCTGAAATTAAAAAAAAAAGTTTTATTTCAGTTGTTTATTTTATTTCAGACAACAACATTTTATGGTCTTATGGTTTTAGTTTTAGTTTCAGTTAATTATAATAATCCTACTATAGAGCATACATCATTACAACCAAGAACTCCTTTTATTATGAGCTAACAACCACACAGCGCTAGGCACAGGTTGCTTTGCATTGCAGATTTTTTGCATGACTGGAATTTCCTCTCATGGCGGGAACACGATGGCTTCCAGACAGCCTGCGAAAAGCGATAACATGCTCTTTATGAAGCTCATATTTCCTCTCAGAATCATATGAAATCAAACAGACAAATCAAGACTCTGGGTTCATATCTAACAACATCAAGACTGTTTATGCACGTGCAAAAACAGCCGTCAACCAGCAAAAAGTTATTTTTCTAAAACCACAGACAAAGGACAATCATGAGGTATGTTTTAACAATGCCTGGAACAAATCTTAGGAGAAACCATGCCAATAATGACATTAAGTGGGATGAAACTATGAATGAAGCCTGTTCTTTGTTTGGAAACATGTTCCTTGACTTACAGAACACAAGCCTGTAGGAGCAATGGTCAAAGGAAGCAGTCAACTCTGTTTTTGGAAAGTAAATACTATTATAATACCAAAAATATTAGTGTTTTTTTATTTTATTTTTTATTTTTTTTTACAGTTTTCTTGAAATGGGCTCAAGATGGCACAGAATTAAAAGTTATGAATATGAGCATGAGAGGGAGAATAAGGGGGAAAAAATCCTAATGGCCTTTGAAATCCATTACTCGGGCACCTAAGGGCATTGTGTGTATGAACTTTAGCCACTCCACACTGTGTTTGAGCCGCATTAGCTACTATCCCTCTCTGAACTGCTCTGACTGACTGACAGAAAAACCTCTGCTGGCACATGCTGGGGAAAAATAGCAGCCTTCGGGTCATTCATCTCAACAGAAATAAAAGCATTTATGGCAGGCGAGCCGTGTAAGCCAGCAAACTTGCCTCAAGTCAAGCTAAAGCAAGCATAGAAGCATGCTGGGGAGTCATGGGAAAGACATTTTTAATGGACTCATAAGCACATGCTCATCTGATAAATAAATATGGATGCAAGCTTTCTAGTAAATGCTGATAGTAATATCTGGATCAAGAAAAGTCTTACAAATTCTATACAATTAATTAGAAATAAAACAAACAAAAATCAAATGTTTTAAATGCTACAAGTTCATTTAAAGGATTAGTTTACTTTCAAATAAAAATTTCCTGATACTTTACTCACCCCGTTGTCATCCCTGACGTCCATGTCCTTCTTTCTTCAGTCGAAAAGAAATTACGGTTTTTGATGAAAACATTCCAGGATTATTCTCCTTAAAGTGGACTTCAATTGGCCCCAAACGGTTGAAGGTCAAAATTACAGTTTCAGTGCAGCTTCAAAGGGCTTTAAACAATACCAGACGAGGAATAAGGGTCTTATCTAGTGAAACGATCAGACATTTTCTAAAAAATAAAATAAAATAAAAATGTATATGCTTTATAAACACAAATGATCGCCTCACAAGGGCTTCCACCAGACCGCCATAACGTATTCTTCAAAAAGTTTACGCTGTATGTCCTACATCTTCCCTATTCAACTTACGGAAAAAACAGAACTGGCGCCGCGTTCATTCCGTAAGTTGAATAAGGAAGGTGTAGGACATACAGCGTAAGCTTTTTGAAGAATAAGGAAGGTGGTCTGGCGGAAGCACTTGAGAGGCGATCATTTGTGTTTATAAGCATATACATTTTTATTTTATTTTATCGAAAATGACCGATCGTTTTGCTAGATAAGACCCTTTTTCCTCGTCTGGGATTGAGAAGAGCCCTTTGAAGCTGTACTGAAACAGTAATTTTGACCTTCAACTGTTTGGGGCCAATTGAATTGAAAACCTTAATTTCTTTTCGAAGGACACGGACATCTTAGATGACATGGGGGTGAGTAAATTATCAGGAAATTTTTATTTGAAAGTGGACTAATCCTTTAAGCATTATAAACATTATATGTACAATGTACAGCATGAAAAATAGATATTCATTTAGAAATTTGGTAAAGATTACATTTAACAGTTATTTAATTATTATAATTATTTATTGAGATTAACTTGAGTGTTATATGATTGCAAAGGTAATCTAAATTTGAAATAAAAAAAATCCAACGTTGGCAGAAACGTATATGCTAATGATAAAAATTAAATCATGCATCTCTAGTTAGTTACCTTGATACTATATCATATTGACGTACCATGGTACTTGCACTACTGTGTACATTCCTTTTTTTCTCTTTCAATTAATAGTGTTTTTGTCAAATTGATTGTGCGGGTAGTTTTTAATTCAACATCTTTTGACACTGTATAAATTCTTATGCCAGGTTTCACATGGATGAAAAAAGCAGTCACACGTGATTGCTGCATTAGAGCCAAACTGAGAGTTATAAAAGATGTTTGGGTCCCGTGCAAGTACTAGAGCAACACAGATGTGCACAAGCCTTCAGTCCAGCCTTTGCATGTGGGAGGAGGACGGCCCCTGGTTACAACAGGCTCCTTTTCTTAGATATGTCAGAAATAGAAAGAGAATGGAACATTACTTTTTTTTAAATCCACTTTTACATATTTGTGGCTATCTTGGGGCGTCACTAAGTAGAGTTTTATACATAAGCTGCCAATGAAAGTCCACCGCTGACTGTTCTCACACTCAACTCATCTAAAGGGACACCCATCTGACACTGATATGAAAACCAAGCCAAGGCGTCATCGTAGAATATGATGCATCATACTTCACATAACCACATGGAACAGAGAAGGGATGCCTGTCTGTAGTCAAGGCGTTCCGTATGCTATCTATAGGTAACAGTAAAAATAAAAAATTCCACTCTGCTTAGGTAAATGCACAGACGTGTCTGCAAAACGCAAATATCAAAGTGGATGAAGGAAAAAGCTTCACATGCACTGATTTAGCTATTCAAGATGGTAACAGAATTTTGTTGCATAACACAAAAAAAGATGGTCTGCAGGCTTACTTTGGGCTACAAGCACAAGAATCAAACAAATAAGAACATCACCTGCAAATTATGCTCTTTGAAGTCTTTCAATTGAGACATTTACTGTAAACATCACACCATTTACACAATTTGACAGATGTTTGATTGACATGGATTTAGACGCAGCAAATGACATTATCAGAGCAATTATAAGGACAAGGACTAAAGTTAGTCATATTTACTGCAGTGAATATTAATCCACACTCTTAAAAATAAAGGTTCCAACAGGGGGTTTTCACAGAGATGCCATAGAAGAACCATTGAGGGTCCCCCAAAGAACCTTTCAATCAACAGTTCTTACATAAAAAAAGTTTTTTTTAGTCTGAAAAATGTCTAATAATCTAAAGAATCTTTTGTGGAATGGAAATGTTCCATGAATGTTAAAGGTTCTTCATGGAACCAAAAGCACCAACATTTATTTTTAAGAGTGCAGGTCAATTTATTTTTCAAAGTCAATTTCTGAATAGACAAAAAAGCTGCTGCATGGCTACAAAAAAAGCTCCTTTTTTGGAAGGATAAAGCTAAAGTTTACAACAAAACATCTGTGACAACACAGCCCAGTTGCAGGACATTTTGTCACAAATATATGGGTTATTTATCACAATTGAACTGGTCATTAAACAGCCTATTAAAGGCATTTCATTAAACGAACAACTACAAAAAGACCAAAGAAATCACGAAACAGCAAAAATGTGAAAAAAAAACCCCCAAAGAAAATCTTTGGCCAACAAATAACTAAATGTTGAGAATGCAGTTAAACCTTTTAATTAAAATCTATTGTCTTATACGGCTCACCTTTAACACAGCAGATATTATAAAATATTATATTATTGGATTCTTATTTTGGTGGATTCACAAAAGGAATGTAAAAACGAGATGTTTAATACAAAACATACAAAACCACACAACACACATTTGTTATAGATTTGACTCCAAACCATGATATATATCCTCTTTGACAACTTCCAGTCTGACAACTTTCCCCCTTCACAAAAGTTCATTTTAATAGAGGAACATGTTTCTGTAGATTGCATAGCTAAAAATGACAGTTATGTTTTGTAAGCATTTTTCAGTCCAAAACACAGGTGTGGATGTAGTAAAGGAAACTCATGTAACAGCAGCTCTTGTTCTTCTGTGGCTACGTGGAATGTGTGAATCACTTCTTCACAAACACAGCCGAGCCTCCACTACCTACAGTTCTGCTCTTCAAATCATACCTTATGTTTCGTAATTTTTAAAAATAGTTTAAAACATACCTTGTGTTTTGTGTTAAGTATTGTACAATACCTCTAAACATCACTTTAGCTATCCAGTTTTCTGAATTTAACCTCATGCACATGTACATAAATGCTGTTTGTAATCAATCCCTCAGGCTATGAAAATGTTAATACTTGTGAAGAGATGGTAAAATAATATAATAGCATAACTTCGCACAAAACTAACTTTTTTAAATTTCTGTCATGTACTTTTTGACAAGCAAGTTTGCTACTCAGGCAAGTTTAGAAAAGACAAGTAAATTCACAAAGAACAAATACAAATAAGTTATTCTGACAAAAAGTATGTTGCGATTGCTTACCAAATCTGGACTGCCGTCTAAAGTAAGAAAATGTAAATCCGTGGACTCTTTTCCTTGTTTTTTTTATTGTCTTTACGAGATTTGCTCTTTCCGTAGTTGGTGTTCCCACCTCGCCAGCGCCATGTCGACAATGAAAGTGGGAATGTGGGACGTCACAGGCAGGGAACATGCTACTACGGCGAAGGCTTGCTGCTTAATATTCATAAGCCATGTCTTCACCATTGGGTGGTTACGGAGCAAACTCATTAATATTCAATACACAGTTTTTCGCCATAGGAAGGCTATCAAATTGCGTCACCGGTATCTAATTTATATTCACAATAAGCCTTCGTAATAGTAGCATTAGCAACTTATAAGTTTTGTATACGTTTGCGTAAATTTGACTTGTGAGGACTATATTGTGAAAATGTCAACACAATTATAGTGAAACGTAAAAAAAATAATAATAAAAAAACACTTTTGAGCAGTTTTGAAGTGCCGATATGAGAGTGTGATCGAGGGTTAGGGGTTTTACTAATATCATTACCTTCACCTCTAGAGAAAAAAAAAATAATAATAATAGTGTAATTAACGTGTCTGTGTGTCATGATAAAATAGAGAATGGAGAATGAAATTCTGCTCAGATCTCTTCATTGGCCTGGCATTTAGTCTTTTAGTACTGTCACCAAAGCTATTTCTTTGGGTCAAAATCTGAGGTGTTCCTCTAAATTAAGTCAGTTGTTCAGCTATCAGTAAACTAAACAGCTGCTGGAACAGGGCACGCAGATACCAACTGCAATCTGGTGAGACCAAAAGATTTCTGATTCTGTGTATCAAAAAACCCTGTGAGAAATGCAGAAGAGTACTGCAGAACATTATTGTTCATTGTAGAATACCAACCATAAGGAACTGAAGCTGTGAAAGAAAGTCAATACTTCTGTTTCTCTAGGCTACACAATATGTAGGCTAGTTTAATATATATATATATAAACTGATTGTATGAAAAAATGCTGTTCTTACTTAGAATTTTTGTCTTGTTTCCAGTCAAAATATCTTAAAGTTCTTAAATCAAGAAGCATTTTCTTGACAAGTAAAAATTATTTTCTTGTTTTCAGGAAAAATAAGTCAAAATTAAGTGAGTTTTTCCTTAAAACAAGCAGAATAATCTGCCAATGGGGTGAGCAAAATAATCTTAATCCAAACTGAAAACAAGATTATATACCTTATTTTTGGTTTGAAATAAGATTATTTTGCTTACCCCATTGGCAGATCATTTAGCTTGTTTTAAGGAAAAACTCACTTAATTTTGACTTATTTTTCCTGAAAACAAGAAAATAATTTTTACTTGTCAAGAAAATGCTTCTTGATTTAAGAACTTTAAGATATTTTGACTAGAAACAAGACAAAAACTCTAAACTTAAGGTAATAAGCATTACTTATGCCTACACAACTTAAGGAGGTGAGACTGAGACTAATATTTAACCAAGTTAAAAGCTATCAGTTAAAAAACAGTTAAAGGATTAGTTAACTTTTAAATGAAAATTACCCCAAGCTTTACTCACCCTCAAGCCATCCTAGGTGTATATGACTTTCTGATGAACACAATCAGAGTTATATTAATAAATATCCTGACGCATCCAAGCTTTATAATGGCAGTGAACAGGATCAACGAGTATGAGCTGAAGAAAGTCCACATCCATCCATCATAAAAGTATTCCACACGGCTCAGGGTGTTAATAAAGGCCTTCTGAACCGAAGCGATGCGTTTGTGTAAAAAAAATTATAAAGCTTGGATGCGTCAGGATAATTATTAATATAACTCTGATTGTGTTCATCAGAAAGAAGAAAGTCATACACACCTAGGATAGCTTGAGGGTGAGTAAAGCTTGGGATAATTTTCATTTTAAAGTGAACTAATCCTTTAAAAGTAACTGTGATGGGCAGTGAAATATTTATTCTAAAAACCTAATATTTTGCTATTTAGATGTCCTTTGTAAATTCACATTGAAAAAGAAAAGATATGTAATGATTTGATAAAAAAAAAAGATAAATAATGATTTGGTGTTTGTTCAGCCATTATTTCAGTATTGGAAATCAATGACATAAATATACATGTAATATACGTCTAAAAATATTAGAAGTAGAAGTAATTTGAGTGTCATTGATTGTGTTCATTTATAGGTCTACATTAATTAAAACTAAATATACTGAATAATGCATAATATGAGCTTTAAGGCATTCATAACAGCCCCATCACAGTCAATGCTGCACCGACAGCCATGAATAATAGACCCACAGCTTTACAGTACTGCAGGCCCTTTGAGAGGCCTCTCCATCTTCACTGTGTTTGGATCACACTCCAGCATCTCTCTGATCCATTCGTCATTCANATAATGGCAGTGAACAGGATCAACGAGTATGAGCTGAAGAAAGTCCACATCCATCCATCATAAAAGTATTCCACACGGCTCAGGGTGTTAATAAAGGCCTTCTGAACCGAAGCGATGCGTTTGTGTAAAAAAAATTATAAAGCTTGGATGCGTCAGGATAATTATTAATATAACACTGATTGTGTTCATCAGAAAGAAGAAAGTCATACACACCTAGGATAGCTTGAGGGTGAGTAAAGCTTGGGGTAATTTTCATTTTAAAGTGAACTAATCCTTTAAAAGTAACTGTGATGGGCAGTGAAATATTTATTCTAAAAACCTNCAAGAATTGACAAAATGTAAAATGTGTATCTTGAATGCAATGTAAGTCGCTTTGGATAAAAGTGTCTGCCAAATGCATAAATGTAAATGTATAACTGAAATGATAAGATTTAAAATGTTGTTTTCCTGCTGTTTACCTTTGTTCATTGTTGTTTATCCGTGATTCCAAATAAGAATCCCCCAATGGCTTTTAAGTGCAAAGCATTAGCCCAAATTTTGCAAAGTAACTACTTGAGCACAAGTTAAAGCCCAAATTACGCCAAATAACTAATTGAGTTTAAATCATTTGCTGACAGCTTGGTCCCCCCCAGTTACAAATTCCTATCTGCGCCCCTGCCCACAGCTTTACAGTACTGCAGGCCCTTTGAGAGGCCTCTCCATCTTCACTGTGTTTGGATCACACTCCAGCATCTCTCTGATCCATTCGTCATTCAGTGCGCCTTCAATGAATTCCTCTTGGCTGATTATGGCTGTAGAGACGGAAAGACAAAGATTGACATAAGGAGACTGAACTTTCTGTAAATTGTCACTTGCTGGTACAGGTAAGTGCTTTGAATTTTATAAGTGGTCGAAATCACTTGGGGTATAGCAATGTGATAGCAATGTACCATTATTATCTTTGTCCAGCCGTACAAATATCCTATTGGTGCACTCTTCAGCAGTCAGAGGATTAGGTTTGGTCAGTGATGCTGCAACGCTCATCTTGTACACAGCCTGAGAACGGCATTTAATTCTGATTATATATTGCCCTCTAGTGGAGCAATGCAGAATCGAGTAAACAAACACCATTTTAATTAGATTTGATGGTCAAATTAGAATAGCAAGTAATAGAGTTCAACTAATATAATCGCTTACCTGCATGATTTCAAGCATCTCTGACCGTGTAATGGCTCCATCTTTGTCTTTGTCATAGAGTTTGAAGGACCAGCGCAGTTTCTCCACCGTCGTGCCCTCAATCAACATGCTGATAGCTGTCACATATTCTCTGAAGTCCACAACTCCATCCTGTTAAATGGCAATCATAATCACACTTTTTATATAAATAGCGAGAAACTGTGAAAAAAACTAAACATTTCTGTCATGATTTGGAACTAATCTTAAGAATCAAACTCTCTAAAAATATATTTAAGCATAACTGCACAATTGTACGGTTCATAACATAACATAACAAAGTAACATAACATGACATAAAGTAACATAGTTATAGTTTTCCCCCCAAAATATGCTCAAATACTTTTTGTGTCCACCTTTCTGACAAACATGAACTATCTCTTCTTCATTTTTAAAAATCTGTTTTGTTAAAAAGGAACAAGAGTCAGTAGAGTGTCCTGCATGTCTCTTTGTTCTGCCTCCTCCTTTTACAAGCCATCATACATGTTTTGTAAAGGCAGTGTGAAAATGATTCCATTTAACCCAGGCTTAAAATGTCACATGTGTCAGGCCTCAAAGCTTATCTGGTTTTGAGCTGTGTAATACCCCATTGTTATCTAGCGTGCGGAATATCTGCTCTGCATACTCCGCTGACTCTTTTCCCACGGTTCCATTGCAGAAGTGACGTCGGAACTCATGGAGAGTGATCAGTCCACTGGGACACTCGTTCAGGAATTTCCTGTCAGAAATAAGCACAAAGTGTGGACACATTTTATAAAATATTTTGAATATTTATTTATTTATTTTTTATTCTTTTTTTATCTGAAGAGGTATCTATAAAGCTGAAAGTATGAAAGTGTAGTTTAAAATTAGAATGATTTTAATCAGTTATTTTCTCATCTTAAACTATTGATTAATATTCATTGACATTGGGACACATTTTATAAAACATTTAGATTATTTTTATCTAACAAGGTATTTATAAAGCTGAAAGTATGACAGTGTGGTTTAAAACTATATTGATAAACAAAATTGTGAAGAAAAAAAAAAGAGCTAACTAACCCTAACCCTAACCAAGTGTCAGAATTTTCCATTCACCCACATCTGGCAAATGACAAAAAAGGGGCTGTTAATTAATATTAATATTAGGGCTGTCAAACGATTAATCCCGATTAATCGCATACAAAATAAAAGTTTGAGTTTGCCTAATATATGTGTGAGTACTGTGTGTAATTATTATGTATATATAAATACAAACACAACTATATGTATTTATTTATATTTTTATATAATTTATATTATATATATAAAAATAATATTTTTTACATAAATAACATATTTCTCTTAAATATATACATTATTTTGTGTGTATTTATATATAGCCTACATAACACACACAGTACTCACACATATATTAGGCAAACTCAAACTTTTATTTTGTATGCGATTAATCATGATTAATCGTTTGACAGCCCTAAATTAATAAATATGTATTAGGGCTGTCAAGTGATTAAAACTTCAGTGCACATAAACTTTAAGGCTTCAACGGCCACGAGGGTGAGTAGGCTAAATGATGACAGAATTGTCATTTTTGGGTGAGCTATAGGCTACTTTTTATGTTTTTTTTTAGCCTATTAATATGGACATATGAAATCATTTTTAATGAAATGATGGTCCTTCTCTAAATAAGAAACTAAAACTGCCAGTAGGTGGCGGTAAATGTCTTAATGAGTAAGTCATTGAGTCATTCGTTTATTCGATTTGTTCAAACGGCTGATTCATCCTGGAATGAAGTAAATGGATAGGCCATTGAATCATTGGTCACCCGATTGATTCGCTCAAAACGTGGATTCATTCAGAAAAGTTGCACCGCTGTATGTTGCTTAGGTGTATACAACATTAATTACTCACCCTCATCTTAGGAACACAAATTAAGATATTTTTGATTAAATCCGATGTCTCAGCGAGGCTTGCATAGACAGCAATTTTACTTCCTCTCTCAAGATCCATAAAGGTACTAAAAACATATTTAAATCAGTTCATGTGAGTACATTCTACCTTAATATTATAAAGCGATGAGAATGTTTTTTGTGCGCTAAAAACCCCCAAAATAACGACTTTTTAACAATATCTAATGGCCGATTTCATAACACTGCTTCATGAAGCTTCGGAGCTTTACGAATCAAATCAGTGAATAGGAGCTCCAAAGTCACGTGATGTCAGCAGTTTGGTGGTTTGATAAGCGATCCGAATCACTGATTCGACTCAAAAGATTCATAATGCTCTGAAGCAGTGTTTTGAAATCGGTCATCACTAGATATTGTTAAAAAGTCGTTTTTGAACCACTGAACTCACATGAACTGACCTTTATAGATTTTGACAGAGGAAGTACCATTGCTGTCTATGCAGGCTTTGCTGAGCCATCCAAAAATATCTTAATTTGTGTTTCGAAGATGAATGAGGGTCTTACGGGTGTAGAACGACATGAGGTTGAGTAATTAATGACATTATTTTCATTTTTGTGTGAACTAACCCTTTAAATGATGATATAAATATGAGACAAAAACTCACAGGGGCAGTTTTGCCCAGAGAAAATTAAATTAAATTTTGTGGCATTCTAACTGCATTCACGCAGTGAATTGTTTACCTGCTTCATGTTCATCACCAATCAACTTTATGAAACATAAAATGAACTAAAGGTTTAGGGGCGGGGCAGATGCGTTAATAATTTTAACGCGTTATGTTTCCCAATTGCTAATTCATTAAATTAACGCGTTAAATCATCAGCCCTAATATGTACAGGTCCTTCTCAAAAAATTAGCATATTGTGATAAAGTTCATTATTTTCCATAATGTAATGATAAAAATTAAACTTTCATATATTTTAGATTCATTGCACACCAACTGAAATATTTCAGGTCTTTTATTGTTTTAATACTGATGATTTTGGCATACAGCTCATGAAAACCCAAAATTCCTATCTCAAAAAATTAGCATATTTCATCCGACCAATAAAAGAAAAGTGTTTTTAATACAAAAAAAGTCAACCTTCAAATAATTATGTTCAGTTATGCACTCAATACTTGGTCGGGAATCCTTTTGCAGAAATGACTGCTTCAATGCGGCGTGGCATGGAGGCAATCAGCCTGTGGCACTGCTGAGGTGTTATGGAGGCCCAGGATGCTTCGATAGCGGCCTTAAGCTCATCCAGAGTGTTGGGTCTTGCGTCTCTCAACTTTCTCTTCACAATATCCCACAGATTCTCTATGGGGTTCAGGTCAGGAGAGTTGGCAGGCCAATTGAGCACAGTAATACCATGGTCAGTAAACCATTTACCAGTGGTTTTGGCACTGTGAGCAGGTGCCAGGTCGTGCTGAAAAACGAAATCTTCATCTCCATAAAGCTTTTCAGCAGATGGAAGCATGAAGTGCTCCAAAATCTCCTGATAGCTAGCTGCATTGACCCTGCCCTTGATAAAACACAGTGGACCAACACCAGCAGCTGACATGGCACCCCAGACCATCACTGACTGTGGGAACTTGACACTGGACTTCAGGCATTTTGGCATTTCCTTCTCCCCAGTCTTCCTCCAGACTCTGGCACCTTGATTTCCGAATGACTTTGGACCACTGAGCAACAGTCCAGTGCTGCTTCTCTGTAGCCCAGGTCAGGCGCTTCTGCCGCTGTTTCTGGTTCAAAAGTGGCTTGACCTGGGGAATGCGGCACCTGTAGCCCATTTCCTGCACACGCCTGTGCACGGTGGCTCTGGATGTTTCTACTCCAGACTCAGTCCACTGCTTCCGCAGGTCCCCCAAGGTCTGGAATCGGTCCTTCTCCACAATCTTCCTCAGGGTCCGGTCACCTCTTCTCGTTGTGCAGCGTTTTTTGCCACACTTTTTCCTTCCCACAGACTTCCCACTGAGGTGCCTTGATACAGCACTCTGGGAACAGCCTATTCGTTCAGAAATTTCTTTCTGTGTCTTACCCTCTCGCTTGAGGGTGTCAATGATGGCCTTCTGGACAGCAGTCAGGTCGGCAGTCTTACCCATGATTGCGGTTTTGAGTAATGAACCAGGCTGGGAGTTTTTAAAAGCCTCAGGAATCTTTTGCAGGTGTTTAGAGTTAATTAGTTGATTCAGATGATTAGGTTAATAGCTCGTTTAGAGAACCTTTTCATAATATGCTAATTTTTTGAGATAGGAATTTGGGGTTTTCATGAGCTGTATGCCAAAATCATCAGTATTAAAACAATAAAAGACCTGAAATATTTCAGTTTGTGTGCAATGAATTTAAAATATATGAAAGTTTAATTTTTATCATTACATTATGGAAAATAATGAACTTTATCACAATATGCTAATTTTTTGAGAAGGACCTGTATAATACCAAAGTCCCTAGTCTTTGATAATACTAACTCTTTCCCCGGCCCGCACAGAACTTTCCGGCTTTCCGTGTTTTCACTGTTACGGTAGGGGGCGCTATTACGCATCTTCTGAAAGAGTAGAGAATCTCCGGAATCTCCCAGAATCTTAAAGTTTTGTGAAAATTATTAAAAATGCTGGCGGAGACTAGAAACTTTTCACACACACACACACACACACACACAAAACGCTGACGGGGAAAAAGTTAATTTATAGCTAGCAGTGTTAACACTTGATAACTTTAAGACGTTGTGTTCTGTCTACATGATTTCTAGAACACATACACATTATGAATGATAAAGCAATTGTCTTATCATGCACATCATGAAATAAAATGTTCCAGGAAAAGACTGGCTATACTAAAAGTTCCAAATAAAAAAAGGACTCCCAATTAAACAAGCAGATGACCTACTTATGCTGAGATAGAGTTTATTTGGTTTTACAGTCATGGTTGGCATTTTATGGTCTATAATAAAAATCTTCAGTATGGCATGACCCATTCTTGACACATTTTACGGCTGTATAATTACTCTCCAATAATAACCCAGAATGGGGTCGGGGTTGTCTTGTATAAAAGCATCTCAGATGACATGTAACCATGCTTATGTATCTTATTTTTACTACCTATTTCCCTAAAGACCAGCTGCTGTCACAGTCATAGTAGTCGCCTAGTTAATATTTTGCACTTACCTGAACCATTCATAAAGCTCGGTGACGTAGGTACCACCTTTTCTGCAGGGTAAGGTTGCAGTCTGTCCCATCTTCATCAGTGCAACAAAATCAACAAGAGCAGAGGGGCATATATAGCAAAGCCCAGCTTACTTCTCTCTCACTTAATCATTCTTACCTAGACCTTTCTGCATCTGTGAAATTAAACTAAAGTAATCTCCCCGCAGGAGGGCAACAGGCACTTGAGTGACACAAATTAATTACCTCAAAGACACATGACATGAGTGACACTTGAAATCCAGCTTCTCCTGCAGCAGTTGAGGATCCTGCAAAATATTACATGAAATGATATTTGCAGCTCCATATTTTCCTTTGAAGTATCAAACGTGTGTCAGTTGCTTGTGAGCTGACTTGTTCTGGTGACCTAGTTAACAAATAGTAGAAACCATTTTGTGCTTGCAGCTGAGAAAGCTTGAGAATATTCTCAGAAACGTGAATGGGGACATGCACAAAAACCATCAAAGATGCTCACGGAAGATTGTGGTTGATCTAGATTCATCATTTGAGTCAGCATTGTTCTCACAATACATTCAACAGCTTAAACAAGAAGTGTGAAGGTGAAAGATGAACATGTTATTGATTTCATCTCTGGAAATTGGAATATGAATTGGTATGACATGGAAAAGGAATTTACTGAAATGTAATTCAAAGAAATTGGGGTAATTTCATTAGACTGATTATGGCTATTTATTCCCTAGCTGATATGGAGAACACAATAATAAACTAATATTTACATATTAACTTTAAATGAACTATTATTAACGTTTTAAATATTAAATAATTTAAATTAAGTTCAAAAAGACTAACACAGCCATTTTATTTTTTTCAGTACCACTAAATGTTCACCATATTGCTTTTAGATATCAAAATAAATAATCTATATAAAAAAATATTGAATCTAGCAGTAGAAAATTAATATTTGCATCAAAATGTATATAATACATTGAACAAGTATGGATGTTTTTCCCTCCCAACATCATTCAAATGCTGAAAATGCAGCTGAAATGACCATCCAGAAAATGCTTAAAGGGTTAATTCACCCAAAAATGAAATTTCTGTCATTAAGTACTCACCTTCGGGTCGTTCCACACATGTAAGATCTTCGTTTATCTTCAGAACACAAATTAAGATATTTTTTGATGAAATCCAAGAGGTTTTTTTTATCCTCCATATTAGAAAGCAATGAAATTACCACATTCAAGGTCCAGAAAAATGGTAAAAACATCGTTAAAATAGTAAACGTGACTACAGAGGTTCAGCCTTAATGTTATGAAGCGACAAGAATACTTTGTGTGTGCAAAAACAAAAATAACGACTTTATTGAGAATGTGCTCGCAGCAGAGCAAATGGGTGGCCCTCACCTGTAGCAAATGAACAACCACACCCTAACCCTACCCACAACTCTCCACACTCTCCACCCTATTCGACGTCCAGAGAGGCGGAGCTGGCCGTCATAGACTCGTCTCTCCCCTGTCATTCTCCTACGCTATTTACCTTGTAGCGCTTCTGGGTTCTATGTCAGGCTCAGTATTGGCCGAACGCTGTTTATGTGAGCAGCACGACGTATGCATGTGATGCCGACGCAGGAGCCAGCCAATACTGAGCCGGCGTTCTGACGCAGATCCTAGAAGCGCAGCAACGTAAATAGTGTAGGAGAATGACAGGGGAGAGATGAATTTGTTGAATAAAGTCGTTATTTTTGTCTTTTTACACAAAAGTATTCTTGTTGCTTTATAACATAAAGGTTGAACCACTGTAGTCACATTGACTATTTTAACAATGTTTTTACTACTTTTCTGGACCTTGAATGTGGTAATTTCATTGTCTACTATGAAAAAAAAAACTGTCGGATTTCATAAAAAATATCTTAATTTGTGTCTTACGGGTTTGGAACGACATGAGGGTGAGTAATTAATGACAGAAATTTCATTTTTGGGTGAACTAACCCTTTAATACCAAAACCAAAACAGCCATTCAAATGACTTGATCATTTCTGTATTTAAAGCATGAACTGTAACTCTTTCTGGAGTAGATTTGTGTTAACAAATTTTAATAAAACTTTCTAAATAAGAAGTGAAAATTGTGTTTGATCATTTTAATTTTGTTAGGGAGAGAAAAAAACACATTGGGTCAGTAAGATTTTTTAAAAATGTTTTTGAAAGCAGTCATTTATGCTCATCACGGCTGCATTCATTTGATTAAAAATGCAGTAAAAACAGTAATATTTTGGAATATTACTACAATTTAAAAATTGTTTTCTACTATATCATATTTTAAAATGTAATTTATTCCTGTGATGTCAAATCTGAATTTTCAGCATCATTATTCCAGTCTTCGGTGTCACATGATCCTTCAGAAATCCTTCTAAAATGCCCATTTGGTGCTCAAGAAACATTTCTTATCATTATATTTTTGCAGAAACTGCGATAAATTTTTTCAGGATTCTTTGACAAATAGAAAGTTCAAAAGACCAGAAAACAAAATTGTATGTTACATTACAAAAATCTTTACAGTCAGTTAAAGCATCCTCGCTGAATAAACGTATTAATTGATTTCAAAACAAAAATAAAAAAAATCTTACTAACAAATTTTTGTGCAGAAGTGTACAAACATACAAGTAAGTGTACTGAAGAAAAATCTCTGAACAATCATACACTGACACATGACAGACCAACACAGATGTACAGGAAACTAATGTTGTTTATTTAAGAATCTTTTTACATGTCAATCTGGAGAGACAGATTCTCTGCTACTATCCAGACTTGTTGACAGCAGCAGCGATGGCGTCATACCAATGCTTGATAACAAATAGAGGAGGAGAAGGAAATAAGCAAAAGACAAAAACGGGCCTTCCTGGACGAGGTCCCCATTACAGCCTTGTTCAAAAGCTCAGACAGAGTGACGATGAGGCGCACGCATGCAGATCTGGTGGCTTGACCCAACGGCTGCTCCCCGACTGACATATTCACGGAAATGATGAACAGTCTTCAGAGTATCCAAACCCATTTCATCACACACTCAAGAATCAAAAGGTAAACAGAACAATGTACAAGTCTTTGACTGTCTTATAAGGCAAAAACCATCCAATACCATTAGATAACTAACAGTACAACAAAAAAGAAGCAAAGCAAAGGGTACACAAAAAGGCATGCATGAATGTACTGGAACAATATAAAAACATGAAATTCTATAAGCTACACAAAGTGAGAGATCTGAAATTAGAACAAAAGTGACAGAAGAAAAGGTCTGTGGTTTAAACTTACATACAGTACTTGATTTCTGCCAAGTGCAACAGCAGAACGACACTCCAAACAGAACATAGTCACATTAAAACCCAGTGATGCTATGTGGGGAGTGGATAGTAAGAAAATCACAATTGTCATTTGACCCCTTTTAGGACCAGCCTGCAGTTATGGCACAGCTCAACGCTTGTACATCGAGACGAACAAAGCAGCTGTTCCTGTGTCTAAGGCTAAAACTGCCCCATCAAAACCCCTAACCAGCCATCTTACAAGAATTGTGATTGGCTGACACATCTAACCACCTGTATGACAAGAACTTACAGTTGATCCCATGAAATTTCAGTCAGGTTTAAAGGAAAAGCCACTTTTATATTTCGGGGTAATACGGTACATTTACAAAGCCAAGTGCTTGGTGAGCAATGAATCACGGCAAGACATATTTTCACAATAAAAACCCATAATGATCACACCATCTTGCAGTATTTCATTTCAGCTGGATAAGGTGGGTGGATTCCTCCCTTCAAGTAAGCTCTTGGCAGCATGTGACAGAGTAGACAATGATATGAAGACATTTTTTTTTAAAAGCAGCTCACACCATAGTCATAGAATCACAGGACATCTGACAGCACAGGGCAGCTGAGCGTTAAGGGTACTTGAAATATATCTGCGGTCAAATTGCTTTGGTATAATTGGACAAAATCACAGATTTCCATCACCAGGTCATTAGAATCCTGTGGCACATATGCACCGTCACAGTAAAGCAGTTCAGTAAGCCGACCGCCTGAATGAAAGGTCACCAGTAACAAGGGAAGCAAAATTTTGGAAGAAAATGTGCAAAATCAGATACAAAGCCACACTGAAATGTGAATTCACTGAGCTGAACGATTACCCGGGAGAATCAGATAACTGTTTTGGAAAACATTTAAGAGTGAGAAATATAGAAAGAGAAAGTCAGAGAGAATTAGTATCCCAAGTATGTGCATATGCAAATAAGACCTCATTTATAATATAAAAAACACGGAATTATTACAAGAAAGAGCATTTGAGGGCAAGACTATCATTTTAACAGCCCATGAAGATCATTAGGCCAAAATGAGGTGTCATGTTTCCTAGGCTGAAATCTACAGTGGACATTGACTTTTGATTTATCTATTCAAAGATTAATTTAGTACTATTTTAAAACTGTAAAAACATGTTCTTAGGTCTCTTGCCTTAGGTTAAAGTAATAGTTCAGCCAAAAATGACAATTCCAGCATTATTTTTCTCACCGTCTTGTTGTTCTAAAAGGCTGGAATACACTACAAGACTTTTATAATCTGAAAAGATTAAAACACTAGGCATCATACACTTGCTGACTTTGTAAATAGTTACAGAAAAAAACTGGACATCATACACTGAACAACTGAGGATCACACTCTACCAGACTTTAAAGTAATTCCGAACACAACAAAATCACGCAGAAACGTGCCTCATTGTTAGATGTATGATAAATGAAAACATGGCTCAAAATATTCAAAATGCTTCATATCCTCTGACTGCATGGAATTATAGTATGATGTTAGAAAATCGAAGTCTGTGCCCATCATAAACTATGTGATTTTCTTTTAAATCTGTCAACAGACCAAAATCTAAAGACTGGCTCTGACTTTTGGCAACTAGCAGTGACTCCTCCAGACTGTAAATCAGGGCAAAAATCTGGACAAATGTTGTGTAGTGTATTCCAGCCTTAAAGGTTCACCCAAAAATGAAATTTTTGTCATTAAGTACTCACCCTCATGTCGTCCCAAACACGTAAGTTTATCTTCGCAACACAAATGAAGATATTTTTTGATGAAATCCGAGAGAATCTTATCCACACATAGACAGCAATGTCATTGCACCATCGTTAAAATAGTCCATGTGACTACAATGGTTCAACCTTAATTTTTTGAAGCGACGAGAATACTTATTGTGCGCAAAAACAAGACAAAAATAACGAATTGATTCAACAAATTCGTCTCTCCCCTGTCTTTCTGCTATGCTATTTACTTTGCACAGTATTGACGAAGATGAAGGTCTTACAGGTTTGGAACGACATGTGTGAGTACCTAATGACAGAAATTTCATTTTTGGGTGAACTAACCCTTTAAGATAAGATAAAACACAACACTGAAACCAAGAAAATGCCACAAATAAGATTTGAGATTTATAGCGGTGGAAGTTGTACTTTGAATTAGAGCACAAATCTATGGACTACTTCTATGATACTTTTTAGTCCTCATTTAAGCTTGACAGCCCCTGGTCACAACTGACTTTCATTATACGAAATTGGTAATTGGCGTGAACATTCTTCTAAACATCTCCATTTGTGTTCCATAAAAGAAAGTCTCACAGGTTTGGAAAGACATGAGGGTGAGTAAATGATTATAAATTGTTCATTTTAGGGTGAATTATACCTTTAAAAGTGGGTTACCATCATAACTTTATGGTTGGATTTGTATTAAATCTCAGCTTGAAGCAGGAAGAATGTGCAACCATCTCTCCATTGTTGAGTTTTACGCTATACAAAGTGATTGTTAGTTTTTTGAAGTTGCGTAGACATTAATTTATTCCCATAATTAAAATTATGGGATTTAATTCTAAAATACAAAGTTTAAACAACAATCACCTACCAAGTTCTGATCACATAAGCATATTATACATCTTTGCACATAACTGAACAAGAAGACCTAATGAAAGGATGAAGTCCTGAACAATGTTTAAGTCTTCAACACCATCTTAACACAAGTGTCTAAAAAGTGGTACTTGGCTGATCCGACAAAGGATTTTGAGAAGGGGTTTCCATGAATTGTTCCCTGAGAGACCCTGCCCTTATTTGCGGACAACTTTGTCCAGAGTTTCCAATCATCATTTTGCCGGATACTGATCTCCATCCAGGCATTCATTCAGAACAGAAGATCTAATAATTATACACCTGAAGGGGAGACAGCTTCCCAGGTCCTCTATAATACAGCTTACTCATTGGGCCCATCAGTAAAAATGTTGTCCCAGGCCCTGTAAATTGTAGTGACGGTCCTATTTCAAGAGTAGAGTAGCCCTGGCAGGCCAGACTTAGGTCTGACAGAAAAGTGCACATTCACACACAGATTTGTAGATTAGAGAGGAAATAAACACAAATGACAGGCCTAACGGTGAACCTCAAATTTCCAATTTTTCCACACAGTCTTTTCAAGTAGTTCTGTTCGACAAACAACCACAAGCGCTCACCAATACCCCTCCACATTGTTCCACTCGTTCATCATTAAACATTGAATTCAAGATGATTTCTGCTCTAAAAGGGTAAAATAACTACCAGGTTTGCCTTGCCAAAGGAATCCCATGACATTTTTATATATATAAAAAAATCTGTCCAGCTTTACCTCAAAGCATCCATGTACAGTTCAAGTGTTGATTGACTAAGGAAACAGTTTTGAAATCCTTACACCACTGGATCACAGTGGACCATTTGAGTTCTTGCCTTATGGCTTGGCTGAAGCATGTGTTTCTCTACATGGCAAAACAGGCCAAGAACGTCTCTCCGTTCTGATCCATGCCAAGGGGTTGCAGTGACCTCAGAGCTGAGATGAAGAAATGCACACCAGACCACATAAAACTTGGTCCTGTTGCTTAAGGTACTCAGCTTTAAGGTACTCAGAGAGACCCCCATCTCCTTTGGTTCTCCTTCACCAAAGGCAGCCATCAGATAACCTGCCATGCAGCTTGTCCAGACGCATTAAAAAACACTAATAAATTAGAAACAAAGAATTGTTCGAAGGCTTGCTGCCCAGTGAAAATTAATGGATGGTTCATTTTAAAAAGCCCCAGATAAGATGGGTC
>RJVU01048406.1:7489996-7503772 GCA_003731715.1 Anabarilius grahami | reverse complement strand
GAGCTGAGTGTTCACAGAGACCAGTGCATCTCGTCAAAGTCCACGGCCTCACCCAGGTTGGCATCTGTCTCCAGTAAGCTCATAATGACTGCCATGGCTGCCTCGTCAGTGCTCAGAGCGCCCAACCCAGGAACCCCCTCAAGATCCAACTGAGAGCTCCCCTCTGGAGGACACAAACAGAGGCAGAGAACGGAAAACAGTGAGTGCCATATTTGAAAACAATTTCATTCAGTTAAAGCAAAAAATAAATAAACTTTTAGTGCAACATGATTGCAAAAAAATAAACATTTCCAATCTTACTTCTAAAGAGAAAAAACAAAAAAAAGGACAAAATATTTACATTTAATATAAAAACAACTATAAAACATAAAAGTACTGAATTTAGTTTTTAATGAATTTGTCTTTAGGTCAACAGCATAGACTTAAATTTTATTGGGCCAATTATCATTTATCAGCTATAAAATATTTATCAGCATTTTACTAATTAATCATTAAAAAAGTATACTATTTGATAAATAATAATAATAATTATAATAATAATAATAATAATAATGAGTAATAATAATGATGTAGGTGCCGATAGCCTCGTGGGCAGCACGTCAACATATAGCACCATTGCGCTTCGGGTGAGATTGAGTCCTGGCTCGCGGACCTTTCCCTGAGCCTGTCCCTCCTCTCTCTCTCTCACACCTCGGTTCCTGTCCACTCTGTACTATACTATCATAATAAAGGCAAAAATTGCCAAAAATAAATCTTTAATAAATAATACTAATAATAATAAGCATAATTCTACATAGCTTTCCTGGCCAAGGTCATAAGTCCAATTCCCGGGGAAAAGCAAGTATTGATACAATGTCTTCCTTGAATGTAATTCACTTTGGATGAAAACATCTGCCAAATGCATAAATGTAAATATAATACATACTACTGTATTATGAGAATCATCAATATGAATGAGAATAAAAAATAAACATGAAACAAACCTACACAAATGTAAAAAATTTGTCACAAAAGTGTCACAATGCATGTCTTAAACGTTCCAAAAACATTTTCATTTAACAAAACAATTTGCCCCACCCCCAAATTTTTTTTCCAGGAAAAACCCAGACATGTTCTTGACAAGCTATAGTATTTTTAGTACCACATGACTAAATGCAATATAATGCTGTAACATCTACCCATGAGATTTTCAGCCGCTGTGAAGGCCCCACCCCGTGCTTCCTCCTCTGAGCTCGATTTGCCAGGCATCTCCACGTCTGTTGCTTCCCCATTTGGCACCTTACAGCATGAGGAGTACAGTTGTGTTAGAACGCAATAAACCACAAAAGTAGTAAACTCATTTCTAAACACAAAGACAGTTATTCTGCAGACTCACGTTGCTGCTGGCCTGCGCAAGGGCCAGTGGAGACTTGTCCTGCAGTACATTGAATGGACTTGTATTGCCGCTGGATGGTGACGAGTTCATCCTTAAGAAAACAGGATGACTTCAGAATTCAATGAGCTTTTCCTTGTGGGATGTGCAGAACTACATATTTTCAAAACCGACTAATTGACGCAATATTTCCAAGAATCTTTTGCCATGCAAACTGCCTAACTGATAAAAGAACAGCATGCCAAAACACTGCTGCTAAAATATCAAAAGTCATATTTGAAAAACGTATTAAATATAGAAGGGAAAAACCTTAAACTAGTTGACCTCACTAATTAACTAGTAATTTGTTGGATGACTAGTTTACCTTCAACCCATCCGTAATTGCCATAGCTTGTAATTTTTCACTGTAAATCACATATAATAATGTATAATAGTGATATAATAATGGAAAGGAAGCTGCTTAATTGGTTTACCTATTATAGTCCATTATCTCATTAGCGATTTGAGTCCCTATGCACCCAGCGTAAATCATGCCAGATGCACTGGAGATCCCTGGGATGATTGGAACTTGTTGAGACTTCTTGGCATCATCTACAAAACAAAATACAAAAATGACTATCAGACCAGAGTCAGATATGTTTAAAGTTATCATATGTTTAAAATGATAACAGAAGCTTGCTAAACACAGGGGGGAAAGTGCCGTTTGATGTCCTTTGCAAGACTTAGCAGGTATCTTGCTAACGTCCCCCTTTTTTTTGCAGGCAAAAGGCATACAAGCACAGTTCAAACGAAACAAAACAAAACAAAAAAACAAAACAAAAAGCAAAGCATAACAAAACAGAAACAAAACATAAAACAAAAAGCCAAGCAAAACAGAAACAAAACATAAAACAAAAAGCCAAGCAAAAAACAAAACAACCCAAAAAATAAAAAAACAACAACAACAACAAAAGAAACACAAAACAAAAAAACAAAACATAAAACAAAACAAAAAGCAGAGCATAAAACAGAAACAAAACAAAACAAAAAGCACACGCCTAGAAACTAAACATATTTACAACATTGGTAGATCTAAATACTCACCCTCCGAGGCCTTGGAACTGCTAGGCTGCTCGGCTTTATCTCCTGATCCACTTGGATTACTTTTGCCGCTGAGTCAGGCAGAAAAAGAGTCGAGAAATAATCTGTTATCTCATCAAATTTGGTTGCGACAGGTTGAATCATGACATTGATACTGATTAATAGCAAAAATGGGCTGTTAGGGGGAACAAAAAAAATGGGATGCTGGTACTTACGATATTACTGTGTTGGTTGACACTATGTATTCTACTTCTTTGGTCCAGGGATTTATAAAACTAAACCACTGACTTTGCAAGGTGACGAAAGAGCCATATTTAGTTTTGAACTTATAGCAATTTGTCTCGATCTTCTCTTTACTCCTCAGCACTGTAAAAAGCAGCAACCAAAATGACATATTAAAGGGATAGTGCACTCAAAAATAACATTTCTGACATTTACTCACAAAACCAGTAATTTCAATCCCATATGACTTTTCTTTTCAAAAAATAATGATCACATATTTGCATATAATGAAAGTAAATGAGGATCCAGGCTGTCAAGCTCCGACCAAAAAGCATCAAAAAGCAGTCAATATAACTTGTGTTATATTCATTCATTCATTGTTTGGAAGAGTGGTCAGTACAGTCAACATTCCTTCTTTTATTTTATCCAAAGAAGAAAGAAATTTATACAGGACTGGAATTACACAAGTGTGAGTAAACAATGATGTATTTCACATGAAACTCAGAAAAGGTATTAAATGTCACATTTAATTGTATATACATGTAATCCAATATAAATCTACAAACCCGATTCCAAAAAAGTTGGGACACTGTACAAATTGTGAATAAAAAAAGAAATGCAATAATTTACAAATCTCATAAACTTATATTTTATTCACAATAGAATATAGATAACATATCAAATGTTGAAAGTGAGACATTTTTAAATGTCATGCCAAATATTGGCACATTTTGGATTTCATGAGCGCTACACATTCCAAAAAAGTTGGGACAGGTAGCAATAAGAGGCCGGAAAAGTTAAATGTACATATAAGGAACAGCTGGAGGACCAATTTGCAACTTATTAGGTCAATTGGCAACATGATTGGGTATAAAAAGAGCCTCTCAGAGTGGCAGTGTCTCTCAGAAGTCAAGATGGGCAGAGGATCACCCATTCCCCTAATGCTGCGGCGAAAAATAGTGGAGCAATATCAGAAAGGAGTTTCTCAGAGAAAAACTGCAAAGAGTTTGAAGTTATCATCATCTACAGTGCATAATATCATCCAAAGATTCAGAGAATCTGGAACAATCTCTGTGCGTAAGGGTCAAGACCGGAAAACCATACTGGATGCCCGTGATCTTCAGGCCCTTAGACGGCACTGCATCGCATACAGGAATGCTACTGTAATGGAAATCACAACATGGGCTCAGGAATACTTCCAGAAAACATTGTCGGTGAACACAATCCACCGTGCCATTCGCTGTTGCCAGCTAAAACTCTATAGGTCAAAAAAGAAGCCATATCTAAACATGACCCAGAAGCACAGGCGTTTTCTCTGGGCCAAGGCTCATTTAAAATGGACTGTGGCAAAGTGGAAAACTGTTCTGTGGTCAGACGAATCAAAATTTGAAGTTCTTTTTGGAAAACTTGGACGCCATGTCATCCGGACTAAAGAGGACAAGGACAACCCAAGTTGTTATCAGCGCTCAGTTCAGAAGCCTGCATCTCTGATGGTATGGGGTTGCATGAGTGCGTGTGGCATGGGCAGCTTACACATCTGGAAAGGCACCATCAATGCTGAAAGGTATATCCAAGTTCTAGAACGAACAACATATGCTTCCATCCAGACGTCGTCTCTTTCAGGGAAGACCTTGCATTTTCCAACATGACAATGTGAGACCACATACTGCATCAATTACAACATCATGGCTGCATAGAAGAAGGATCCGGGTACTGAAATGGCCAGACTGCAGTCCAGATCTTTCACCCATAGAAAACATTTGGCGCATCATAAAGAGGAAGATGCGACAAAGAAGACCTAAGACAGTTGAGCAACTAGAAGCCTGTATTAGACAAGAATGGGACAACATTCCTATTCCTAAACTTGAGCAACTTGTCTCCTCAGTCCCCAGACGTTTGCAGACTGTTATAAAAAGAAGAGGGGATGCCACACAGTGGTAAACATGGCCTTGTCCCAACTTTTTTGAGATGTGTTAATGCTATGAAATTTAAAATCAACTTATTTTTCCCTTAAAATGATACATTTTCTCAGTTTAAACATTTGATATGTCATCTATGTTGTATTCTGAATAAAATATTGACATTTGAAACTTCCACATCATTGCATTCTGTTTTTATTCACAATTTGTACAGTGTCCCAACTTTTTTGGAATCGGGTTTGTATGAGGATCCCTCTGAGGCATTGGCCTCATGTATCTGCCATTGAAAGCTGTTCTAATGTTCTTTAGTAGTAAGACTAATAATGATTAATGATGGATGATGAGGATTTGGCAAGCCGTGTCCTTCTCTGTACAAATGTTCTAGGCGATCGGTCCAGTTTCTTGGAAAATACTTTCAGGAAACTTTGTTTACAGCTCCAGTGTTCCTAAAAGTAAGAATCTAGATGAACTGTACCTTTTCGGTGTCTATCTGCCAAATGAGGCAGGTCGTCCAGGTGGAAGTATTCATAGCAGGATGTGCCTAGCAGTTCCTGGGGTAAATAACCCAGAATAGTGGTGGCTCTGTATGCATAACACAAATGGACATCAGTTATTAAATCACATTTTTTTCACTGCACATGAAATGTAAAAGGTGATGTGTGTAATTTTTTCAATGTTAAATACTTTCTCCTATCACAACATGCAGAGGCAACTGTAAGTAAACCATTGATAGGTTGATTTCCCAAAGAAAGTGTAAACACTGTGGCACTATCAAACCTTTTCATTTGAGAATCTTGGCTATCCTGATATGACAACAATGCTGTGAGTTTGGGGCAGGACTATCTGTATTTCCGACCAATGGCAGAAGATGAGAGTGTTTTAGAAAAAATAAATAAATAAATAAATAAAAAGACAGTTTCAAAGCAGTCATTATATTTGGTACACCAGAAATTGTACAATTCAGCTTCAATTATCATTGAACGATATTAAACTTGAGCAGATTAAAAAGTAAAAAAGCTAGAATGATTTTGTATAATTAATTTACATAGATTACTGTAAAATACCATTAAGTACTAAATCTATCAAGAAACATGGTGCATGATTTACTCTAACTTTCACTCAGAAGCTGCTTTTAAAGTAGAAAGGCTGAAATAGTATTTTCTTGTAAATCATACTCCAATTTTGTTTTACATATTAAATGAATACCAAATAATTAAATACAATTGTCTCCCTTTAACTAATACAAGATTTGAAAAGAAAACGCATGCCGCCCTCTAGTGAGAATGATGTGTTCATGTACAGTCAACTTACTACTGAATGAATGAGGGTAATTACATACTGTAGGACTATTTTTGTGTAAATTACTATGATTATGTGCACAAACAATTATTAGTCCAAAAAAAAAAAAAAAAGACTTTTACTTCTTCCTAAAGCAAGAGTAAACTAACCGTTGATCCACGAAGGTGAATTTGCCATCCATGGTGAAGCGGGTGACAAATTCAGTGGGCTTGACCTTGATCTCTCCGTTGGCCTGCGGGAGGGTGTGGGGGTGCACACGGCCCACTGCTACCAGGCAGCTGAAGTGGGAGCTCTCTTTGTCCACCTCAGCCTCCCCCTCCGTGCCCAGCTGGCGCGTGGGCCAAATGCGCATGTAGCCCGTGCAGTGCACAGTGCAGTACCGCTGGGACTCTAAAGGGGCAGCCAATCAGCACAGAGTCAATTTACACGTGAGCTGCGAGCCAAATGTTCCACCATATGTTGTTAAAGAGGGATACAAAGGTGCACGTTTCCTTCCCTTTTCGATTTGCTTGATTTAATCTAAAAACGTGCGGTGAGAAATATCTGACACATTTTTTTTTTTTTCAGTATTGTGCCAAAAGTGACACGTAACAAAGCTTAAATATAAGCTTTTGCTTAACATGTTGAACAAGCTGTAATTTTGAAACACTAGTTTATAATGCATGTCAATGCATAAAAAGAATAAACATGGCTTTACAGGTTTGTCTGAATGACTAGTCAACTAACTGCTCGGGCCAGTTTGGAAAAGACTATGCTCACCAAGAACAGAAACATCAATGCTATCCAAGTCCAGACAGCACAGCACAACACTTTCCAAAGTGAAGTCACTATCCAACTATCCAAGTTTGTAGGGATACAGCTGTCAGAATAAAATCCCACAAGCTGTGCTCACACTACTGCATGTGGCGAGAAGAAAGAAGAAAAGATGACGCGTGTAATGGAGTAAAAATGCAGGCCACGTCATCAACACGTCACAAAATGACCACTTGGATGTTTGGTTCTCAGCAAGAACAGAGACATGAAGATGTTTTCCGCTCATTGGCGGACTGAAGTCAAGGAAATTGTAACTTAATTTCACTTTTTTCATAATTTTCAATTATTTTTTACAGAGCAATCATAACAGACTTCAGTAATGGGTTTTGATTTGGTTTCATGAACACAAGGCTCTTCTGATTCACTTAATGCCATCACTGGAATTAGAAAACTACCTTTAACAACTTGATTGTAAAAACAAGATGAGCTCCTGATTTTTCCTAACTGTAATTCTACTGACCTTTCTTTTTTGAGGCACCCGCCTGAAAGTCCTTCTCCTCTTTGATGGCAACTTTGTTGTACTTCATTCGGCAGAAGAATGAGCGCCGGGCTCCAGAGCAAAGACGAGTCGATCCGAGTGGGAGCTCAGCCTGCACCTGCAACCCCGCTACACACACAGACACACACATCAGAGAGAGTTGGATTGGTCAAAGGAATGCTTCCCCCAAAAATGCATGTTCTGTTATCATTTACTCACCCTCATGTTATTCCAAATCCTTACAAAAAGCAATCCTATTTTCCCTATAAAAAGCAATCTTATGGCTTCGGAAGACTTCAAATAGAGTCACATGGACTACTTTTATTGTGCTTTTTTTGCCAGGATACAGGTACATGTGGGAGAATTAATAATGAACTATGAATGAATAATAAACTATCACTTTAAACACTCATACATACACTACCATTCAAAAGTTTGGGGTCATTATGATTTTTTTAAAGAAACCAATGCTTTTATTCACGCATTAAAGTGATCAAAAATGTAAGTAAAGACATTTCAAATTATAAAAGACTATTTCAAAAATTGTTTTTGAATTTTCTATTCATCAAAGTCATGAAATGCATTCTAGATTATAGTTTCCACAAAAATATTAAGCAGCAATTGTTTTCAACACTGATAATAAGAAATGTTTCTTGACCACCAAATCAGCATATCAGAATATAAGGATCATGTGACACTGAAGACTGGAGTAATGATGCTGAAAATTCAGCTTTTCATCACAGGAATAAATTACATAGCTATTTTAAATTGTAATAATATTTCAATATTAAATTAGTATTTAATTAATATTGAATTTCACAATATTACTGTTTTACTGTATTTATGAAAAAAAATAAAAAAATAATTTAAAAACAAATCAGCCTTGGTGAGCATAAGAGACTTCTTTCCAAAACAACTTATGAATGGTAGTGCTTACTTTGTTTATTAATCAGATTGAACACAATGTGCATGGAAAGACATAAAACTGTAGAAGCACTTAAGAAAAACATTTAGGAAGCATACACACAAACTTGACACAGAGAACAACATTAAAATGTTTACTTTTGGCATCTATGAGGCGCTCCCGCGGGTAGAGTTCAGAGGCAGAAAGCTGTTCCTTCACTTTTCCGATGTCCTTTGGATGAACATAATCAAACAGGCTCTGTCCAATTAACTCCGTCTGGGGAGAAATATATTCAAATGAGCCATGATCTGACTAATATTTTCTGCTAACAACATCATCAGCTTAATCATTTATCACCGGGTAAACAAATGCATTTATTTATTTTTAAATGGCCTTCAAAAAAAATAAAATAAAAAATACAGTACCAGTCAAATGTTTGGACATGCTAAGCTGTTTCTCATGATCTCATAAAACCTTTTAAACAAAAATCATTTGAGATATATATACATATAATTATTTTATTTTTAATTGAGCTGACAATATGTCTGAGATGAACAAATAGAATAAGACTAGATTAGTGACTTTTCAGATCTCTGCAGCAACTTTTTCAAAAAAAAGAGAATAGCGACAAATCTAGCGACTTTTTGGACTGTTAAATCATACTTGTTCCATTGTCTGACAGAAAATATGTAAATAAGAACAGCTTTATTGGACATTCAGCTATATATTATATTAAAATTATAGTATGTGAGCATGGATTATGAGAGAAATCAGATATAAACTGCAGACAGTTTAGCGATTTTTTGGAGCAGCCTTTAGCTACTTTCCACTGAAAATATTTGGCAAATATTTGGTCTTTTTTTATAGTCAAATTCTCCTACCCGACTGTAGTTGAGGATTTTTGAAACAGATTCTGAGACGAAGACAATTTTTCCACGATCACAGCCAACCACAAAGAGAAATCCATCCGCAGCCTGGACAAGAGAGGGAGATATCATTTAGGGTTAATGTTGTAATTTCGCAGTAGCAAACAGTCAAAATGGCCTGTTTAAACAAAAGCTATTTTTGGACACTCTTCCACCCACATCATCAATAATTTGTTGTGATATTTCTTCTCCTATATTACATATAGCTTTAAGACATAGCTCTCTAAATTGTAGGACCTACCCTTAGGACAAGGTGCTTGAGCTCATCATCTGGGAGGAATGCAGGTTTGTAATTAGCTTCTGCAAAGGAGTTGGTCGCTCCTGAAAAACAGGCACTCCGTTACACTCAAGAACATTCATCACTGTATAACAATGTTTGTTTTGAAATACATTTCAATATTAGCTCAATATTAGTCTTTGTGCATGCTAGTCCACACAAAAATCTAATTGTGAAGACATTTGACAAGCTTACCTTTGAGTGATTTGAGGTGCTGGACAGCCATTCGTAACACAGTGAGTTTGTCAAGCTTGCGGGACATGGGGTTACAGGTGGGAATCATTGCTGCCAACTCGTCAATCAAGTTATTCATCTTATCTCGCCGTCGTTTCTCGATCTGACTATGAGGTTCCCTACAAGATGACATTATGTCGTAAGTACCACGGTACTCAACTTAGCTGAAATATAATGTCACTAAACAACAAACTACTTTGGTGTTTGAGTTTCAATGACAGTTGAAATTGCAAATAAAAAGGAGAATGAATAAATAAATAATCAAATAAATAAATCCTCATAAAATTTAGAGACAATAAGTACCTGATGCACTTAATTTTTAAGTGCTGGTCATCTCCTTCTGATCTATAAAAACAAAATAATTAAAGATATACAGATGTTAAAAATAAGGAATAAAACTGTGGATAAATTTTGAGCCATACTGAGTATTGATAATGGGCATAATACCTTCCCTGATCGTCCTCCATATCCTCGTCTAGATTTGATGCAGATTTTGTTTCTCTGGAAACAAAGTGGTGAGATGATTAAAGTGACTCATGAAATTCTGCAGTAATTCTAAGAGGACATTATACACAGACCACGCACTTCCCTTTCCAACACATCTTGACTCATTCAGAAAAGCAGAATTGGGGCTAACAGGACAAACAAGAGGATATTACTCATACAAATCAGCTGTAAAATCCCAATATATAACAACAAATGTATTATACTCTCACACCAACACGCATACTCTTTCTAGACACTAGGACTGGGCGGTATGGCGTATAATCGACATTTATGTGGGAAGGACTGTTTCGCGTTATTTACCAAAAAATGAATAAATAAACAGAATAATGCAAAAATCAAAGAGGCAGAGATAAGTAAATATATAAACACAAATTAAACACAAAAGATTAGTTGTTTGCGGCTATAGTACAACTTCACAACTCACAGAATTAATAGAATTAAACTGATATGCAAGTATGAAACCAATCAGAATTAATAAACAGAACTACCTATTTGTATGTTTTAAAGTTACACAATATGAGGATGCTGTTGCACTGCTGTCATACTCATTAACTTATGAACAAACATTTGTTCTGCCTATGAGCTTCTAAATGAACAAAGAAAATATACAAATTAGATATATAGCATTAAAGAATTTGAAATAAATAGGAAAAAAAATTCAAAGAAAGAAGTCTCTTATGCTCACCAAGGCTGCATTTATTTGATTAAAACAATACAGTAAAACAGTAATATTGTGAAATGTTATTATTACAACTTAAAATAACTTTTTAATAAATAATTAAAATGTAATTTATTCCTGTAATGGCAAAGATAAATGCTCAGCAGCCATTAACTCCAGTCTCCATTGTCACACGATCCTTCAGAAATCATTCTAATATGCTGATTTGCTGCTCAAGAAAAATTATTTTTGCTATTACAGCTGAAATCTGTTGCACTCTTTGCTTAATATTTTTGTGAAAACCATTATACACTTTTTCCAGGAATTCTTGATGAATAGAAAGTTCAAAAGAACAGTATTTAATTGGAATAGAAATCTTTTGTAACATAAATAATCATAATAATTAGATTATTTAAAATAGGCATTACCACAATGTTTCATCTTTAATTTTATTTTACTGCAAAAATAACAATATTGCCAAACCACCAGCCAAATATTGCCAAACCACCAGCCTCTACTAGAGACAAATAAAAAATATTTTAAAATGTACTTACGGGATGTCCATGCTGCCTTTCCGTTTCCTGGGCAGCTCCATGCCTGAAGCCATGCCGGAGGCTGAGGTGGGGGTCATCAAACCAGACAGAGAGACAGAGAGGCCCTGGGGTTCTTCCTCTAATGCATCTCCTGCCATTAATGGGAGGGATTTATTTTAGTAAAGTGACAAAAAGAAACTTGCCAAGAACACAATTTGAAGCAGGCAGGACTTCAATGTTAAACTACGTGCTACATATTGGAACCAGGGCACTGTGGAACAGATTTCATAACAGACATCTAAAGAATCAGACCATCTGTAATCGGCGCACAAACCCAGTTTACAACTGGTTCTTAGAAACAGAGGAAGTTCAGAGAGAACTACTTACTACCACAATATTACAGACAAACCTACTTCACCACCACAAGAACTTGCATTACTCTTTCCTTTATGCTCATCTATCAGCCCATTTAGACAATGAGGCATCAATTAATATACAGTCTTTGGCTTCCTGTACAAACACGGCTTTAAAACCAGAAACGTACTTATGTCTATTTACATAATAACCAGTATCCACAACTGAGGACAAAACACCAGTCAAACACTAAGACCATACATCCACTGAGTTCAAACAGCTTTAACTTCTGGGTTTGTAAATTTATGTAGTTGCTGTGGAGTTGATTCAACTTATCAACTAGCACGTGCCGTCAGGTTAATCGTTTGTGCAAATCCAGCATTGAATTGACCCTCGTTTTTGAAGCAGTCCGGTGTAAAATGATGGCAACAACACTCTTCTACAACAACTCTTCCTCTTCTCTAAAGCAGCCCAACATGGCCTCGCCCCCTTCGTTGCGTGTTCTCGGGGCAGTATTCAACCTACGAAGAAAGTGTAACACTGCGTTCCATTCGGAAGGGCTCATCCCTATGCCCTCATCCCTTCAAAGGGTTTACCCTCTGGAGCTTCGAAGGGATGAAGGGTGTAGGGGTCAAAAAAACTCTTTTTTTGTAACGCACTTCTGCGTCATCTTAACGAGACAATCAAGGAGGAGCAGATCATGCAAGCTGCGCCCTATGTTTAACGTTAATTTATTTATTTAGGTTTATCGCACCATATTGTATGTGTCTGTATTTTAAACATTTGAATGGACTGATAAAGGGAGCTGAAAAGTATTTTTGTTGAAGTACAATGCCGTTTTGACCATAACAATGTGCCAAATATAACTTATATAAATATTACAGTAGTATAGAAAAATATTATATATACATTTATAGGTAAAATCGAACTCCTAGCCTCCTGTACCCATTCTGTGACATCAAACAACTTCCCTGTGCAAAGGATCATGGGGACCTGAAGGATCATTCCGAAGGGCCCTTTGAAGTGGCCAGTTTTGAGCACATCGGTTTGGAACGACCCTTCAATATGGCGGCCATGAATATTTTCACTCCGAAGTGCCCTTTGGAGGGCGATATATCCCGTTTGGAATGCACCGTCTAACTCCTGCAGTTAAAAAAACGCTACGTCCTACGCCTTCCCTATTCAACTTATGGAAAAAGTGTAACTGACGCGACTCCAGTTTACACTTTTCGTAACTTGAATACGGAAGGCGGTCTGGCGCAAGCTAGATATTTTACTTCATAACTTGTTAAATATGGATTTTTTTTTTTTACACAAACGCAACGCTTCTCTCAGGAGGCCTTTATTAACCCCCCAAAGCTGTGTTGAGAACACGTTTATGATGGATGGATGTGGATGGAAGCACTTTCTTCAGCTCATACTCGTTGATCCCGCTCACTGCCATTATAAAGCTCTGATGTGTCAGGATATTTATTAATATATCTCCAATTGTGTTCATCAGAAAGAAGAAATTCATATACACCTAGGAGGGCTTGAGGGTGAGTAAAGCTTGGGGTAATTTTTATTTGAAAGTGAACTAATCCTTTAAACAGAGTTCTTTAAAAGAAAATATCTCCCTGAACTTTGAGGGTCGTAACATTGCAGATACAATTGCAACATAACACACTAAAGTTAAAAAAGTGAAATCATAATCAACCACCCCTTTATAATGCAGAAGCTGCAATTTAAACAAATGTATTCAAAGTTAAAGGGTAGCCTAAGTATATCACACAAACTCTAGCAGGTGGCTTGGTTCACATTCACAAAATGGTTCCCTTATGAAATGCATTGTGAACGCAAAGTGCTCCAGCTTCTCTTTATTTTCTTATTTGTGCGCTTCCGAAAATTTTCGCCACATCACTATACAAATCAAGAAGAGGGGATGACAACATTTCACAAGAATGGAAAGCATATTAAAAACCACAAACAAACTCTTTTGTTTTCTACCAAACTCAAGATATTAACCAGCCAGAAAGTAAAGAAATGTAAACAGAAATGTTACAAAATGTTATATGATGTTATAAAATTCAATAATGATAATAAATTGTAATGTTTATTCTAATTATCACTATTATTATTATGACTATCAATAATAACGACACTGAAAATGAAAAATTATTATTATTATTATTATTATTATTATTGAAATAATAACTAGTCC
>RJVU01048406.1:7463443-7476308 GCA_003731715.1 Anabarilius grahami | reverse complement strand
AATTCCGACAAGATCTCAGAGTTAAACTGTGTCAGAAAAAATTAATCTTAGTTATGTCAGATAACACTTAAGCAAAACATGGTCAGGTCAAAGTGTCTGAATAATTTTTGGTTCCAAATTTGTATAAATTTTACTTATAGTCCACTGTATGAAGAATTTTTAGGTATAATATGTCACAGTTTACTTTATTTTGCTATCCTCATTTACATAAATGAACTATAGTGTCCTGCACCCACTAGTAAAAAAATATAAAAAATGTCTGAATAATTTTTGGTTTGACTGTATATATATATATATAAGAATAAAGTACATAAAGTAAATAAGTACATAGATATGATGTTTATAGTATATAAATGTTTTCAAACATTTGTGGTGAAGGATTTTGGTAGCATAAATTTGCTAAATATTATTTTTAATCATTTGTTTTTAATATATTTTGATGCCATAATGTTTTAGTGTTTAAAAAACTGTTTACTCTCTGAATTCTTTTTCTAAGAAAGTAAGAAATAAGAAAATATTACATTATAAATGTAAGATTCAAGCTTTTAAATATGACAACATCATGCACAAACCTAATAAATTCACTTTGAACCTTGGCCACTAATTCCAAAACATTATATAGAGTTCTAGGTGTATCCATACATATTTAATATCTACTTCATCTGAAGAGATTAAAAAGCTGAAGATTCCATGTAATATGTCTCTTATATAGATATATGTCTCTTTTCTTGCACAGTAGACAGCTTAATATGTGAGATAATGTAAATAATTTCCTGTGTCTGTGTAATGGCATCTAGCTAGTGTGATCGGGAAAACTGAAACTGAAATCTGGAAAATAAAACATGCAATGTTTATTTTCATTACTACTTAAAACTACTTAATTTTTCCATGTTTAAATTGTACAGGACTTCATTTAGATGTGTGTATTAACTAAGCAGGCATAAAATGCAGAATATTTTAATAAGTCAAAGTAGAGTTGTATAACAGTTGCTCAAGAGCAATGCCATTTTCAAAAGCAACAAATATTATTAATCACATAATAATTATATAAATAAGTGGTGGCTTTTTACCACAGGTTTTATTTGAAAGAATACAATGCTTAGAATGGCATCTGAACATGGCATTTTATTTGTACTTTTTTTGTGGTAAAAAGAGAATAAAGTATTGTCTTGGCTGAATCTTTATAATATATAAGCTGGGGGTATATACATATAGATTTTTAAAAAATCTATATAGGCTTCATTCATGCTTTAATCAAAATTATAAGAAGTATCTGGAGAGTTTTGCATTCATTTAAAATCAAAAACAGAGACGAAAAATAGAGTTTTTCTGATCTGAATAAGTGTGTGCATTGTTCACAATAGAAAAAAACATGCGAGATTCATTTTGAGAATGTACCAGACCAGGACTTCACCTTAAAGTGGCTTATGTGCAAAAACAGCGTTCACAAATAAGGCTCTTGAAATGATTCCTCTTGATCCTCCATTCACGATCTTCCAGTATCCAGCTTTTAGTGAGCTCCTTCCTCTGTGTATGGAAGAACTCAGGTGTGCATTTCAAAATAGACAGATGAAAGTAATTCCTGTGAGGTGGAGGATGAGAGGAAAGATGCAGGTTCAGTAATGGAACAGGTGCGTGCGGGCGAGAGGGGGGAGCACCAAACGCAATGTGACCTTTTCAACGCCACACTCTAGCAACCCTTTGCTGGCCCCCACTGAGCAGAGAATTCACTCTGTCCATCCAGTGCATTATAAATATGGGTAAAGCTAAATTTGCAATCCAAAAAGTGGTCCAGTTCAAAATGTTGCCAAGGCATCTAGCACAGTATCACTACATCAACATGCACAAACCTAATATATTCACTTTTGAACCTTGGCCAGTAATTACAAGTGTATCCATACATATTTAATATCTATGAAGAGATTAAAAACCTGAAGATTCCACATAGGAGCGAGACATACATCTCTTACATATTTCTTGAACATTAATACAAAGTTCTGTCATGAAACTCTAGATGGCACAGGCTGATAGGTCCTTAACTCATTCTGCCTGCAATCACATCATTCTCTAAAGGGCAAAGCTGATTGGTTCCCGCAGTATCGGTTGCCAATGAGCTTGCTGCTCAATCTTCAAATACTCGGTCAGCATTTGCTGTAGCAGTTGCAGCGTACTTTCAGAAACCCTCCACCTTCCCCAGCTCCACCTGTATAGATCTGATACAGGTCATTTATGTATGCATTACTGTACAGCAGCAGCATGTCTTACTTGCTCACAGCAGCGTGTCGTGTATGTATTGGCAGTAGAAAGTCCCGTACTTGCTCTTCAGCAGCAGCAATAACCAACAGCAGCAACAGCATAGCAGATCTATTTTGTCAATACAAAACATATCAACAGTGTCATATCCATTACCATGCCAAACACTCCGGGAGTTGTCATGACAGAAGTCAGCTTAATTTGTGAGAATTTCTTTAAAATTCTTTCATCGTTACTGCAAGCCAATTCTAAACCATTTCTTATCCTATGTTAGGAAGATCGATGGCACTAATGTGGCTGAAGAGGACAACATTGAGCTGACAGAAGATGGCCGTCCAGTGGCAGCCCCTAAACACAGCCCACCCCTTTTGGATTGTGGCTGCTTTGGCCTTCCCAAACGTTACATCATCGCCATCCTCAGCGGACTTGGCTTTTGCATCTCGTTTGGCATCCGCTGCAACCTCGGTGTAGCCATTGTAGAAATGGTTAACAACAACACTGTCTACATCAATGGAACTGCCGTCATGCAGGTGAAACTAGGAAAATATAAAATGAAAATACCAAAATGCCATTCCCATACATCCCTCATCTTATTTTTAATACTATCAAATTTGACTTAAGAAATAAAGTTATTAATAAATGACCACATTTACTTAATTCAACATATTTTATTTTTCATTCTGATTTTAAAAGACTGGCTGGAAATTAAACAAATTTAGAAACTGTTATATTGACAGCTCCAATTTTTAACAGGTTGTGGAAAAAAGGTAAATATAATNNNTTGCACAATTTTTTTCTGCTTAATTTGATCACGCGTTATATTTTTCTCATACAGTAAATGGGTCTTTATACATGAAAACATACAGTGGGTCCCTATAGTAATCAGGTCCTTGAACATTTGAAAACCTAGACAGTTAAGACAATCCCTTAGATTTCTTCAGCTATCAAGTTCAAAAGACCGATTATCTTCTTCTTTTTTCTGGTTTGAATTCTCATCAATGATTTTTCAGTAGTTAGCGGCCACAATTTCCTGTAATTTCCTGTCATAAGAGATATTGGGAGGAATACATGACTCACACACACATATTCACAAGGTCATTTTACTATGCATGACTTGTGATAAATCATTTATATTATACACAATAATGTGCAACAAGTTTTTATTTTTTATTATTATTATATTTTATTTTTATTATAAGCTAATATGGTCTTTTCTGATGTTTGTGTCCTTTAGCCAGCTCAGTTTAATTGGGATCCAGAGACAGTGGGATTGATACATGGCTCTTTTTTCTGGGGCTACATTGTCACTCAAATCCCTGGAGGTTTCATCTCCAATAAGCTAGCAGCTAACAGGTGAGCTTTCGTTTTGCTGCACGGGCCTCCACACCATGTTTAGGAGGAAAACGTATGTTCCATATATGGTATAGTAGCATAGTATAACTCTCATATTACATTCAATGTTCAGAGGTGTTTCAACACCAAAGGGACCACAGTGGTCAGGGCTGTGAGGGTTAAATTTGTGCCTTGTGCTGATTAGAGGGGCGATAGCGGTCTTGTAATAAAAGCCTCACAGGAAAAGAGGACACGTGGTTGACAGAGTTAATAATGAAAGATCCAGCAGCAGATCTCTCGCTGAAACACCAGCCACTAGAATATTACAAGTGTCACTTACACAGTGTTTTGGAAAAAAAGAGGCAGATGGATGGATTAAATGGAGATAAAGGATAAATGAATGAACCAAAATGACTCTCTTCTGTGTGATCCGCTGATGTAGCTGTGAGTGTGCAAGGCCTCTAAAAACGTTAAAATCACAAGCATCACAAGGGATTTTGAGCAAAATGGATTTTGAATGCAAAAAAGGTCTTTGATAATTAAATTGCATGAATATTCAAGGTAAAAACAAATCTTAATTTGGTCAGTCCAGTCGAGTTGCAATGTCCACAGATCATTTGCATATGTATATGATCGATTAGGATTTAAACCCAGGACCCTGTGCATGCTAAATAATAGCTTTACCACTAGACTATCTAAGTAGTACAAAAATGTTTGCCTTTGGTCAGGTCTTATTAAAATACATAAAGCTCCCTATATTCAATTGTAACTCTAATATTCATTAAAATGATGGTTGCACTGACACTTCAAACTATCCAGTGCAATTCTAATGCATTTTGATATTGTCTTGTCAGTTTCTTGAACAAAAAAAAAGGTTGGGCGGGACTTGGTTTTTACATCGGGAATAGATTGGATGGTTGCGGTTGGTTGCCAGATCATTGCTGTGATCTCATTTGAGTGACAGGTTGTCCCGCCCTTGTGCCAGTAAACACATCATCAGAGAAGAGATGTTGTTGCAAGTCGGTGGGGAACATTATTTTGAATAAAGATTATGAGGGCACATGAATTTAAGAAAAAATAATGATGTGCATGGATAAATCATAATCATAAAACTGCAATATTGCATAAAAAAGCATTTCATGGTGACTTTAAAAGTTCTGTCACTTACAAAAATTACTCTTTAGGTGTCACTAACTCACCACTTTATATGATGTCAAGGAGAAACACATTTATATTTGTTATAAAATAAATATTTTATGATTAATGTCTTTCAGAATTCCAGAACTGTTAGATTTATTCATTTCAGTTATTCTGATAATATTATGGAATATTAGCTATCCTGACTGCGCATTTTTTCCCCCACAAAAATTGTTTAATTCTACATTATTTATGGCTGCATTGATTTTACATTGCTTCATTTTGATTCAACCATACCTGAATTAACTAACATTACCGAATGTCTCTGAATTGTTCCTCAGGGTGTTTGGAGCAGCCATTTTCTTGACGTCAGTGCTAAACATGTTTATTCCGTCAGCTGCCAGGGTTCACTACGGCTGTGTCTTGTTTGTGCGAATCTTACAAGGACTGGTGGAGGTGAGTGGTCATCAGTGACCTCATCTTCACATATGTCACGTCATAAAATATTTACTTGTTAAATATTAATTTACATATAACATAACTTCGTATATTACTCATTCATTGTGAATGGTAAGTTATTGATCAGTGAAAAAAAAGTAAATTCTGTCATCATTTACTCACTCGAATTTCATTCTAATCCCGTATGAGTTTTTTCTTTTCTGGAACACAAGATAAGAAGAGTATATTTACACTGTGTTTTTCCATATGCAATTTTTCAAGCTCTAAAAATAGCTTTTAAGGCACCATAAAGTAGTCATGCACTATAGTCGGTTGAATCCATACGATACGTAGCTTTTGATTGACGACGATTCATTCAAGAAGTCATTATATGGGCGAACTGTTCCTTTTAGTATTAAATGGTCATTAGAATCAGTCATTTTGGTTTAAAAATAATAATAAAGCATACTAACAGTACATGATGTTAACAGGGCGTCACATATCCTGCCTGCCATGGGATGTGGAGCAGATGGGCTCCTCCATTGGAGAGAAGTCGTCTGGCTACTACCTCGTTCTGTGGTGAGTAGGTTTGTGACATAGGCTAGGCCTGTTATTTATAAATGGTCAGGAGACAATTAATTTAATACAAGAAAATTATTTACTCTATCAATGTATCTACGAAACGAAGCTGAAGCATAATGACCATTATGTCTCTGAGCAACACAGTAGCAGTGTTTATATTCCTGAATGAATCAGTGTTTTGAACGAATCGTTTGAGTGAATGATTCTGCTAGTCGACAACTACCCGCAATCACTTGCTGAATTTGGAACCGCATCTTATTCTTACTATTTTAACATTTTTTCTTTGAATATGCAGTTCCAAATTCATTAACTTGTTTAGTTCTTGAATGAAACAATGTTTTTAATGAATCATTTGAATGAATGATTCATTGACTGGCGTAATGAAATAACCTGCAGAAAGTGTCATTTGTTTTGTATTTGTTTTTTTATTTTTTCTCTGTTTTACTGTTCTAATGTCCATCACCCTCTTTTTTTTAAAGATTTTCCTACAAATACCACCAATACCAATGCATGCCTAAAAACAAACAAAGAAACAAACAAAAACACTAAAACCAGCCTAGGCTGTTTGGCTGGTCTTAGTTGGTTTAAACTGGATGTAACTGGCTTAAGCTGGTCTCCCAGTCTGGTCAAACTGGTGTCCACCTGGTTTTAGCATGGTCTCCTAGCCTGACCAGTCTGACCATTTAAAGAAGTGACCAAAACCCCTCTAAAACCAGCCTGTTAAACCAGCTTTGACCAGACTGGAAGAGCTTAGGCTGGTTTTAGCTGTTTATGTTTTCAAAAGGGATGTGTCTATACCTGTTTCTGCATTAGAAGTAAACACTCAAGACTGCCCACAGTCTAGTTGACCAGTGTCAGAGCCAACTGAGGGTCTATATTCCAATGCTCATTACCCCTCAAAATGCATTCAAACAGCCATCTTCCACAATAAACAGGTGCCATGACAACCTCCGCTTCAAACAGCTCTTGACATGACCACTAAATGAAGATGGTCTGTACACAGCTTCACCTTCTGTATGTGTAAGAGGCTTTCTCCAGATGACACAAATGAAGCAGCGCCCTCCTCTATGTTCAAAAGCTCACTCAAGAAACCTCTCCTGCGCCAAACAGGAAGGTTTACAAGTGCATCCAGTAATAAAATATACATTAAGACACCTTTTCATTAAAATCCCATCTCCTGCAGCTGTCCTGTCCTTCAGACAGAGGCACGTGTTGCAATAGTTGCATATGCAACTGAGTTGACAAATCTGTTGCTCCTGTGAGTTTAATGAAGGACTTGAATGCCTTCTGGCATTTATTTAATATGAAGCTAAATGTAAAATTTAATACAGTAAAAATTAACAAAACCAAATCTGCTCTCTCAAAGCTGAATAAACCACTCAGTTTTCCTCTGTGAGCTTTGAGGTAACCCCCGCAATGGCTTCAAATGATTGAACTGTCATGCGAGGTGAATATTACAGGTTGATTAATGCCCTCCCTTTTAATTTAACTTTCTTAATTAAGCCTGTGTGTGTGTGTTCTGGTTGACAGGATCTTATGCAGGAGCTGTGATAGCCATGCCACTGGCTGGAATATTAGTGCAGTATGTGGGCTGGCCCTCTGTCTTCTACATATATGGTGAGTTAGGACAGGGAAAGCCTTTGAAATGCATTGGTTAAGAATGATTTATACACCAAAAATCAGCAATGACATCAATGATTCAGATTTTTTTTTCCAGCTGTATAACATTCCAAATATGTACATTTTCATTCTTTGCCCTTATTTATGAACTGATTTGCTATATAAAATGTCAAGAAAATCAGAATAATTTATTTTCACATTGTATACCAGTGAATCACTTTGAACTGAATCAAATCAAATTTAGTTGAACTCAGTTAAACAGAATGGAACTGAACTGATTTAATAAAATTCAGTTATATCAAACTCAGTAACATGGTATAAATACAGTGTGACACCAATAGCAAAAAAAAATTACAATTTGCACAAGTAAATGTATTGCTCAAATATACTGCATTTAGTAATATGTGGTTCTGTGCTCATATCCAGGTGTGTTTGGCATTATATGGTATATTTTCTGGCTCCTGCTGGCTTATGATAGCCCAGCGATACATCCCACTATCAGTGAAGAAGAAAGAACATATATAGAGACCTCTATTGGAGAAGGAGCCAATTTAATGAGTTCTACTGAGGTACTTCAAAGTCTTCTTTCATGCATTCGGTACAACAAACTTTATAGTCAATTTAATGTTCAGATGTAATGCCTTGAACAGAGAAGGAGGTTTTTCCATATGTTTATTAATATATTCTCTTTGTAGAAATTTAAAACTCCTTGGCGTGAATTCTTCACATCTATGCCTGTCTACGCCATCATTGTGGCAAACTTCTGCCGCAGCTGGACCTTTTACCTTCTGCTCATTAGCCAGCCTGCGTACTTTGAAGAGGTCTTTGGGTTCCCCATCAGCAAAGTGAGCTGTTATGTGATTTACACTTACAGAACCATCAGTCATTTAAACTACCAATCCTTTGCAGTAGCCTCTAGAAACAGGCTAACTAATTGATGTTGGGCTGTTTCAGGTGGGCATTTTGTCAGCGGTGCCGCACATGGTGATGACGATCATTGTACCCATAGGAGGCCAGCTGGCTGACTTCCTGAGGAGTCGGAAAATCCTCTCTACTACAACCGTGCGGAAAATCATGAACTGTGGAGGTATGCTTAGCTCTCCATGTAGCCCCGCCCCAAACTCAGACCACTCGTTGAGAATTCGACCATCACTTACACATATTCTTAATGGTTGCATGAAGTGAGAATGAGAAATTGAATAGGAAAAGGTCTAGAGAGGCATTTTTTTTTGTCGTTGACTGATCTAACTTTTGCCATCACTCATAGGTTTTGGCATGGAGGCCACGTTGCTCCTGGTGGTCGGGTTCTCACACACACGTGCCGTGGCCATCTCATTCCTCATCCTGGCAGTGGGCTTCAGTGGATTTGCGATATCAGGTGACACATGAGACGGGTGTCAGTCATCAGAGTGTCAATCAACATCACCCTTTGCCATTTTGCTTTGTTTGATTCTAACCTTTCCTTCTAAATATGGTAAAATAATTGTAATAAGTTTCTTTGTTGCTCAGTTATAGGAGAAGAACAAAGTATAAAGTGCATGATTTTACAACCTGCAATAATAGTTTCTGAAATTACACAGGAGAACATCTAAATATGTGAAATACATTTTTCTTTTGCAACAGGATTTAATGTAAACCATCTGGACATAGCTCCTCGCTATGCCAGTATTCTTATGGGTATCTCTAATGGAGTAGGCACCCTGTCTGGCATGGTTTGCCCCCTCATCGTTGGAGCACTCACTAAACACAAGGTACTAAGTCAACTTATCCTTGTGCATAGAAAACCATAGTTGTTTTTTTTTTAAGAGATACAAGCCCATGCAAATAGCTTCCTTCTTTAATGATGAAGTCATTTTCCTTAAATTAGATGAGGAGAATTTTTAAGTGTGTGAATATTCCTAAGTATTTAAATACGTGACATGAATATTTATAGCAGTGTTGCTCAACTAGTCAGCCGGGGCCCACTAGGGGGCCTCAGCAAACTTCCAAGAGGGCCTCAAGTAAAAAAAAGTAGTTAAATTAATAATTATTATTAATATATTAAAATAATTGAACTCTAATCTAAACTAAAAGATGTAAATGGACATTTATTTTTATATAGTATTAAAATATAATGTGAATATAAAATAATAATAAAAAAATATATTTCTCCCAAAACTTTTTTTTTTGTATTATTATAATTATTGAAGAACAATTCTTGAAAATTCTCAAAATGAATTGTGGTCATTTATTTTTAAATACATTTATACTCCTACTTTCTATTAATAAAAAAGCTTGAAAACAAGCAGCTTTGTCATAATTTATGGCAGAAATGATCTATATTTGGGGGCCTTTGAGTCAAAAAGGTTGAGAACCACTGATTTATAGTGCACTGCAACTGTAATAATTTTTTACACAGGTAACCAAAAATGTACTAATTTTAATTCATTAATGTAAGAAAAACATAAATAAATAAATAAAATAAAATCAACATGACTACATTAGGTTATGCCAGCAAAAATATTTTTTATTGATCAGGTAGAAATTACTCTTTAAGGTAACAACTGCACATTTTCACTTTTCTACAGTGTAATAAAGTTATTATAAAATCTAGAAAAGCAACCAGAAGGTTTTAGGTTCAACCCCAGACTCAACAGAGCTAACAAGTTCACCATCAGCTTTATTTTGCTTTGGAACAAAGCACTTAACTCTAAATTAACCCTCAAATAACAAATAAGCATATTGTTTGTTTTACACAAATATATATTGCATATCCTCATTACATTTCTGTCTTCAACAGACTCGCCTGGAGTGGCAGCATGTGTTTGTGATCGCTTCCATGGTGCATTACACTGGCGTGATATTCTATGCCATCTTTGCCTCTGGTGAGAAGCAGGACTGGGCTGATCCTGAGAGCACTAGTGATGAAAAATGCGGCATCATCGGGGAAGATGAGCTGGCTGATGAGACCGAACCCAAAAGCGACGTTGCCCTGGCGACTAAGCAGAAGACCTATGGAACAACAGACAACTCTGCAGGCCGTAGGCAAGGCTGGAAGAAGAACAAAGGTGTGACCATGCAAGCTGATGAAGATCACGGATCAAATCATTATGAAAATGGGGAATATCAGAACCAGTATCAATGACATTTTGGTTAATAAACGCCCAAGACCGAGTGGTGAGGTGTAGGAGTATTTATTCAAGTAACTGCAGAAATAACCCCAACAAGGGACTACAACATTCCACTTGACATTCGACACAACAGTATATTTGAGTTGTGAAGAAGTATTTTGGATGGCTTTCTTTATGATTTCACCCTGCTGTAGAGCCTGAAGGAACAGTCAAGTGAGAATGATCTGTGAGTAGTTCATTTGACATGATGGAGATTTGTAGCTGAAAAGAAAGTTTCAACTGGAGTCTACACTACCGTTCTAAAGTTGGTCAGTAATATTTTTTGAAAGAAATTAATATTTATAGAGCAAGGATGCATTTAATTGATCAAAAGTGGCAGTAAAGGCATTTATAATGTTACAGAAGGTTTCATATAAATGCTGCTCATTTAAACTTTCTTTTCATCAAAGAATCCTAAAAAATGTATCACAGTTTCCACAAGGATCATGTTTTTAGAATGATTTCCGAAGGATCATGTGACACTGAAGACTTGAGTAATGGCTGCTTTGCCATAACATGAATACCTTACATTTTAAATATATTAAAATAGAAAAGTTATTTTAAATGGGGGTTATGCGCAACTAAATTTCTCTGTAAAACAGTAGTGTATATATAGTGGTCCCAAAAGGTGGATACTTAAGTGACACTTAAAAATGTCTGAATGTCATTGCATTAGATACAGTAATACATATCAAAACATGTGGCATCTGCTATCAAATAATTCTAGACCTTTTCCTAAAACTAATTTGAACTGCAAATAGTCCTAATTATATTACTTTTTGTGAATCATTTGTTCAAAAAGTGTGCTTGTGCTATATTTCTAAACATTTCCAAAATAAGTGCCACTGGATTTGATATTTTTGTACCTATGCAATGACATTCATACATTAAACTTTTGAGGACACTGTAATTCAGTCTAGCAACTGAACATAAGTGAACAAATGGATGGGGGAAAAAACCAAAAAAAAAAAACAGAACAATACATTGACATGCAATCTTTACAGTAAAATAGACCATGCTAGAATAAATTAAACTCAATTTTAAATCATAATTTTGTCCCAAAGTCTTTTTTATATCTACTGTACTATAAGGCTGACAGCAAAAAAATTGCATCAGTTCTTTTTTATTTGATTATTTTATGTTTTCATTGTTGTCAGCTATGCAAAGAAAGCAGACGTATAGTGCATAAGCAGGATTTCCATGGCTTTTCTTGCATGCAGTTGTGCAGCCTCCACAAACCTTTTTGCTGACTTCGATTAACATCTCAGAAAATATCGTTTCTTGTATTATCATGAAAGTTAATAATGTTCTGAAAAGGGATGTGAATTTAGTGGAATGCCTTTGAAAAATTCAGTATGACCATTAATATCTCATAGTTCAGTTTATCGTTTACATATGCTTATAGGTGGAAGAGCTTGGATGGAGTTTATGTTTGGTTGAATATATAGAAATTAACCATTTTATTACTGAAGAACTTATTAAATTGAATATGGATTTCATAAAAAAAAAAAATCCAAAATGTGCCTGATTATTTTTCTTTTTTTGCACAATACCTGTGATGAAGACATTTCATTGCTTACATGGATGTCAAGATGATTGTTTGAAATGTGCACTTTACCATTGCATCACTGTAACTGATGTCTCTTTAAATGTTTATTTGGAGGAGAATAAAAAATGCTTTCAACTGATCTTTTATTTTAATACATTTATGCAGTATGTGATAAAACAATGCCGACATAGTAGGGTTTTAATATACCTTAGAAAACATGCATAATTCATTCTCTTTGGCCCATACATTAGATTACAGCTGCGGTTGCTCTTCTGTTTAAATAGCATCTTACACTATTAATGAGTTGAGTGTGGAACAAAAGAAATCGAAGTACACGTAACCGAGACTTCCAACTCACGCCATGTTCTGTCTCAGAGAAAATAGATGCTTTTCAAATGGCTTGTTTATGCTGGGATTCTTAAATTGGCTCACTTTGTCTTTGTTGGGAGCCAACAGAACTTTCCTGGTTTCTGTCATGTGGGAGTAAACATCCTTCACATAATCGCTATTCTTAAACACATATGTTCACATTCACAGCAGCATTTTACAGTGTACAACAAACTAATCTGACCACCCAAAGCTTTGTGAACTACTTGGCTACAAATATTACAGATTTTTTAATAATCTCTTTCCTGGGGCATTAAAATGACACTTTTTCACAAAAAAAAAAAAAACCTGCCGAACTTCAAATTAATTTATAGAAAAAAATCAATTCCATTTTTTCCCCCAAAAGAAATTCAAAATGTGTATATACAGTATACATTTCATAATTGTTCAAATTAAAGATTAAATAAATAAATTATAT
>RJVU01048406.1:7421710-7463098 GCA_003731715.1 Anabarilius grahami | reverse complement strand
AGATAGATAGATAGATAGATAGATAGATAGATAATTTTTATTTCACAAATTTTTTATTATTATTGTAGTTACAGTAAATAACCCTGATGGGTTGCCATGTTTTATAAAAAGAACATTTAATGACGTCCTTAATGCAAATTTTATTTTATCAAGTTTAAGGAAGAACATTACATAAAAACTTTTAATGTTACTGCCACCATAAAATGTGCAATTAACAGTGCCATCATAATCAAACATAAACCTTATGTCGTTCTTTTGTCATTCAGCCCTAGTTCTCTAGTTCCATTACAGTGACACTTCAGCAATGTGTTTGAATTCAGTGCTCCATCTTTTGATTTGCTTGGTTTACTCTACTATTACGTGTTAACAGGTCTTTTTCAGGTAAATCTTGGGAAAGTTCAAGGTTGTGGACCTTGTTATGGTGTGTAATGGCATTTTTTGTGCCACAGTCCTTGACAGCTCATGTTTAACATGCTGATATGCAGCCTCTCGCTGGTTTGTAGTACTGTTTGATGGTCTTATCTCTACATCTAGCTTTTATGATTTGATGTGAGGTTCTAAAACAGTAAGCACTTTTTATTTGAGATTAACTACCAGATGTCAAACATAAAGGGGCTTTGGGTGATAGCTTCTCTCCATTATTGTACAATAGCGGTTCTCTGAAACACATTTCATCTGTAATTACTCAGAATGTATTAAAGATAGCACATTCTTGCATTATAGACCTTTTAGTTTACTTTGGCTTGGGTTTATCAAACCACATACAGTACATAGAGAAAGATTAAGCGGTCACTATATACACTTGGACACCTCAATACGACAGCAAAGAGTATTTTTGATTTGAAATTTCATTAAAAAAAATGCATTTAAATCTGTTAAAATGGACTTCATGTTTAAAAAACTGCCTGTTCTGTGTGCCATGTGGCTCACAAAATAGCTGAAGTGTTTGATGATAGCATTAAGAGTTTTTTTAATGGAGCCATGAACGTGTCCTTCTCACAAGGCCATCCATACCTCCCCCACCCTCCATGATCAGAACGACTGCTCCACAAACAGCCGCCAGTCTATGGCAAAGGTTTTGTTTATTTCAGTGCTGTCTGTTGACTCAGAAGGGCCCTCTTTGGATGGAGCAACAGCCGGTAAATGATTAAGAGCTTGTTTTTAGATACATCTGCAATTATACAGAGACGCTGGACTTCATCACGTTTTGGTCAAATTTCATCTCACGTGGGGTGTGACTCATGTAAATGTCATGGCATAGAGAAGAAAGTATTCACTCTTGGTTTTATATAGAACCTCAAAGGGTCTGTCAGGCGCTTCATATAGAGAACCTTTCAGGGGTTCATTTTATTTAGTTGATTTTTAACCTTAATTAATTTTTATGAATTAAACAGCTTTTAAACATTTTATCACTTGAAAAAATTTAAATTATACAATCATTTAAGACATTTTTCCTTATATAGAACCTTTTTGGCATATAGTGTTCTTTAAACCACATTAAACCTTTTTTCCTAAGAGTACACCATCTACACATTTGTACACTGAAAAAACAAATGGTGTAAGATTTTACTATTTTAGAACTATTTTAACTCAGAAATTGCTGGTAAAATAACGGCAAGTACACTCTAAAAAATGCTGGGTTGTTTCAACCCATATTTGGGTCAAATATGGACAAATCCAACCGTTGGGTTTAAAAAAGTAATTTAAAGATGTAAACAATGGTTGAGTTTGTCTATTTGCTCCATCCAACCCAGTATTTTTTAGAGTGTAACATTGAATTTAATGTGAAATTTTATAGTAATTTCTTGTAAAACAAAATCTAATAATCTTTACAATGTCAATTTTTTTGTTGTTGTTTTTTTTACAGTGTATTGGTGACTGCCTCAACAAAATAAAACATTATTTCGAGAAAGATATCGGGGGTTCTGCAAACATAAATAAAACATATAGATATGAAATTCTCATTACATTTTTAAAATCTGTTACCGTTAACTCAAGAAGGATTTTTTAAATTATTTTTTGTCATAAATCTTTTTTTTTTTTAGAGGACCGAACATAGTACAAAATGTGCAAAACATTTGAAAAATGTCCAATTTAAATGTTTTCAAAAAATTATAGTATAATAAGCATAATAAGGTTAAATTTTTTTATACATTTTTATTAATATATTAATGAAAATTATAAAGTATTTCTAAAAATTCCTTGGATCTGCAAAGATTGAAAACATGTTCTTATAATCTCAAAGTTAGGAACAGAAATGATGCAAATGCAAACGCATCTTGTAAATGTCATTTCAGTGTGTCTTTGAGAAGCTCTCTGTGAAACAGATCGTCTAAAGTTTAATTCCAGCAATTGACACTAGTGTCACTCTGCCATGTGTTGCCAAATGTGTCATCATGCCCGTTTATAACATCATGAGCCAAGTTGCAGCAATTGGTTATTGAGCAATTTGTCAGACCCTGAAGTAGGCTATACTGTTTTCTTCAGCTCCACATAATATGTAATGTGACCAAATTGCAATGCATAACTTTGAACCAAACCATCAAATATCAAGCTTATAATTTGAAAACAAGTATAGGATATCAAAGTTTTCAGTAATGATCCAAAATGAAAATTTCTATCCAAAAGCTTCAAATTGCATGAGAAACTAGCATTATTCAGTAATAATTTTGTTTACATGAGTGTTATGGTATGCGTTTGCATTACTGGGGCATGTGTTAGGAAGAAGAAGGGTGTGCTGTACTGGTTATCTCTCACTATTAAGGAGGTACTGTAATGCTGCATTTGTAGGCCTGTCAGCCAAAGTTTGGAGCTGATGGGAGAGGGAGGGACTGCTAGTACTCATGAGGAGAAACAGATAGATAGTTTAATTAATAACCACTGTCCCTTTTCCCCATAACCCCATCTGCTCAGAGAACTGTCTAGGTACACAGAATCAACTTGATGCTTCTTTCTAAATACTGATGGCTTTGAATATCAAGACTGGACCTCAGAGCACACCACATCTGTTAAAGCAATAGGTAAGAAAAAAATATTTCTGATATTTGTTACTAAAATAAATCAGCTATGATGGCTTATATAACTTTTGCCGATCAGGGTGGGTGTCGAGATTTACTGATTTGAAATTGCACTGTTGTGGAGACCCTCCGTGTGTACGAGAATGTAAGCTCATGGGAAATTATAGACTGGATTAATTACAAATAAAAATGGGAAACTGGTTGTTGTGACTGATGTATCAATCAATATCGCTAACGATTGAGGCCTGGTCTCATTGTGACACTGTGGCTTTTTCCACATATCATAAATCACAGCGCCGTTACTTTTCTTAAAAGAACTAGTGTTTCATCTTGTATTATTTACAAGTAAGGTGTGAACATCATAAAACTGCACTGCTAATGGAAAAAGAGCATTGCTGCTGGGCATGATGGTGTCTTACCTCCGAAGTATTCATAGAATGTCGCTAGAGCTGTTTTAAATGAACATAAGCAGACATGCTAATAATGATATTTTAATAACTTTTAAAAACAAATCTTCCATGAATGCATAATAACCTGAAAATTAATAATAATGAGTTTGTGTTCAGTTTATGGTTTCTTTAAGTAATAGCGCTGAAGTAAAGTAATTAAAACCTAATTTCGGTGTGCTAACAGTTAAAGTAATTAAAACCTCATTTAAAGTCCCAATGTAGTTGAACTTTGGAACATTAATCTAATATTAGATTTCATTTTAGCCACATACTGTAGGCGAACACAAAATGATCCCTCTCTATCTGTCAGGATTATAAAAGGTTTTTATAAACACTATGGAGTATTAAAAAATGTATCTGGTCTAAACTGGCCTTTACAGAAAATACATCCGAGATAACTGGATGAAATATTGTGGCGTGCAATCAAAACAATCCAAAAAATAATAATATTCCAAAAAAAGGTATAGGTATAAAGGTATAAAAAGGTATAAATAGGTAATTTAGTGATTGAAAAACATGGAAGCAGACATCAATATATTTAGTGCCAAATTGTCCAGAATGACCGTAGCTGGAAGTGGAGCAAAGGTCCCTGCAATCATTTGAAGCATGTCTAGCATTTCCCATTGAAAAAAAACACAAAAAAAAAAAAAAGAAAAAAAAAATCTTTATGTCCTGCATATCTGAAATGACTTCTACACCATAAGATTCACAGGACATTGTCCTCCTGAATGGTTTCCCATAATCACAAAAGGAATCTGAATGAAATCTGAATGATATTGCCGTATAGTATAAAAGGTTAATCACTGTTTTTTGTCCTGAGCAGCAGCACCTAAATCAAAGTGTAACAATTTATGTAAAGTGTTTTACTATATTGCGTCAATACCTTAATTTGCAATAAAACCTGCCTCTATCTGTAAGTAAAGAAATCACTTCCTCCATTTGTTATTGTCTTGAAGAAACTGGATTTCCATTCTGGACTGAGGGAACTTTGAACGCCAAGACTTAACACACAGGCTTCTGGATGAATGAGTGGGTGGGCCATGACGTCAATGTGGTGGGACCTTTACAGATCCCACCCAGCGATGCGTTCCCCCTATCAGAGGGCTCACACTTTTTTGGTGAGTATATTGGAAATTCACACTGATTTCTTTCTTGTTGTTTTGCTAACCCTATATATTTTGCCATGGGTGATGAAATAAATCTCTAAGTCGGACACTATGAAACAATCTAAAGCAAAATTCTGTTATTAGCAGATGCAAAAAAATGAAACTGTCACCTTTAATTTAACAACCACACGTCAGCATGTTTTGTCCTAGATGACATTTATGAAACTAGATTAATCCTACCTGTAAGGAGACAGGGAACTGTGACTGTCAGGTTAATGAGCAACTATAGCAACCTTTGTTCACACTAGCACTTCTGAGGTGTTCAAGTGTTCAGGAACAGTAATACTTTGTGAAAAGAGACACAAAGACACATGCTGAGGAGCTGAAGGAACATACTGTAGTTGGATGGTTAGGAATCAATACAGCTAATGATCATCAGTACCCTTACTGGGTCACACTGAAATGGCCATGGTTCAGGAGAAGGCTTCAGGTCGGTACCATCTCATGATACTGACACAGTGCTCATTATATATTATGTAGCTTTTTAGATGCCTTTTTACTTGAAAGTTATTGAATTGCCAGGTTGCAATGAATTTGTTGTCAAAAATATTGTCATTGTTAGCAACTGCTCTACATTTGGGCAATTTGTTTAAAAAAAAAATTCAAAAAAAGGAAAAGAGCAGATGACCTGATGACTGAAAGAGTTAGGCTTGAAACATACTTAATGCAAGTAACACTTTTAGGTATTCTAACTATTTCCACCTCATTGTGCTCTGAAATTGGTCAGACCACAATTTATAGCGCAACACGTAACATGCTTGTAAAATTCTCAATGTTGCTGCAAGAGACACTGTAGCGGTTATCAGCATAAAGTGTCTTTTTTTAATGGTCGTTTTCCCATTTAAGCCAACTAGCCTACTGTCTTGGTGGACTAACAATTTGAATGTTTACAGCAATTAACCAGAATAATAACAAATGCGATTTCGCAATGTAACAAAAATAGCAACAAATCTATTCTTCTTTGTTATAATGACATATGAGTGAAACGAATTTGCGAAAATGAAAAAAATGTAGGGTGGGGACTTGGTTATATCCATCGGGACATGACTGGATGGAGGCAGATCTGTATGCAAGCTTGTACACTGTAAAATAAATATTTTCATGATTTGTTAACACATTTTTTCTTTTGTCAAATCAAGTCTAGTTCAAATAACATAATATTTTGAGTTTCTGTTTATTAAATCAATCCCCTTCATTGTATTAACTCAATTTTTTTATTTCAATCAACTCAAAATTTTAAGGAAACCAGGTAACATACTTTTTTTTTAAGTTAAACCAACAATTCTTTTTTACAGTGTAGTTGATTGTGACTGTACGTTCACACCACCACCAATGAGATTTTTTTTTTTTTACGCGCACAGTCGAACGCATAGCCTTGGAAAGTATACTTCATTTGACTCGTACCCATACGCAGGCATTCGACACATGCGCAGTTTTGAGCAATCTCTTGCCATGAGTTACAACCCATGTAAATATATTTATATTTTTTCATGCTAGAGTTGTACAATTGAGGGTACTTTCTAACCTCTTCGCACAATCTCTCATCTATGTAGGCCTCCATTATAGCTGTAGCTTTCATGTGTTCCGGTCTGTTCTATTTATGCAGTTTTTCTATGACTACCTTGTGAATCGACGCCCCCAGTGCATGGTTGCCACCTTGTGGATAAACTAATTACTGCAAAAAAGAAATTAATGCGCATGTGAGACCTGCTCATACAAATACGCACGGTTACAACAAAAGTTAACAATACTTTGGGCTTTACTTGTCTTATTTATTAATAGAGCCAAAAAAACTCTGCAAGTGAATGCTTTTAAACCTACTACCCACAAAAGTTGCACTCAACTGTCCAATTATCAAATAAAAACAAATCAAAATTGTAATAAAAAAAAATCTCATAAAAGTCTATAATCAAAAACCATGCCTCATACAGTGATATGTGAAAAAAAGTCCTTGGTTAATGATTTCTTGTTTTATTTCTGGGTGTGTTCGACTTCTGTATTATGTACATTTTACAATCTACTGCTACTATTTGGATAGAGGCTGGTTATGTTCCTAGATAGTTTTTAATACTCACTTATCAGGTTGTGGAGATTTTAATGGCTCTGAGTGTGTCTGCAAGGTAACAGTACCTCAGTGTGTTGTAGTTTCACTAATCGTCCTGTTGGCATAAGACCTATTAGCACTATGTGCTGGGCTAAATCAGTAAGGTGAACTTGATCTTTGCTTCTCCATGACACATGTAAACTGACAAGCACTGCTCACTCCTGCCATCTTCTCCTCAGATATTCTGGCAGAGCAGAACAGTCCTTTGCTACATGACCAGGAGGTCTTGCCCTTCACCAGCTATCCCAGCATGCAGTACACCTCGGTGGAGCCCTCTATGTCATCACCATCATACTACTCCAATCAGCACTGCTACTCACAGTATGGTGGGGAGGATTGGTACTCTACATCCACTGTGTTTGAGATGAGGAAAGGACCATTGGAGGGCGGCTTTGATAATGAGCTTGACGAGTCTTGCCCTGTAGTCCCGACTGTGTGTAGAAGGTCCAGAAACGCAGCCCACTCCGGAAGGAGCAAAGGCGAGGAACTGTGTGTGGTCTGTGGAGATAAAGCATCAGGGTATCACTACAATGCACTCACATGTGAAGGATGTAAAGGTGAATCCCATAATCTACTGTATTTTTGGTGCTGATTTCACTTAAAAGGCATTATTTGGGATGCTCAAACATTTCATAGGGCTGGGAACCGAGAACCGGTACTTAATGGTTCCATTTGTATGTTTTTGATTTACTAAAAAATGATGACTCATTAAAGTCATTCATTCGGGAACCTGACTACACTGGTTGAGCTGTATGGTTTTGCTTGACTAAAAAGAACCAGTAAGATTCATATGTTCGGGAATCAGACTAGACTTCCTCACGCTGCATGGTTTTCAAATGGGCCTGAAGGACTTGATTAGCTGGATCAGGTGTGTTTAATTGAAGTTAAAGCTAAACTCTGCAGGGCTGTGGCCCTCCAGGAAGTGAGTTTGGCACCCTTGGCTTACAACTGTAAAGGTTATACTAGTAAAGTTACAGGTTGTTCATATGACAACATGTAGATAAAGATATACAATATGAGTTTCTCAGTAATAGTTTATATATAAATATGAATCAAATATGCTGAAATGTTAATATGGTGTTTGGTTAGTGTTGTTGTATAATACTATTAGCCAATTATTATTGGGTTGCATCTTTGTTTTACGCTCATTTATGTAACTTTTGTTTAAAAACAAAACTGCATGCATTTTGCGGAAGAATAGTGTTTTGTTTGTGCTTCGGCTCTGCATGACTGTACGGATGAATATGGTTCTTTCTCATAACTAAAAAAAGAGAGAGATTATTCATTTACAACATTTCAAATCCTTCAGTTCTCCCGGGTTTCTCAGAAGCGGAAGTTGTCATAGTTGGGTAAAATTCCATAGCGGTGAATGAGAGAATACATTAAATATATTTTTTGTGTTCCCATTTGCTCAAATAGTAAAAGAAAAACTCAACAACAGTGGTTTCACAACTTCCAAAAACAGGAAAAAAAACACAGAGAGATTGATAACAGCAGCTAGAAGAGAAAAATATATCAATTTTACCATCACTCCCATAGCCACTGTATTAAACACCCTAGCAGCGTTAACTAGTTTTTTTGTAATTTGATGCAAAGTTAATATAATACTAAGTATAGTGTTATAAATGTACATACATAAAAATAAAAAAAATGAAAATATAAAAAAAACTTTGCAAGATTCACGATGCTGATGACTTCTCATTTTATTACGAACTCTGGCACGTTCTCTTTTAGCCAACAAGCTCTGATTCCCCAGAGATTCAAGATTTAGCGAGCTCCATGTCAACCTTTCTTGCTAGTTGTGTTGTGGCAACTAATCAGGGTTGCCAGGTTTTCACAACAAAACCCACCCAATTGCTACTCAAAACTAGCCCAAAACTAGCCCAGTTGCCCAATAGGCCCAAGTTCCAGGGGGTACAGTCCGCGTTTTTGGCGGGGTTCCCCTGGTAAAATTCGCTATTTAGGGGCTAAATATCATGTTATTCGGATTCGTTTCAACCCGCGGACATGAAAAACAACCCGCGGCAACAGTGTAAAAGTAGCCCAATTCTGTGGGAACATTGCAACTAATCTAGAAAGTAGCTGAAGCAACGTTTCTCTATTTACAGATATGAGTGGACACGCACGTGCAAGTGACGTACGCAATTCCCCGCGAAAACCATTCCGCCCGGTCTAAAATAAACACTAATAATAGGCTTACCATAGTAAATTATGGTGAGACAAAAACACGTTTTGGAAGAAAGATTAGTGATGTATTGAATCATAAATTTAAATTTTGTTAATTTTGAACAAAACAAAACAAAAAGATATACAGTGTTCCTTTAATTATTCTCATCATTGGCAATTCAATTAAAATGGCTCAACCAATGGCATGAGTTTGGTGCAGGACCTTCTATCTCACTCAAAGAAGAAATAAAGTGAAACTGTTTGAAAACATTTATTATTGTCGCAATATGATTTCATGCAAGAGGCCTAGAAATTGCACATTTTACCTTGAAGGCCAAACATAGCTTTGCCATTTTTATTTGATTTGATATATAATATGTACATTTGCACCCTTTGTTCTGTGACCTCTTTGAACCTTCATTGCAGTGTGCCTGGTCTTACAGTGTAGCCATGGCTACATAACTTATGAAGGACGTAATAAATGACATGAAACCCCATGTGCCAATTTTAGCTCTTTGGAAAATCATTGGCTGAATGACTGCAAGTGTAATTCCACCTGCGCATGGACAATGCCCAAAGGGCAGATGCTGGGCTATGTGTCCCGAGTCCCACAGGCTTGGCTGGGTTTGCACCTTCACGTTCAGTTTGGATTGGGTTCCCTCTCAGCTTTCTGCTGAATAATGATGTAGGCAACCAGAGCCACATGCCGCCATGCAAAGTTAATGTGTGTCATTGTGCTCATGGGCTCATGCTGGAATAATTACCTGTTCCAAAAACAACTGCACATGTTTGTCTGCTGCCTAGAACTGAAAATCAAGCATCCAAGAGTATCGGTATTACAGTACAGAACGTAATGTCTTAAACATTACACCATATACGTTACATGTACTGGCTGCAATGAACCTATTCCTTGATCTGTGTTTACAAAGTGACCTTCTTGTTTCTCCTAATAGTTTAGACTTGTAGGGTAGCCGCTGTTGCTTCTAGTATTTTTACTATGGTTTTTAGAATAAGAGAATGGTTATAGAGCAAATTATTCAGCAATGAAATCTGCACCTGAATGCTTTTGTATGTCTTTTCTTGCCATTTGTGTGTCAGACAACTAATAGGGGAAAAACTAAAAATACATATTTACTAAAAACGTGGATTTCAGGGGGTTAATTGTGACCCCAAAATGGATTTCATGTCTGTTCAGATAGGTGTGTCTTCTTAGTTCAAACAGCACAAACGTAATTCAAATAGTAAAAAGGTGAAAAAAATGACATGAACTAACATTAAATGCATGAAACCACAGGAATTCACGACATTTAGAAACCAAAATGTTTGTAATTAGTCTATGTTAAAAAAATAAAATGTTATATAAAATGATGCATATTGTTTAGGCTTTGCAGTTCAATATTAATCATTTCAATCTTTACTTTTACTTTTGTACAATTTGGTTCTGTGTTGGCTCACCGCATGATATACTGTATGTGAAATGTGTGTCATATTGAACATTTCAATTACTCAGTTATTGATGCAATGGTATTTTTTCTAGGTTTCTTCAGAAGGAGTATCACAAAGAATGCTGTATATAAATGTAAGAGTGGAGGAAACTGTGAGATGGACATGTACATGAGAAGGAAATGCCAAGAGTGTCGACTCAGGAAGTGCAAAGAGATGGGCATGCTCGCAGAATGTAAGTAAGAGCACCGTAAACACTGTAAAACTTGTTCCCGCTCAACTAATACATCAGCCTGAGAGTCACGCACATTGTGAAATCAGATGAGACACTTTGAACTCTGAAACCGCAGTTTTCAATAAATGTTATTAATCTGAATAGTCAAAAGCAACTTAATTTATTTTCCTAAGAGAATGCCTCTAAAGTGGCACAGTGTTCTGATATGAGATGGTTTGAGTTAAAGTAATATTGGATAACTTGAGATAAAATATTATTAGTGTGTGGAAGAAAAAAAAGCAGTTTTTCTAAGCTTCACATGAATAGTGTATTGATTTTTACATAAATATTGCAGACGGATGAAATGGATGAAAATATTGAATTGTTTTGTAGAATCATTCTTTTTTTATTAGCATACAACAGAGTCTATCAGTAGTTCAAAAGATATTGTACATAAACCTTGATGAGAAACAGATTGCTTGTATCCAGTAAGTCAATCTAGTTTATGCATCTATTTTGTATTTGCATCATCAGGCTTGTTAACCGAAATCCAGTGCAAATCCAAAAGGCTGAGGAAAAACACAAAAGCCTCATCTGACGAAAGTATAGGGGATGATGTTGGTGATAGTAGAGATGCTAAACAGGTTGTATCTACTACAAAACCCTCCAAGGTAAGAGCGCAGGTTGGGCTATTATTATAATCAGTGGTGATTTTCTAGAAAAACAAATGATGCAAAAATGACACTTTTTGATCCGTTCAGCTTAAAGGGTTTGTTGACCCAAAAATGAAAATTCTGTCATCATTTACTAACCCTCATGTCGTTCCAAACCCGTAAGATTTTTGTTCATGTTTGGAACACAAAAGATATTTTTAATGAAATCTGAGGGATTTCTGTCCCTCCATTGACAGCTATGCAACTACCACTTTGACGCTTCAAAAAGTTCATAAAGAGATCGTAAAAACGAATCCATATTAACTGAGTGGTGTAGTCCAAATTTTCTGAAGAGACACGATCGCTTTATATTATGAACAGATTGAATTTAGGCTTTTATTCACATATAAACATTGATCAGTGAACATAAACAGAAGCTCAACAGAACCGGCTGGACGCACGAGAACAAACCTCCTGCGGAAGCTCAAACGTGCTGCGTAACACATGAGAATGAACCTCATTGGTTCTCGCACGTCAAGAGAAGATGCTTGAGCTTCCGTTAACCACAACTGATGTGTGTGTTGATGAATGTTTATATGTGAATAAAAGCCTAAATTCAGTCTGTTCAGCATATATAGCGATCGAGTCTCTTCAGAAAATTTGTACTAAACCGCTCAAATTATATGGATTAGTTTTACAATCTCTTTATGAACTTTTTGAAGTGTCAAAGTGGTAGCTGCGTATGCTGTCTATGGAGGGAAAGTCTTGCAGGTTTGGAACAACATGAGGGTGAGTAATTAATGACAGAATTTTCATTTTTGGGCGAACTAACCCTTTATAGTTTTCTTGGCACCATGCTTTTTATAGGATAACTTTTCAGGTATAATTGCAAACTAAAGTTAAGGGTGTTCTATGGCAACTTTTATTGAAGTGCTATAAAAGGTTAAAGGGCAACCTCAATGATTCTCTTCACCATGGCAACAAAATCTCATTCATTTCACTTTTGCCCACATATACGGTTACTTCTGAAAGATTAGATGATGAAGGGTTGTAAAATGGCTGTGCAGGATCAAACACTGGCTAGTTATTAAAAAATGACACCACCAATCTATATTCATTATTCCACGTAGCTTGATTCCCCTGGATCCAAACACAGAAAAAGATTCATACATTTTTTATTTTTTGACACATTTTCTGATTTCAGGAAAATATAGAACTGAGCCAAGACCAGCAGGCTTTAATAAGTTATATAGTTGACGCTCACAACAAACATCGCATCCCTCAGGATATGGCAAAAAAACTGGTATGTCTGGAAATAAAAAAACATCAACCTTACGCTCTTACTTATCTTATTTTAGATCACCTTCTTTTATTTTTTTATGATTCATTAATGTGCAAAGCAGTCAAATGCTACTGTTAAAATCAGTAAAAAAACTTTGCCTCTTCTTATCTCTGTTAAATCATTATGTAACAAAGGTTATTGCCACCCAATGTCATAAAACAGTGGCTTATTTGCATGCTGATAATTTTTCCCACTTCTAACCTGTCCACAGCTACAAGAGCAATTTAACGCAGAAGAAAACTTCCTTCTACTGACCGAAATGGCAACTAGTCACGTCCAGGTGCTGGTTGAGTTCACAAAAAACATACCAGGTACTGTTATTTCAAATTCTAGAACAGCTATTACTATAGTAGTCTCTATACCACTTGTTTGGAAATAAAATAAAAAAACAAGATCACATAGTTCAAGAAAAGGTCATGTGACACTTTATATTACACTGATGCAATAAACTCCTCCAGTTCTAAGCAAACATACTCAGGTTTTCGTTTTCTGAGCAGGTTTTCAGTCTCTAGATCATGAAGATCAGATCGCTTTATTGAAAGGTTCCGCCGTAGAGGCGATGTTCCTGCGTTCGGCCCAGGTTTTCACCAAGAAACTGCCCAACGGACACACAGAGGTGCTGGAGGACAGGATCAGAAGGAGCGGTAAGCTTATTATTTGGATTGCAGCATAATTTGCAGCATGATTCATGAATTGCTTCTGTGGAGTGTTCAATGGAATCATGACTGGGATTGGGTTTCAAACTAGTATGCCACATACTTGTTGAGCCTCTCAAAGCTCAGAACAAAGTCCATAAAGTTCACTAGCCACGTTATATTAATAATGTATCTGTCCGCCCTAAATAACGTCAGGAAATTTGCCATCTTGATAATCGCCTGGAGTATGTTACATGTGTAAAAGGACACTAAAGTCCAACTGGTTTCGGTTTCACAGAAGTCTAAGCACTGGATGACTGCCAGGAACAGCACAAAGAGGAAAGCCCTCATATAGCATGCAGCTAGTGAATATCATATCTTCTGCCTTATATCATCTCATTGAATTTTGTTGAACATTTGGTTGTGTTAGAGTAGGATACACAATCAATTCTGTCTCTTAAAGGATTAGTTCACTTTCAAATGAAAATTACCCCAAGCTTTACTCACCCTCAAGCCATCCTAGGTGTATATGACTTTCTTTTTAATGAACACAATCAGAGTTATATTAATAAATATCCTGACGCATCCAAGCTTTATAATTGCAGTGAACGGGACCATCAAGTATGAAGCTGAAGAAAGTGCCTCCATCCACATCCATCCATCATAAACGTACTCCACACGGCTCCAGGGGTTTAATGAAGACCTTTTGAAGCGAACCGTTTGTGTAAGAAAAATGTCCATATGTACCAAGTTATAAAGTAAAATATCTAGCTTCCGCCAGACCGCTTTCCGTATTCAACTTACGAAGAAAGTGTAACACGTCTCTCAGTTCAAAAAGCTTACGCTACGTCCTACGCCTTACGCATTCAACTTAAGGAAAAAGCACAACTGACGCAACATCAGTTGTGCGGTTACGAAAGGCAGTCTGGCGGAAGCTAGATATTTTACTTTAACTTGTTAAATATGGATATTTTTCTTACACAAACGCATCGCTTCGCTTTTATCAACCCCCCGGAGCTGTGTGGAGTACGTTTAAGATGGATGGATGCACTTTCTTCAGCTTCATACCCTTTGGTCCCGTTCACTGCCATTATAAAGCTTGGATGCGTCAGGATTATTATTTATTTAACTCTGATTGTGTTCATGAGAAAGAAGAAAGTCATATACACCTAAGAGTGAGTAAAGCATGGAATAATTTTCATTTCAAAGTGAACTAATCCTTTAAAAGCATGCCCTGTGTTTACCCCACGCTGAATCACCTTTATTTCAAAGACGGTTGCTTTCAGCCTCTCAGTATTTGAAAAGCTGTAACGAACTGTCCAGTTAGTGATATTTCTGAACAGACAGATGAATGCAGAGTGGTGTAGACTGTTTGAGTCCTCCAGCATGGGCTCGGGAATATTCACGCAAAAGGCCAGCGGGGGAGAAATAGACGCACTGTCTAAAGAGACTATTGTTCTCTATCTAAACATCGAGAGGCCTATTGTCCCACTCTCTGGCTCTCAGCGCTTCTGACATTTCTCTGGCGTGAAGGCTCTGTGATGCATGCATTTTTTTTTGGCTCTCTCCTTTTTTTTGGAAAGTTATGACAAAGGTTATCCTTTCATCTGAAGGGAAATGAATGAAACTGTGAAAGGAGTCTGCGTGCTGTGATCATTTCATCTCTCGAGGGTGACGACTGTTTGTATACACTGAGTTTTTGAACAGTTCGTTACACTCCAGCACAGTTTTTCTTTAATATTTACGTTTTGGTAAGCTGAATTGTTAAGTCATGTTTTTAATGTCCCAGCTGCATTAGCGTGTCTTCGGTCTGTCAGCTCCCACTGAGGGTTTCCCTGATTGGTCGGTCTGTAAACCAAACCCTTTTGGCTCTTCACACTGAATGCTTTACATCAGAAAAGAGCTCTCGGCTTGCATTGGCAGCATAGTATGATAATTATATCAATGATAATGATATAGACAAAAACCTCACACAAAACAGGAAAGCCCTTCAAATACAGGCTTCAAATGACCTGCTGTTACCGAGAATCCCACTGAATGTGGAAACGCACAGCTGTGGGGATCCGAGGCCAGATTCAGATCAGCTCTGACCTAACATACAATACAAAGCAATAAGGTCACGGCCCCTGATGATCTGTTATTGCACGCTGAGGGAGTTTCAGAAAGTCTCTTCAAAAACAGACAGCAAATACAATACAAAATCATTTTCTTAAGATGTATTTTGTCTCATTTCTCGTTTGTCTTTTAAAAAAAATTAAAGCATAAATCTAACCAATTGGAGTAAAATTTATGCTTAAAATTTAAGATATAATCTTATTATCTTACACAATTTTGCTTCATTAATCCTGATTTTAGAATGTTTAGATAATTTTTTACTGGGAAAGTGGACAGTTAATACACTGCACAATCATTTTCTTAAGATGTATTTAGGATCATTTCTCATTTTTATCCAGTCAAAATGTATAAATTTCCCTTCAACACGATAAACAAGAAAATTAAATTGAAAAGAGCATAAGATGAAATATAATAGGCATGAATTTTTATGTTAATGATGGATGCTTGGATTCTGTCTTAGAGGAAATTGTGCGATTCAGTAAATACACAGGACACTCAGTGCTGCTTTTAAATATAGGCAACACTGCCACCTTGAGGCCTCAGAATGAAACAGCCCATTTATAAAACATTTCATACAATGTTTGTTTTTTTTTTTTTACATTCAGCAATTAACAATTTTACAACTTAATACTTAAAAGTGTGACTTATATTTGAAGATACTTATCATTTTAGAAGAAAATGTCAAATGGCACTTAGAGGCTTTTGCATCTGAAGTCTTCATTTATTTATTGACGCTCAAACAATTGCACTATTTATGGAGGTGCGATTACAGTGCCACGTCTGAGTGTAGTATGTACTTAATGTGATCTTTAGTCCAGGAAAGAAGGCATGGCCTTCATTTAACATTAGATCATAGCCAGTATGTAAATATGTGCATTGGGCTCAGCAGGTTATTTTTAAATGTAGTTATAGCTTCTAAGAAATATGTTTTGGAGTGGTTACAGGTGGCTGAGGTAATAAATAACTGTTGATTTTATGTTGGAATTACTGGACTTTTAATAGAGTGATTTAGAAAATAATTGCAAAGCTTGGTGTATATCTTCATGAATAGCTTTATTTCCTCCACAGGAATATCTGAAGAGTTTATGACACCCATGTTTAACTTCTATAAAAGCATCGGGGAGCTGCAGATGATGCAAGAGGAACATGCTTTACTTACTGCTATCACAATCCTCTCACCAGGTGAGCTGATATCTGTCACTTAATGTTCAAGATAAAAAGTTGCAGAATGAATGAATTAGTTTATTTTATTGTTATTTTAGCCAAATAAAAGAACACAATCATGCAAAACTTGTGACTTAAAGACTTATGATCCATATATATCAGTTATATGGATATAATATGTTATCTGACCCCTTTCCTGTAATATGTGATTGTGACAAAGGCAAACGTACCTAGTGGCTATTTGGTGATGCCTATCATGTGATGGAAAAGTTTAGTTTTGGCACACCTACAAAATAAATCTTTTAAAGGTGCAGTAAGCGATTTCTGAGAAACACTGTTGAAAGTGGATCGGACCGAGCACCATAACACACTTGTAGCCAATCAGCAGTAGGGGGCGTATACACTCATAATGAGGGAGTAGAGAGAGTGAGAAAGAGGGAGATTTGAAGAAAGGCTGTAGAAAGAGAGATGGCTGAGAAACATTACAAAAGAGAAAAATCCAGAGGAATATCACTGGAAAAAGAAAGAAGGGATATGATCAGGCAAGTGCTTTAGGACCCGCATTAATATTAGAAAAGATTTTCCAGCACTGGAGAGACATAAGCAGGAAGGCCTAAAAACGGACTCAAGGTTGCGTTGTTTCTGCTCCATACGTAAGTGACATTGGTATTGCTATGTTTCACAGAACCAAGATATGCTGTTGTTGTAATGATACTTAGAGTAACAGGACCATTTTGAGTATCATTCTTTGTCTGGAGCTAGTCTTAGCCTCAAACGTCACAGTCACACCCATGGACTGTTTGTTAAATGTCTGATGCATATGGCACACAAAATTGGAAACACTTTAGGAGATTCGAAGTCGTCATCTGATTGGTTGAATTCTACAGGATTTCTGGGAGACGTGTGTGTTGTGTTCTTTAATGGTCTCCCTGAAAAATAAAGATGCTGTGAAGCCAAACCCCCTCATGGAAGAAGAAAGCCATCGTGTTTACAACTGTGACAATGAGCGCTTATCAGGATCCACTAAATGCTGGATTAGTATGACTCTTTAAAATACGTCCAAGAGTTTTACACACCGGTCTGTTATTGTAGGGACATCGACGTTACATTTTTACACCCCTAAACATGATGTGGAACAAAATGAACTGTGATTGGTTGCTTTACATGCCTCTGGGCAGTCCTTGGCCAATGAAAGCTGCTATGGAGTCCAGACCTTCTGCCGTCAGTCTGAAGGTCTGGCAACACGAGACTAGTCTGGAGCTGGTGTGCTACTGGCAACTAACAACGAATCCTTGCTTGTATATACTCTTGTGTACTGCATGTTCATTTGTTTGTTCTTCCTTATCTTTCGTTCATCATCTTCACTTTATTTTCGTGAAGCATTATTTTGCTTTGCTTCAACTGTGATAAAGAGACATTGCATTTTGGGCGTGAAACAACGAAGGGAGGGGTGTGTTTGGACTGATTTCAAATATCAACACTTTCAATGGTGTTTCTCAGAAATTGCTTACTGCACCTTTAAACCATCTAAGACCCATTTCGGTTCTTATGTGATCAATTTGTACTGTTCCAAATATAAGTTAAATAGTACTGTAAATGATTAATAAGCTCACAATAGAGAAGCTAACAGATTTTTGTCATTGTTTTAAGCTTCAGAAGGCCACAACAAAATTTGCTGCATTTGACTGAAACTGTTCTATCTAACCACAGACAGACCATATGTAAAAGACCAGCAGGCAGTGGAGCGTCTGCAGGAGCCCATGTTGGAGGTGCTGAGGAAGGTCTGTAAGCTACAGCACCCTCAGGAGCCCCAACACTTTGCAAGGCTTCTCGGTCGTCTAACTGAGCTTCGCACCCTCAACCACCACCACGCCGAAATGCTAGAGTCATGGCGCATGAGTGACCACAAGTTCACCCCCCTCCTCTGTGAGATCTGGGACGTTCAGTGACACAGAAAATGCACAAAAAAATGGATGGGTGAAGGAGAAATGCCAGAGACTTTTACTAAGCTGCCAAAGAGAGGAGTTTACACACTTTTGAGAGAAGTTGACTGTTAAAGTATGAAATGTAAACATTATATATTGCCAAATGTCAAGTAAAACGGGAAGTAATAATGATTTTAAGACATTATCAGCTCTTCAAGAAAAGATTGATGGCCGCATTTTGATATTGTAATGCCTTTGTAAATGTTTACCTGGCCTTTGCTACTTGATTTGTTTAAAATCTGCTTCATCTGAGGATTACATGGCTTTTTACACGTTATGTCTGTTTGTGTATTGTGTAATTCATCTAAATATTTTAAGGTTCTCAAAATCTGTACTTCCTGACCTGTGGTCACTCTTTTCACATTTTGAGAATCATGTAACCTTCCAGTCTTCTTTTATGCTTAAATACAGGTGTTTATCTGTAAGCTGGTGTTTGCAACTGTTAAATTCTATATAAACACTATATACAATGCATTATGAGTGCATTAATGCATACAGATTCATATGGCCAAATATATGAGGACATGTGTGACCCATATGCTGGGCACAAAACCATGTGCATTAATAAGGAGATACTGTGCAAAAACAGTAATCTATCTATCTATCACATTTTGGTCTGTATCTTTTTTCAGCGTGTGAGTAATCAAACAAAATACGTTTTCATCATAATTTCATGAGCAAGTGAAAAAAGTGAGGGTTAAGTGTTGATCTGATGATGGTACATAATAAAGTTGATGTTATACTACATGGCCAAAAGTGCACGGACACCTGAACGCACCCAAATGTGCTTTTTAAATGGTAATTTCAAAACTTTATTAATATGTGATAAGTCCTCCACAACAATTTCATTCTTCTGGCTTTCAGTACCTCTTTTTATTAAGTGTCTTTAACTACTGTGTACTAACATTTAAGTTCATCATTTGTTTTTTATTGTACTTATATTTAAAAAGAAATCCCTGCATGCGATTACAGCTGTAATTAATTTCTGTAATTATTACATCTACACTCTAAGAAAAAAAGGTTCTTTGGGGTTCTATATAGAACCCTAGGGTTCTTTAACCAACTTTATAGAACCTTTTCTGACAAAAAGGTTCTATATAAGGAGAAAGAACCCTTTTGACACAAAGGGTTCTTTAGGCCACCTATTCTTAACCATAGCGCCACCAGGAGGGCCGCAAAAAACTTTACATTTTTCACCTGTGGGCCGCGAGGGCCGCGGGACCAGACAAGTTATCAATTGAAGACACCAGAATGACCACTGTTATCCATGAGACAGTTACAATACACCATCCCACCACTAGTGGCAGTAATGCCTCAGTTAGTTGTTTAACAAGCAGAAAAAGACACTCAGTCAACCGTAACCTGTAGCAAAAGTTATGGAGAAATTTTTAAAGCGGAAAAGGGGAGACCAAAGTTGCTCCAACCCGCCCCAAAAGTCAAGATTTTGCCGCAAATACAATCCTGACTTCATTAAGTATGGATTTGTGAAAATCGGATGCGTATCTGTATTTAGATGCGTGCCGGTCTTAAAGAAACAGAAGCCTAAAGCCCCGGGTATACTTCACTTTCCGCGCTCGGGCGCATCTCGCGCGCAGTCGCGTCGGCGCGACCTTCAAATGCCTTGTCCAAATACCCACACTTGCGGTCTTGGCCACTTGAGAGCTCGCGCACCCCGGGTAGCGCTTACATGATGCTGTTGGTTAATGAAGTTTTGATGGATGAACTTGCGGTTCAGTTACTCTCTTGTCTTGTGAAAGGTGATAATACTTTTCAGATATTATGGACGTCGCCATCTTTAATATTACGTTGATCACTGTCGTCATGGTTACTAGTAGAGTAACATTTAGAGACTCACACCTGTAAGTAAATGCGGTTGTCAATCCCAAAAAAATTCCAGTGTGAACGTGGCCAGGGAGTTGTAGCTTGTTCAAATTGGACTGTTGTGACTGTTATTCTTCATTTATAACAGATATGAAAAGCAACTTCAGGTTCTGCCATGCAAAAATGTAGACTGATGAAACAATTATCAAATAATTTTGCAGATTATAAAGCTATATTTTTTCATTTGCAATTTATTTCAATTTTCATTTGCAATTTATTTCAATTTTCATTTACAACTTATTTAATTTGAAAAATATTATTTTGAATTTATTTTAGCAACACATTTTATTGTTTTTATTTTTATTTATATACATTTTCTATTTTTTGTAAGTAAAATTGGTCAAATCTAACTGATTTTGGTGTTAATATGCCTGACTTGAGCCTTTAAATTTGTTCTTGATGCAGATTGATTTGTTCCATGAATTGTTGTGTGTTTGGCATCTTGTATGTGCAGGTTTACATACACATGAATAATAAACTGTTAAACTGCAAGTGGATTTCATTTAGTTATTGAATACACATCAAACCAAGGGTGAGATCAATAAACCAATACAGTGCTAATATTTGAATGGGCCCTGGGCCACTTTGTACTGTAAAAATTTGGGCCCCGACATCAAAAAGGTTAAGAACCCCTGCTTTAGGCTAAATGTGCTTTTTATACATTATTAGTGCTTTAAATGATTACACTATTGAACATTATATTTGTGTTTTACTTCAATTTTACTTAGGCAGACCTTTCATTCTGAAGAAAACAAACTTATATANCATTTAGTTATTGAATACACATCAAACCAAGGGTGAGATCAATAAACCAATACAGTGCTAATATTTGAATGGGCCCTGGGCCACTTTGTACTGTAAAAATTTGGGCCCCGACATCAAAAAGGTTAAGAACCCCTGCTTTAGGCTAAATGTGCTTTTTATACATTATTAGTGCTTTATTTAAATGATTACACTATTGAACATTATATTTGTGTTTTACTTCAATTTTACTTAGGCAGACCTTTCATTCTGAAGAAAACAAACTTATATATATTTTCAAGTTTAATAGGTTTATTAGAAAAAATAATTGCCACATTATCCTGTAAAAAAAAAAATCTAAATTAAATATAGCCTACGTTGTTTCTGGATCTAGGCGCTAGGGGCAGAATTCCGCGATTTGCTGGTTAAAGAAAATCCTGTAGGAATTACTTAGATTCTGAAAGTCAATTCTTATAACTCAACCCTCAAAACAGATGCATTAAATGATCTTCGACATAAACAGCAAATAACTTGCACGTGTATGCGCTGTTCTGTACTGTCCGCACGCGCAGTGTCGGATTTCAGCCGCGCGCGTTTTGCGCGAGTAATTAGAATGCGCGTGAACTCAGCATTTTAAACTTCAACCGTTAAAGTGCATATTGCAGGTTAAAAAATTTTTTCGAGATGAATATATAACCTTGTACAAAACTACCATATAAAAAGGTACTGCGTGGTTTAAAAATGTTTTGCAGGACATAAGGGCGTGAATTTAGTAGATAAAGTGACGTGCTGCGTCCCAATTCGCCTACTTATACTACGTCCTAAAAGTATGTACTGTTTTTGTAAAGAAAAAGTACATACTTTTGAGTGTGTAGCAGAAGAGTATGCAAGCTTTGGGACATACTACCTCGTCATAATTGCGTCTCTAACGGACGTTCTGTCGCTTAGTTACGCAACCTGTAACTGTTGAAACTGCCCTGTCAATCATCTTGTCACAGTTAAAATCCTCCACATTCAATTAAATTTAATTTCCTACCGTTTCGGAGAGAAATGTTGTCGCACGTTGATCTGCCAGTCGTGGGTCTTTCATGCAGAGAACTCTCCTCATCTTTGCATAATGATGCATTTAAAAGTTAATGACCAAACGCATCGTTATAAAAGTTCACAATGCTGTTGCAGATGAAATATAATGTGGATAACATTTAATAAATATCTTTTCGTCAGGTTATACTGATTATGAATCATTCAAGCCTATTTATCTTAACCGCTCTGCTTAACCGTCAGTCTTACACATCCGTCATGTTTGTAGTTTTTTAACACTTTTTACTCGTATTTGTAGTTCTAATCGAATCCTCGTCCACAGCGCAATGTGTTATGGGCAATATTAGCGGTTAGAAGTGTGCACGGATCTGCACTTCGAATTCTAACCGGAAAAAGTAGACCATCCGGGTATCTTTGGAATACTCATTTCAACATACTACGATTTGGGACATACTAATTCTTTTTTCGAATACTATTTAGGACGGATAGTATGCGAATTGGGACGCAGCAACGGTCTCTGTAAAAAACGCTTTTTTTTCAGCGTCGCGTCATTTTACGTCACTAAAGGGAGTCGATCGCCGAGCTCTGTGTTGACTCAGTGCAGAGTAAGCTGGTATTCAGCAACAGCGGTCGTGAATCAGTGTGTTTTCGGTAGTTTTTGTATTATATTTATCATCGTCATGGTAAATTATTGTGTTTGTGGAGGCTGCACAAACTCCAGCCCGTCAGGACATCGAGTCCAGAGGTTTACTAACAAGAAAAAGGATGGTGTTATCTCCCGTGCCGGTGAAGAGACGGACTTCACTTCTGCATCTGCCTCGAAAAACGCGTTCATTATAGACTGGAGGATTATCATCCTGGCGATATGATGGAGTTCAACATTGTAATACTACTGTAAATGATATTAAATGAATAACTTACACACGCGATGCTTCTTCACCGTTTTTACTTGAATCAATTTCAACACTGATGAATACAAATTATGTACACGTGCATACAGTCTCACACTCACACAAAACAGTTTTGAATTATGTGCTGGTAATGTAAATACTCCAATTTCATTCATGCCATGTATGAACTGTAAACGTATATATACATTCAAGTTCACACAGCTACATAATCATGGCGTCATATACATCCTCACACTATCAGTGATCGGTACAGAATAAACTCATAACACAGAATTAATGAATAAAGGATAACATTACATGAAACACATACAGTAACACTACTTATGTTTGTCCGCCGGCGGGAGACATGATCACGGATCCGTCAGAGATGCAGCTCGATGAACACGTGAATTGTGCACCGTAAGTCTTTTTATTATTATTATTTTTATTATTATTTCATTTGCTAACTACCAAATCAGTCGTGATGAGAAACCGCTATATCACGTAACTTTAGTGTGGACGGATATTAACGCGTAAGATATACGCCTGATCAAAGTTTATTAGATTCTGTTATTAGTAATCAATAACGTTACTCCAATGACAATAGCTTTGCTATTACCCGATTCATGATAATAATCTGTACAATATTGTGATCTGAGCACATATCGTTAGCTAAGCTAACATCGGTCGCTGCCCTGTTCTCCACTGGTTCTCCTCACACAACAGCTCAATTAGTCTCTTTTGACCGTTATTCTGTTTAATTCTGGCCTGTCCTGCTCTCTTGACCACATAGCAGGCTAATGTGGTCAATATGTGGTCTAATGTAAGGCTGTGGTTAGTTATACGAGTATGAATAAACATTTACAATTTCCTCAGCGTCCGAACTGTAATTGCGATCCATTGTTTTCCTATTGTTTTTTTTTTATTTTTGTTTTCCTATTGTTTATATTGAGCGCACTCCCTTGAGTTACGTCACTTCCGATTTGGCATTTTTCAGATGCGGAAGTAAAATTCTCTCACAAAAAACGACTCCAGAAGCCTATTTAACGTATTTATACGTGTTTTTTCAAGAAAATCTATTTCATACATTATTTTTCCATACATTGAATCACTGAAGCTCTAACCTGCAATATGTTAAGGCTGATTTACGGACGTCCGTTTGAGCTCAGCGCTCGAGAGGACGACGAATGGGTAAGTGAGACAATTAATATCTCCAGGGCTCTCAAGTCTCACGCATTGGGCGTGAGACACACGCATTTCAACCCGTTCACACGCCACACCTTGTATTTCTCACGCAGAGAAATCTCCAGGATAACGCACAACAAGTTGCGCCGCTATTAGAGGAATCAAGCTAGTTCCCCATAGAGTTCAGAAGGCCCTGCCACGCACCAGTTAATCTAATAAAAAAATATAGCTACCGAACAGCCAATCAGAAAATAGAATTACTGTATCCGGGTAAGATTTAGATATTCCCGCCACAACAACGTTTACGTTCCGATTCCAACGACACGTTCTGTGATTCACGGGCTCGCTCACTGATTCAGATGCTCGCTGAAGTAGTTAGTTAGCTACAGAAGTGGACATCTGTCAGTCACATTGATTCACATCTGGCTACAGACTGATCGTGATCGACGTGGGACCATATCCTATGAGTTCAGAAAGTAATTTCATCAAATTGCTGGATAATATTTGTGTCCAGGCAGCTGGTTAACAGTTTGACCAGAGTACGTTACGTGAACTAGCCTAGCTAGTAGGGATGGGCATTTTTCCAAAATATTGTATTCGAATATTTGGGCTAATAAAAAAACGAATATTCGTGTATTTAAATTACGTTATTTTGAGAAAAAGAGACGTTTTTTTATTTATTTTTTATTCAAGTTGTCGTCACCATTTCTGAACAAACTTATGATTAGGTAATATACACAACAAGCTTACGTTTTATCTTAAAGTTTTAATTCAGTTTAAAACATTAAACAATATGTGTAAACAAAAAATATAGGCCTAAAGAACAAAAGCATTATAAGCTCAAGCAGCGAGCGGGAAAAAACACTAGTAAACCAGAACGCGCCAGTTATCGTGCAGAACGTAACTGTTAACTAACTGATAGACAACAGTGTGTTCGAGTAGACAATACAATTTCACAATTGCTTACTAATCCTGTTGGTGTACCTCAAGGTTCCATATTAGGTCCTTTGCTATTCAGTTTGTATATTAATGACTTGCCTGATGTTTGTTCACCTACTGTAAACTGCCAGATGTATGCTGATGATACAATCATATATTTGCATGTTAAAAGTAAGAAGCAAGCTGCAGAAGAATTATCAGCAGAAATGGATAAAATTACTAAATGGTACATCTTAATGTTAGTAAAACTGTATGTATATATTTTTTCGAAGTCTGCAAATAGAGATCCGGACCCTGATGTTACAGACAGTAGCAGGTAGAAGGTTATCAGTGGTTCATGAGTATAAATATTTAGGTATAGTACTTGATTCACAACTCACATTTAAAAAAACTAATTAAAAAAGTTGGAAATAGAATTATATTTAATTTGGTAAATTTTAGACATATTAGGAATAATTTAACCACTGAGGCTTCAAATTTATATTAATGCTATGATTTTATCACACATGAATTAACGTACCGTTTGACCAGTTGGACACAGACAAGTGGGATTACTCTGCAATCATTAGAAAGAAAATATTGGACAAAAGGTCTAATTCATATCACCATTGTAAAATTTTAAGTAAATTTGGGTTTTTAAGTTGGGAAAATATGATTAAATTTGCAGATATCCTACTTGTATATAAAATTTTGCATGGTATGGCCCCACCTCCACTTAATGAATTTATTAAACAAAATTGTAACTCATCTACTAGAGCCACTACTAGAGGGGACTGTATAATACCTCATAGAAGAAGTGCTTTTGGGCAGTCAGTATTTTCTTATAGAGCAGTACATACTTGGAATACTATACCCTAGAACTAAGAAATATTACATCTCTTGCTTCTTTCTCTAAAATGATAAAAGGGTGGTTATTGGATAATCAAATATGTCTTCATAAATTGTGGTTTCTTGTTTGCTTTTGGTTTTGTATGTACTTTTTTTGATTTTGTGTGTGTGTTTACCATCAACCTGCCAGGGACTGCAGATGAAAATTAGCCAGAATGGCTAAATCTGGCACATTTACATAAGAGACTTCTTGTGTTAATTAATGTGCATTGTCCTCTTTTAAAAAAGCAAAAAATAAATAAAAAAAATAGTACGAATGTGTGTCATTTTTCATATCAGACCCCCGTCGCTGCCGCCGCCGAAATCTCACTCTGAACTCAGTTCAAAACTTGAGAGCCCTGTATCTCTTACGTTATTTTAATTACATTTGCCTAAATCATTGATATATTTACACACCTTACATGTTTTTTTTTCAAGAAGCGAAAGAAGAAATGTGGTTTACGGTGCTGTCCTGGCCTGCGCTATTCTCCGCCAGGAGGTTTGTCATTTCTTACACGAATTCCTAAAATCTCTGTTAAAAAACGGTTGTGGACTGATCAGTAATGGTGGCGAGAGTTCATGTTATATCCTAATACACTTTCCTTTGTACTGTAGATTGTATTGGACCTAGAAAACGCATAAGAAAACGATGTTTCAGGAGCAGTCAAATCACGTGATCACAGCCAGACCGCACTGTTATAAACATGAATTCAAGAGAAACCCCGAAGAACAAGAGAGGAGCTGATGAAGATGTTTCTTCTGTGGATATAGCTGTGAGTATTTGGTGTTTGCAGTTATAGCACACTTTTTTTTCCTCTAATCCAAATAGTGTGTTGTAATTACTTGCATAAAAGCTGTAAATTTTTCTGATTCCCTTTAAAATTATCATTAGATCTCTGCAAGTGTTCCAAGAGCATCACTTTGATGCTTTTCAGTCTATTTAGGGTTTTTTAAAAGATTTATTTTCCCTTTTTTTGACTGCTCAGTTTAGTCTCTGTTGATTTCTATCAGCTGGCTTGTATGAGGTTCCATTTGTGCCATAATTATGTCGACATGCTGTCCGTCTATGCTATGTGTCGTCTCCGCTTACTCCTGTCATCGGTCCTTGTCGTTTGACTTTGTCGTCTTGCGTGTCAATGCTGCATGTGTCATGACTATGTGTCGTCTTCCATGTCGTTGCTATGCGTCGTTACCCTCTGTCGTTACTATGTGTCGTCTTCCATGTCGTTGCTATGCGTCGTTTCCCTCTGCCGTTACGGTGTCGTTGCTATGCGTCGTTACCCTCTGTCGTTACTATGTAGCTTAAACTGATAAAAATGATCTCCGAAGTACAAGTTAAACTCGAGGACGCAATCAAAGCGTTTGTCGCTGCGAAAGCCCGAAGCGTACGCTTCTGAAATGTAGGTGTGTAAATGTGTATCAGTCAAGAAAAAATCGAAACCTCCAGTTTTGTGAGCTAAAAAGTTGTGTGCATATGTTTAGTTTTATTCTGTACACTATCTTAGCCTATAAAACAGAAAGTATATGCAGCTGTTGCATTGTGTACCTTTTTCACCTTTTTGCAGAATGAAAAAAAAACTCTGAAAACATGCACGTTTTTATTTTAGTGTAATTTCATAGATAAAACATTTTTTTTTACATGCATCTTAAGGATCCCTAATTTTGAATGTGAGGTGGAGGCGGCACGATCGTGCTCTGCCTAGAGCGGCATTTGAGCTTGCACCGGCCCTGTGTACAGTATAAAATAAAACTTACCATTTTACAAAAGGGAGGGAAACGACGCATAGCAACGACATGGAAGACGACACATAGTAAGACACAGGGTAACGACGCATAGTAACGACATGGAAGATGACACAGTAATGACAGAGGGTAACGACACATAGCAACGACATGGAAGACGACACATAGTAAGACACAGGGTAACGACGCATAGCAACGACACCGTAACGACAGAGGGAAACGACGCATAGCAACGACATGGAAGACGACACATAGTCATGACACATGCAGCATTGACACGCAAGACGACAAAGTCAAACGACAAGGGCCGATGACAGGAGTAAGCGGAGACGACACATAGCATAGACGGACAGCATGTCGACATAATTTTGGCACAAATGGAACCTCATAGGCTTGTACTTTTAAAAAGTATTTAATTTAAACCACCAAGGTGTTTGTTGGATAAAAGATGCTTGAAGATCGTTTTTTTGTTAGCATTACAGCTTAAGTCTCATGTGTGGTCATGCTAGACTTTGATTTGTGATTTGTACAGCATCGGTTATTGCCAGTGTCATTGTTCCTTTATTGCAATATTGACATCACCATTTTTGCAGTGTAAACCACATTTCTGTTGCATTTAGGTTTTGGTTAACATTATTAAAATTTAAAAATGTAATCTTTTGAAAAACATTTGGGTTTAATGTTTCTCTTGAAAATGTTGTGCGCATACAGACATTTATTTCCTTTCTAAATATAATGTTATACATTCCTTGTGTAATTGCACTGAAGTCATGTTAATGACATTAAGAATGTATGAATAAGATGTAAACTGCTCAGTAGAGGCAGGGATTTTTGTGTAGGAATGGCATGATCTTAAAGAATCATAAAGAAAATGGCAAATGATTTAAACAACTGAATCACCTTGTGGTGTTAAATTGAACAAATATATTAACATTCCATTTTGTTGTCTTGACTGGATGGTGAGTGTGAAGGTTTATGGTTGGTTTGTTAATAATAAAGAACCTCCTGTAATTTCCTTATAAAGTTGAGTCATTGGTCATAATTTTTGTGAAAACTGTCTTATTTTTGCCTTTTTAGATGTTCAAGTAGCCATTGCCTGTTTAATCTCTCTTCTCCAACTTTTAATAATATGTAGCAGATATGTTGGCTGCTATTGACTTTACAGTGGTGCCGTGGTTGTTAAATGGATCGATTTGGTGGTACAGTATCATTGAATGGTATGACAAATTTTTGCATTTATCATGCTTTTTGTCCTTGAGGTGGCTTGTTTTTGGGGGGGAAGGGGTACTCTTTGAATGATGTCACTGGAAAAGTATACTGATAGATATTAACAGGAGTAGTTTCTTTTACCAGCTGTTTTATTGAATGGAATTTATGATGCAACTATTTGCTGTAGCTGGCTAATAAAAACCCTAATGTGTGTATTATGCAGTGTGTGATTCTAAAAACATCCTACCATACTAGTAACATTTTTGAGACACCTGGATGACCCTTAAATATTTTACAAAATATGCTGTTTTCAAAAAAAACACTGCATGTAATAGTGTATTCTACATTGTATTCAAATTGACTTTCCATTGCCAGTATAACAAATTCTTAACTTGATCTGACTGCCATTTTTACAACAACTAAATCCAAAAATGTTAATTTATTTGTGGGATAACTAGAAGCCACATGCTGAAATACACTTTTTAACATGTTATAATGTCCCTAAAACTTAGTAATTATTGTTTTTAATGTACAACCCGAATTCCGTATGTGTTGGGACATTTTTTAAATTTGAATAAAATGAAAATCAAAAGACTTTCAAATCACATGAGCCAATGTTTTATTCACAATAGAACATAGATAACACAACAAATGTTTAAAATGAGAAATGTTATGCACAAAATGAGCTCATTTCAAATTTGATGCCTGCTACAGGTCTCAGAATAGTTGGGACAGGGGCATGTCTGCCATGGTGTAGCATCTCCTCTTCTTTTCAAAACAGTGTGAAGAAGTCTGGGCATCAGGGTTATGAGTGTCTGGAGCTTTGGTGTTGGAATTTGGTCCCATTCTTGCCTGATATAAGTTTCCAGCTGCTGAAGAGTTCGTGGTCTTCTTTGACGTATTTTTCATTTAATGATGCACCAAATGTTCTCTATAGGTGAAAGATCTGGACTGCAGGCAGGCCAATTCAGCACCCGGACTCTTCTACAAAGAAGCCATGCTGTTGTAATAGCTGCAGTATGTGGTTTTGCATTGTCCTGCTGAAATACACAAGGCCTTCCCTGAAATAGATGTCATCTGGAGGGGAGCATATGTTGCTCTAAAACCTTTATATACCTTTCAGCATTCATAGTGCCTTCCAAAACATGCAAGCTGCCCATACCGTATGCACTTATGCACCACCATACCATCAGAGATGCTGGCTTTTGAACTAAATGCTGATAACACGCTGGAAGGTCTCCCTCTTCTTTATCCCAGAGGACACGGCGTCCGTGATTTCTAATAAGAATGTCATTGTGACTCGTCTGACCATAGATCACTTTTCCACTTTGAAACAGTCCATTTTAAATGAGCCTTGGCCCACAGGACACAACGGCACTTCTGGGCCATGTTTACATATGGCTTCCTTTTTGCATGATAGAGTTTAGTTGGCATCTGCAGATGGCACGGCGGATTGTGTTTACCGACAGTGGTTTCTGGAAGTGTTCCTGGGCCCATTTAGTAATGTCATTGACACAATCATGCCGATGAGTGATGCAGTGTCGTCTGAGGGCCCGAAGACCACAGGCATCCAATAAAGGTCTTTGGCCTTGTCCCTTACGCACAGAGATTTCTCCAGTTTCTCTGAATCTTTTGATGATGTTATGCACTGTAGATGATGAGATTTGCAAAGCCTTTGCAATTTGACATTGAGGAACATTGTTTTTAAAGTATTCCACAATCTTTTTACACACTCTTTCACAGCTCTGCCCATCTTTACTTCTGAGAGACTAATCATGTTACAGACGTGATATCAATTAACTTAATTAGTTGCTAGATGTTCTCCCAGCTGAATTTTTTCAAAATGTCTTGCTTTTTCAGCCATTTGTTGCCCCCGTGCCAACTTTTTTGAGACCTGTAGCAGGCATCAAATTTGAAATTAGCTCATTTAGTAGATAAAAGTGTAAAATTTCTCCCTTTAAACATTTGTTATCTATGTTCTATTGTGAATAAAATATTGGCTCATGTGATTTGAAAGTGTTTTCATTTTATTCAAATTTAAAAAACGTCCCAACATTTCCGGAATTCGGGTTGTATACCAGGCAGTATTATGCATGCAGTAAAAGGTATGCTAGTGTTTCAATGACCCTTGTAATAAGATTACAACAAATCATGAAACATGAGTAAATGTTGGAGTAGACTTTGAAACTTAGTTTTTCTCTTTTATTGATATCAATGTCATGTTTTACTGACATGAATCTTTCTCTCCAGTGAATCACAGCATGAGATGTCAGGACTGTGGGCAGCAGTTCACTTGCTGGGAGGCCTTCAGAATTCATCTTAGTGGACATGTAAAACAAAAGAGACGAAATAAGAAAAGACAGGTGCAATCTGTCTCTAATGGAAATGACAATGGCCTGGGATATGTTACAAAAAAGATAAAAGTGAAAGAAACAGACAAAGATGAATCCCTTGATGGTTCTTGTCATTTAAAACCATCTGAGATCTTCACCTGTTCTGATGTTGCTATGGTGTCAGAGGAAGAAAAGCCTGTATTCGCAAAGGCAAACAAGGTCTATGCCTGCGCCGTCTGCGGGAAGTTCTATTCCTACCTTGAGTCTTTCAGAAATCACCAGAAACTGCACATAACTTCAAAAGACCAACAGCCTGAAATCTGCTGTAAAACATGTAAGAAAACATTCAAACGTCCATTCTCTCCCACACTTCATCTAAAATTAGGCAAGAAGTGTGTTCCTGAAGAGCCTTCCGTCCTTCACTGTGAACGGTGTGATAAATGTTTTGCCTCTGCTGTGGCATTCGTGAACCATCAGGAAATGCACAAGCAGAGGCCCTTCTGGTGTGATACATGTACTAAAGGTTTCAGAAGTTCAGAGGGATTGAAAAGACACTTGCGTGGCCATGACAACAAAAAACACATGCAACATCTGCCAGAAGTCCTTTCGGGTTCCAGCTGAACTTCGATACCATTACAACATTCACACTGGTTCTAGGCCTTACACATGTGATCTTTGCCACAAGAGGTTCTCGCAATTAGGAAATCGAATTACCCATCGGAAGAAACACCTGGAGGTCTTTAAAGAAGGAGAAAATGTTCCCCTCGGGAGGAAGGACACTGGTTTTAGAGGAAAGAATAGAGTGTCAATTATGGAAAAAGTCATTTTAGGAGAAATTAATGTCTTCAATCGAGAGAAAAAGGATCCAGTGGTAGAAGACAGTGATGAGAAAATTAATGCCAAAAATGCTACTTTACCTGAGAGTGATTCATCTGACTCCTCATCGGACGAAAAGCAAAAACATTTAAATGAGGCACAGGAAGACGATTTGCAAGTACAGGAAGTTGAGGGGGACTGGGAATGTGTTGAATGTGGTGCACATTTCATCGGGGAGTCTGAGCTTCACATGCATTATATGAAGCATGCAAGTGGGGAAGTTTGATACACAGTATGTTTATTATTAATGGCATTTTGTGTGACTTGCTCTTTACTCAATAACTTAATGTTTCAGTGACCAAAGTCAGTCTTGATGACACCCAAGTCTATTAGATGGCTTTAAAATGCAATAATATAACCTTTGGGGGCTGGGATGATTTACTAATTTGCCTTATTTTCCTTTGGAGACCTTGTACTTTATTGCTTAATCTGAAAATGGTGTATTTTAGACACTGATATCTGCAAGTCCTTAAGTTAGTAAGAAATGGAATTTGACACTAACATTTATCACTGTTTTTTGCAATCTTGACTTGTTCATGTCTTTCTCGCAGTGTGAATTGAGAATCTTGGTTTGTTGAAAGTGGTCTATTTTTTTTTTTTTTTACAAAATATAGTTGTTACTGGTTTAGCTTTTCAAGCTGTTCATGTGTTCAAGCTGTTCATGTCAATAGACCATATGCTATTAATCATAGAATTTCTCTTGTGTTGAATAAACAGTTAAGACCGCAAGTTATGATTTACTTAAGGTGTGTTGTGGCAAAAAAATCAACCCGACTCTACTGCATAAGAGACAAACACATCCAATTGTCTTTAAAGGATTTATTTCTTGCAAGAAAGGTCAAACAGATCATACAAGCTCACAAGTAGCTGCAGAGTGTAAGACAAAGAACGAAAGCTTCCCCTCACTTTTATATCTCTAACCTCCAAGGCTGAAGCCTCTGTCCTTTTACCATATTAGGAACATCTCTTAGTGGCTGTAACTTTCCACACATTGTTAGCACAGACATGTTTTTAACATACATCTTGCATGTTCCCATACCATATCTTGCTGTTTCTATTTCTAACATCTATGTTAAACATTACCACTTAAGCCAACATCATACCATGTTCCATAAGCATCATATTTCACAAGAATACAGGTAAAAATCTTATGAAATATTAAACATTTCCACAACCGGTGTGTTTCACTTACTATCAGGGTATCCGCGGTTCCTTAAAAAGTCTTAAATATATTTTTCCTAATAAAAGGCCTTAAATTCAGATTGGATATCTTAAATATTTTTCGTTGCAATACCGCAAAAATGTTTTATGTTTTCTAATACGTCTCCGACGGAATGGTCCAGCGCCGCGCGGCGCCATGCATCTGCAGGACAAAGCTCAGCAAAGATGTAGGAATATCTGATCTGTACACGGATACACATTTTTTAATAAATCTGCTGTAGCAGAGCTACTGCAAGTGATTTTCGGTGCTGGAAATCCATATATCCTTTGCTGAAACAAACTCGTCATGGAGAGCGCAGCTCATGGTTGCTTAGTAACGGCAGACGCCACCGCAGCGCCCGAGTGCTTTGGAAAGGAGAAAGCGGCGCCGACGCGTTTTCCATGCGTTTTTAGACGCGACATATGAACGGTCCCTAAAAGAGTTCAAATGGTTCAACGCGCCAAATGCGAGTAGAATCAGCGCTGAAACGCTTTCGGTAACTTTTGTTTATGAATGGTGCTGAGAATTTAATATATAATTTGCAACGGCTGTGATGTAATTATATAAATAATGGTCTGACGCGCTGCATGCTTGCTGTAACAGTGCTGTGTTTTCATTCTCGATTAACTGTAAATGCTACTTTGTCTGTGACGTTTAAATTTGCATTTGGGAATGCAATATTAGTCATTAGAATCGTTTTTAATTCTGTTGTTGTTTACAAAGAGAAGTCGTGATTCTTCAGAAATGCTGATTTGCTGCTCAAGAAACATTCACTATTTATATTATCAATGTTAAAATGCAGTTTTTACTGCTTAAAATTGTTGTGGAAATCCAATTTAAACATTTGTGGTAAGATTTAAAAAATAGAAAAATTAATACTTTAATTCGTCATACTTTAAAGTGATAAAGTGAGTGAAGAGTGAAGACATTTAAAATGTTACAGAATATTTATATTTAATAAATACTTTAATAAATAATATATTTGATAAAAACATGTAATATAATTTCAAATAAATGCTGTTCATTGAACTTCCTATTTTTCAAAGAAACTTAACAAATATCACCATTTCCACAAAAATATGAAGCAGTACAACTGTTTTCAACATTGATAATAATCAGAAATGTTTCTTGAGCATCATATCAAATTGTAATGATTTCTGAAGGATCATGTGACACTGAAGACTGGAGTAATGATGCTGAAAATAATCACAGGAATAAATTACATTTTATAAAATATAGAAAACTTTTTTTTATTTGTAAGAATATTTCACAATGTTGCTGTTTTTACTGTATTTTTGATCAAATAAATTCAGCCCTGGTGAGCAGAAGGGACTTATTTTAAAATCAGTAATTGTTTCCAAACATTTTGCAGGTACTTTAATAATACCAATTCTATTAATACATTTAATATATATGTATTAATGTACATTAATTATTTAATTATATATATATAATGTGTGTGTGTGTGTTTCCATCGCAGGTTTGGTCTTAAATTTCATGTAAGGTGGTATTAAAAAGGTCTTAAATTTAACTTGTTCATATCTGCAGATACCCTGAAGATGTAAAAGCATTTTTGTTTTTATTTAAGCTTTGTACTTGCATCTACCTTGGTTTTATCATACTCATGGAAAACAGTGTGATAAGAACTGTTACAACTGTTGTCCCAGGTGCTTATTTTCACTTATGAATCATTTGCTCTGATCTTATTGGTTGTTCTGTAGATATCAGTGTTAAATAAATGCCTTAAAATGATTCTTGAAAGATTGAGCCATTCTTGAACATTGCTGAAGTTTGCTCTCTAAAGTTGTGATTTATTTGTCTGCAATGAAGTCTATTGTGTTTGCTTTGCTGGCTGTGGCTGTTGGTATGTAGAGCTCTCTTATTATGTCATTTGTTAGTTTCTGGCTACACAGTGACCTGTAAAATTCCTTACAGCTAATATGATTGCTTGAAACATAATTTCAAGCAATCAGTTACAAAAGACACAACAAGCTTTAAACAGTGTTTTGGATTGCTTTATTTTGGGCACTTTGTGAAAAATTCTTTTTATGAAGCTTGCAGTGCAGATGATAAAATCATTGGAGGTTATGAATGTTCGCCCAACTCCCAGCCCTGGCAAGTCTACCTTACTTATGATAATGGGGAACACTTTTGTGGAGCATCTCTGATCAATGAAAGATGGGTTATTTCTGCTGCTCATTGCTACGTTTCGTGAGTATATCATACTTTTTCAGTGTTGGGTGTAACATTACTAAGTAATTCATTACTATAATTTAAAAACTTTTCCCTTGAAAAAGCAAGGGATTACTCTTAATGTTTTTGTATTTTAATTACAGTTACTTATGATGTAATTGCATTAAATATAGACTAGAACAATTCTATATCAAACAATGTAACATCAAAAGTTAGTGTCTAATGTCAAAATGTACGTTTTTTTAATGTAAACTTCACTATAGTTATCTAGTCTATCGTTATCTTTCATGTCTATCTTTGTATTAGGTTGATATGGGATTTAGAGTAATTAGTATTAATTATTTTTTTAAATCCTGTATCATGCAATACTTTTTTAAAGAGAGTAATTAGTACAGTTATCTAATTACACTAGAAGATGTAGTAGCTAGTGATTAATTACTTCTTTTAGAGTAACTAACCCAACACTACTTTTTATGTTGAACCTCATCAGCAACATTTTAATAACAACTAATAGCAGTTGCATGTTAATATGTGCATTGTGAATGTATACACTGAAAATGATGATGGTAAATGTAACAGATGCAGATTTCTGAGAAAAAAAGTTACACATTTAATTCTGTAATAAAGATGAGAGTACATTATTCAATCAATATTAAGTAGGCAATTTTGCTGATAAAAACTTGTATAAGAGCCCAGTAATATATGAGTTCCTTGTCAAATAGAGCTTCTCGTTTTACTATCCACTTGGGAGAGCACAATGTGTACGTTGAAGAAGGCACAGAGCAGAGGATCGGGGCAGAGAAAGTGATTCCTCACCCGAAATACAATGATTTTAAATATAACAATGATTTCATGCTGATCAAGCTGAAGGAGCCTGCCATCTTTAACCAGTATGTGCAGCCAATCTCTCTGGCGAGCAGTTGCTCTTCTACAGGGGAGCAGTGCTTGGTTTCTGGATGGGGCAATCAGATCACCACTGGAGGTGAGATGGCTTAGTAATGAAAATCTTTTTGTGATATAAAACAGTTCCAATCTTTAAATTCGATTGCAGTATATGATATTTGATCCAAAGGCAATGATATGTCGTCCATCATCACTAGAACTATTGTATCACTCTGTCTTGTGTTCCAGACACTGTTGGTCTGTGTATGACTCTTTCTGTTCTTATACTCTTTTTACAGTTGACTACGCTTCTGTGCTGCAGTGTTTGAATTTGCCTGTACTGTCAAGCAGGGCTGGACTGGTAATCTGGCATACCGGGCATTTTCCCGGTGGGCCGACGCACTTTGGGGCCGATAAAGGTTATTTATTTATTTTATTTTATTATTTTTTTTGCCATGGACTGGCCCATCACGCAGGGACAGCGGCCCATTGGTTTGTCTTCTGAACTGACAGGCCACAGTGAGAGAGACCTTCCCCTCCCGCACTGTTTTTTGTTTTTAATTGGAGCGCATGAGAAACTGCAAAAGGCAAATACCCGCTCGCCGCTGATTATGCACTGCGTTTCTGCCGCCCTATGAAGTAATAAACAGCGCAACGTATAATACGCCATTAAGTGCGTATCATATGCACGCGAAAAACTGCGTACCATAAACACGCCAAAACTCATTTTGGCGTATATATTCTACGAGATTACAAACTCGTTCTATTGATACGCATTTTCGTGTGATCGGGCTCCAACATTACAGGTTCGGTGGTGAATCTAGCTGAAAACAGCCGCGACCATGTAAAGACATGTCGAGGTAAATTGGAAAACGCCAATACACACAACTACAAGCTTGTCAATCCAACACCACCACCTTTATAGTAATTTACCTTGCAGCTACTAACAGTAAAGAAATATGGTGTTTTGGCAGAAATGTATTTTTTAAAAATGCTGCTTATTTTTAGGCCTACTTATCCTATTTAATATTGCGGAATATAGCTAAATCACTTTCTTTCATAAAGACTGTTTTCATATTTTCTATGCTTACAATATTTTATTACACAATCTATAGTTTATTTATTTTAGAAACCATATACCCATGGTAATAAGAAGCATGGTTTTACCTGTGCTCTGTCTACCATGATCTTACAGTTAAACCATAGTAAATTTCATCAGGGCAATTAAAGGATAATTTAACAAAACAGCTTTAAAGCCTGTATCCCATGGAATAAGGGCAAAGCTTTAGTTTTTATTTCTTTAAATATGTTTTATGACATTTTTAATAGTTCTTATCAATTTTGAAGTAAAATGTTATTTCAATGAGAGCATCATGAAAGATAGATATCAGTGTCTTACATAAATTAGGTGTTAACTCTTTAAAAATGTTATTGTTTTAAAGGAGTAGTTCAACCCAAAATGTCATAATTTACTCACCCTAATGTCATTACAAACATGAATTACTTTCTTTCTGTGTAACATAAAAAATAAAATAATTGGAGTCAAGGGTAGCTTAACCAAAATGGTTTGGTTGACAAACCAAGAAAAAAAAAAAGAAAGTCATACAGGCATTCAATTTACTTAACGGCATGAAAATCAGTGCTTTACTGCCAAAGTGAATTTCTATGTAACAAAAGTGCAATATTAAATTTGTTAACACTATATATAGTAAATTCAATAATATCCATCATTATTTGTCCCCGTCCTAGTTTTGTTTATTCATTTATTTACTCCAATTTAAGGCCCTAACCCCAGCAAAAAAAAAAACAAAAAAAATTTTTTTACAGGGAACTCGTGGGCCGCATGGGATGGGTTTGTCCAGGGCCGAATTTTAGCCCCAGTCCAGCCCTGCTGTCAAGGTCACAGTGTGAGGGTGCATATGGAAGGCTAATAACTGAAAACATGTTCTGTGCTGGATTCATGGAGGGAGGCAAAGACTCATGTCGGGTATGTCATTGACAGTCTTCTTTTTTATGTCTGTTAAATAGTTTAATACAAAATCACACTTTTCTTCTTTTTCTTTTCTAAAATATTCTCAGGTTGATTCTGGCGGTCCTGTGGTGTGCAATGGGGAACTGCGAGGAGTTGTTTCATGGGGTTATGGCTGTGCTCAGCGTGGCTATCCTGGGGTTTATGTTGAGGTTTGCCACTACACTGACTGGGTCGAGTCCACCATAGCTAACAATTAATTGTTTGTTCAGTCAAGTTGGACCTTTTGATTACAAATATTTTTTTCTGAAATATCTGATTAAATTCAGCTTTGAACAAATAAAAGTGCTTCTGTCCATTTGTTTTATATGGATATAGTATTTCTATCATGACAACTCTTTGAAGATTTTTAGAATAATAATGGATATGACGATGTTAAAATATTTGGTCTTGGTGGAACAGATCTGCTATGCTGCTGCTGCTGAATTGCAGCTGCTGTTGATTATTGCTGCTGCAGAGCAAGTACAGGAACTTGCTACTGCCACTACATATGCTGATATACTGCTGTGTGTATGCAAGACAAGACATACTGGTTGCACTTTATTTTACAGTACGTGTACTTACATGTACTTACAGTGTACTTACCTATTAAAATTAGTAATATACGGTAACTACAAGGGTTAACTTTAGGTTTAGGTGTAGGTTCGGGGTTAGTACCTAGTTATTACCCAGTTATTATAATATCTGTAACAAGTACATAGTATGTACATGGGGAACAGGACTGTAAAATAATGGGCTACCGACATACTGCTGCTGAACAAATAGGATATATAAAAATGATCCATAGCAGATCTATACAGGTGGAGCTGGGGAAGATGGAGGGTTTCAGAGGAACTCTGAAAGTGTGCTGCAAACTGTTATAGAGGGTATACATTGACGTCACTTTCCCGCCGGAACGCACTCCCTCAGCTGGACTGAGTGGCAAAAGAACCTGCTGCATGACTGGATTTAATTGGGGAAACTGCAAAAATGCGAGTAAAACAAACGAATTACACCAAAGCTCGAAAGTGTTTCTTATAACATGTCAAAGAAACATAATCCATATTGACATGCAGCCAGGAATCGTGTTTCCTGACATTTATATGTGCCTGATTTCAACGCTGGGGAAATATATAAAGCAAATCTGCCTGTGAACACTTTATATAACTACATTATAGGTAGGTCTAAATTGGAGTGATCACTTATTTCAGTTATATATATTGTCATTTCGTCCAGCCCTAAAACTTGTATAGTTTTTGTCAGTGTTTATTTAAAAACACTCAATTATGCAGAATATAAGATGGTAAATATTTAATTGATGAGTTGTCAACACAATATATAACAATACAATATATACGGTATGATTTAACCCCAAAATCCAACATTTTGACACAAAATGATAACTGCAAAACATGTTTCTCTGCCTAGAGTCCAGCCGCTTCTTTTTTCTGTAGCTTTTGGCAGTCTGTAAAAATATACCTCCGATTTCTTGTCAAATCTATTTGTACAGTCAATCGCAAAGCTCTTTCCCGTTTTGGATGTGTTTTGTGTGTTTATCGCGGCATTCATGCTGAAAACCAATGCTGCCACTCAGTCTTTTTGCCACTCAGTGGGCGTAACTGCAGTCATAACGGCCGACAGTGATGTCACGTGCATACCCTCTAAACAGCCATTTAAATGTTGTGAGCAGCACAAAGTAGTTAACACTGTGAATGAATGAATGAATGAATGTATGAATGAATGAAAATTTTGACATTTGGGGTATCGCTGCATTTGGGGTAACGCTGCATTTGGGGTAACGCTGCTGCAAGGATTCTGAGCAGAACACGAAAACATGAACACATCACACCAGTCCTCAGGTCCTTGCACTGGCTTCCAGTTGCATTTAGAATTGATTTTAAAGTACTGTTACTTGTTTATAAATCACTCAATGGCCTAGGACCTCAATACATTGCAGATATGCTCATAGAATATAAACCTAACAGATCACTCAGATCATCAGGATCAAGTCACTTAGAAATACCAAGGGTTCACTCAAAGCAGGGAGAGTCTGCTTTTAGCTGCAGCCGCAGCTGGAACCAGCTTCCAGAAGAGATCAGATGTGCTCCAACAGTAGCCACATTCAAATCCAGACTCAAAACACATCTTTTTATCTATGCATTTGCTGATTGAGCACTGTGCTATGTCCGAACTGTTTGCATTTTATTTTATACGTATTATCTTTTTATTCTTTTAATTCCTTTTCCTGTTTTTATTTCATTTTTAATGTATTTTATATCTTTTATGTATCATCTTGTTATTCTGACTTTTAATGCATTTTAAATATTGCTGTCTGGTTGAAAGAGCTGGGAGAATTAGGAAGAAAGCATTTGTGATTAGGTTATAATTTGGTAAATTTGGATAAGGGGACAAACCATGGGGAAATTTGAGCTGTGGTGCATGGTTAAGATATCTCTGGATTACTGTCAGGACACTTTCCAAAGGGGAAATTTGAACTGCATTGCATAGATAAGATATCTCCGGAAGGGGGATTAGGGCTGTGTGGTGCAGTTTGAGGTATCTTGGCAAAAGGGGAGATTGAAACTTTGTTTATCAGTTTGAAGTGCCCTAACAGGTAGCAGTCCTGTCGTGTGAGGAAGATCCATTCAGATCTGCTCTGATGGATAGATCCGTTTAGATCCACTCTGACGGACAACAACAACAACAACAACAAAAAACTCCCTAAGACTTCCTAGCTCATCCATCCAGATAGCAAAATTCTCTGTTTTTACTGTTATTTCTATTCCTTATGTTCTATTTTTATTATTCTTCTATATGTAAAGCACTTTGAATTACCATTGTGTATGAAATGTGCTATACAAATAAAATTGCCTTGCCTTGCCTTGCCTTGCCTATGTTTATTTATTCAGTGTGTCATTCAGTTCATTTTTTTTTTTTTTTTTTTTT
>RJVU01048406.1:7388077-7421699 GCA_003731715.1 Anabarilius grahami | reverse complement strand
TTTTTTTTTTTTTTTTTTTTTTTTTGCTACACACTCGAGAACATACTGTCTCATTATGTCCTTGAAGAACTTTTCTTTTTACCATTGAATGTACGAGTAACAAAGTAAAATGGCTCAGTGACTTTTAAATTAAATATTTTTTTCTGAAATTGTTGTAGAGAGAAAGAAACATTGCTGATGAAATTAGAGTAATGTTACAGATATCCTCAAAACAAAACTGTTTTTTTAAATCACACTTAAAAGTTGTAAATGTGTATTAAATGTCATTAGAGCTCTACAGTGTAACTGATGCACTTGAAACAACTCATCTGAGAGCGATTCACCTGACACCAGTGGCTCTGATTCATCAGACTCCTTATCAGATGAAGAACAAGAACATTTAGATGAGACATAGAATGAGTTAGTGGAGGGGGAGCTGGGAGTGTCATATCATTGGGGAGTCTGAGCTTCACAATCAATGAATGAAGCATGCTGGAGAGGAAGTTTGATAAATGCTCATTTTTAGATATCATGTGCCTAAAATACTAAGCATCACGTTGTGCAATATTCAGGGATGTATCATGATGACTTCCTGCATGGTCTCCTTTTGTGTAATTACTTACTCCTACAGTCTTGATGACACATGACTATTGGATAATAATATATTTTCCCTTTATAGTTTTTGGCACTTGAATTATTTTGTTTAATCACTGGATTGCCTGATTTGGCTTTCCTTTGTACCTCTTGTGTTTACTGTATAGTTGAGACCTTGGCCTTGGTTTATGCATTCATATCTGATATTAACATCTATCACTGCTTTAAATTAGCTAACTATTATTTAGATATTTTTTTCTTGTACTGATTGAACAGTTAAACACCTAATAAAGATTTTCACTGTCTGAAGTTGTGCTTCATTACAAAAGTAAAATACCACTGAACCGAACATAAATATATAATTCGAATATTATATGGGAAAGAAATTATTGTGCAAGTTAATTTAATATATTCATTTAATCCTCCATATCGATGATTGTGTGACTGGATCATTTGAATCATTAAATCAACAATGGAACAAAACAAAACATGGGTTTAAAGACGTTTTTTGATTATTGACATGCAGAAGGTTAATGAATATCAGAATAGATGTTGTTCCCCTAATTTAACCACATTTTGTTTTCAAAAGCAAGAAAGAAAGAAATCAGGGAATGTTAGGTTGTCCATTCGGGGAACCAAAAATTGTTAGTATGCAGTGAAAAATATGTATTTTGTAAAAATATAAGTATTTTGCTTTTTTTTTCTTGGCTTCACACAACTTGGAAATCCTAAAAAAAACTAATAACTATAGGGGGAAAAACATTAAAGAGGCTTTAAAGAAGGATAAGGTGTTCAACTTGGGAGAAAGGACAATCGTTTTAAGGGAAAGAATCTATCAGAAAATTATTTTAGGGGCGATTAATGGTTTTGATCAAGAAGGATCCAGAGGAAAATGGTGATAAGAAAGATGGATGACAACTATACCTCCTCTTCATCTGACAGGGAATCACCTGACTCTAGTGACTCCAAGTCATCAGATGAAAAACAAGCATTTAGATGAGGCACAGAAAAGTCTGGGTTTCAAATGCATTATATAAGCCATGCAAGTCGGAAAGATTCATATATGCTTATTTTATATTTACATTTACATTTACATNATCGTTTTAAGGGAAAGAATCTATCAGAAAATTATTTTAGGGGCGATTAATGGTTTTGATCAAGAAGGATCCAGAGGAAAATGGTGATAAGAAAGATGGATGACAACTATACCTCCTCTTCATCTGACAGGGAATCACCTGACTCTAGTGACTCCAAGTCATCAGATGAAAAACGAGCATTTAGATGAGGCACAGAAAAGTCTGGGTTTCATATGCATTATATAAGCCATGCAAGTGGGAAAGATTCATATATGCTTATTTTATATGCTCATTCACACTACGTTTGGACAAGGCCATTGAAGATTCAGCTGACGGCAAGACATTGCAAGGTATTCGTTAACACCTGAGATTAATACATTTAAAAAACCAAGGCTATGGCGGACAATGCCGTCAATATTTGCTTTTTCATTGTGTATTATTGGTTGGGTTGTGTTGTATTGTGATCGCTTGGCAGTTTTCCTTTTGTAAGATTTATTTGCATGATAATAACTATATTTTTCAGTGACCAAAGTCTGTTTTGATGACACCAAAGACAATTAGATCTTTAAAATAATGATGTTAAAATAAATGATGTTTTCTTTTGAACCCCTTGAGTTTCCTGTGCATTATCACTTAAAAAAAACATTAATGCTGTTTCTGAAATTTGCAGAATCTTTCTTTTGTCTGAATGTGTGCACTTCTCCTTTCCTCTACTACAATGAAGACTATTGTGTTTGCTTTGCTAGCAGTGGCTGTTTGACCCTTACACCTTTACCCAAACTTAAACCTAACCATATTACCAAACCTGTCTGTAAACTTACCCGCTTCACAACTTAATAGCTGCAAAAGTGTTTTGCATGCAACATGAACACAATAAATACATTGTCCTTTTTTTTGTTTGTTTTGTTGATGTAAGTACATAGTAAAGACACATAATATAACCAGGCTTTACACTAGATGTTGGAACACGAAGGGATTTGCTCCCATTCAGATACAAGATCAGTGAGATCACCAGGATATTGTTATTCCAAAACAGAAAGGGCCCTCTAAAGGGTTCTGTAGAATGTCAATTCGCTTGAATTAAAGGGGTAGTTCACCAACAAACAAGTACAAATTATGTCATCATTCACGAATCACTGTTTGTGTTCTACAGAAGAAAATCATACAGGTACATTATACATCCATTTTACATTGTACATCCATTCAACAGCATTTATGTGATCACGTGCCTTCGTTTAGATAGATAGATAGATAATTTATTGTCCCTTAACGGGAAATTTAAAAGTGAAAGATTTCACAGACTGTCATACAGTACACGCAACTGGCAAAACATATGTACACAAAAACAACAACACAACAAAAAAACAGTGAAAGTTCAGCTTTGTAGCCTGTTAAGGATTGAAATCGCAGATGGTACAAAGCTCTTTTTGAAGCGAGCCCTTCTCCATGTCGGGGTACTGTACCTGCGCCCGGAGGGCAGGAGAGTGAAGTGGAAGTTGAGGGGGTGCTCTGGGTCTGTTATTATGGTTTGGGCAAGGCGGGCTATTGCTCTGTCATTGAGTTCTGAGATGTTGGGTGTAGGGGAGTGTATTATTTTTTATTTTATTCAGTTTGTTTTTGTTGGTGACTGACAGCATGGTGTAAAAACTAGTGGAGCAGTATAACAAAATGGGCTGGATAATGCTCGCGTACAGTTGTAACAGAAGATGAGGGGCAATGTAAAGGGAACTGAGTTTTCGTAGAACATGCAGATGTTGTTGTGAGTGTTTATGGATGTCTGTTATGTGATGGTCAAAAGTGAGCTTATTATCCAGGGTGAGTCCAAGATATTTGAAATTCTCAACCTGTTCTATCATGTTGCCATGAATAGAGATCTGACTGAGACTGGGCTCATTAAAGACCAGTTCTTTTGTTTTCTCAACATTGAGATGGAGAATATTGTTTGTGCACCAGTGTGTGAAATGTGATATTGTGTCGTGGTAAGCAGCAATGGTAATGTGATCATTGAGGAGAGCCAGAATTGCAGTATCGACAGAATATTTGTAGTATGTTGTAATGGGTGAAGGACTAATACAGTCATTAGTGTAGAGTGTATAGAGAAAGGGAGAGAGGACACAACCTTGAGGAGCTCCAGTGTTAGTTATGGTGGTGTCCGATGTGACAGACCCTATCCTCACAGCCTGTGGCCTGTTGCTCAAGAAACTGTGAATCAGATGGATGTATTGAGGTGCAACATTGAGTTGGTGTAGTTTTTTAATCATCTGATGACGTTGGATTGTATTAAAAGCTGAGCTTAGGTCCACAAAAAGAACTGCAGCAAAGTTACCAGATACTTCCAGATGTTGAAGGAGGGAATGAAGGAGACATACAACAGCATCCTCCGTCCCTCGCCTGGCTTTATAGGCAAACGGATGTTTGTCCAGCTGTGGGTTGACAGTTGACAGGATGGTGCGCAGAATCAGTTTTTCATAACATTTGCTTGCTATGGGTGTGAGAGCAACAGGTCTGTAATGATTGAGCTCTAATGGGCGAGGTTTCTTTGGTAAAGGAATGATGGTGGAATTGTTCCATAGGGTGGGCCACCATGCTGTACTGTATGACTCATGCATTATGGAATAGAAAACCGGGGAGAGTTCCATTGCACAAAGCTTGAGCACCCTGGCAGGGATGCCGTCCGACCCCATGGCCTTGCCAATTTTACACCTCAGCTCCTGTCGAACATCCACCTCTGTAAAGGGAGGAGTTGTTGGTGAATCTAAAGGGAGAGCGTTAACCCTTTGATGCACAACATGGGTCAAAAATGACCCGGCTGAGTTTTTATTTTCTATATCTTTGCAAGAAATTAATTTCATCATTCAGTATTCCAGGTATTCCTCAATTAACTTGTTTTTGATCATCACAAATCCTCATTTAAAAGTGGCATCGATGCATTATTATATATTTTCAATGTTGGACAGAAACCTTGTTCAAAACTGTTACTTTTCAGGAACACTGATAGATGTAAAAGGTGTCCAGTAGCATTGGTTTATGACAAAAAATAAAAATTATGAAATATAATATATAGCCTATTATATGAAATGACTTTCATCCATCAAATATACAAAAGCAGCCATGTTGAGACGTGAAATGTGTGGTGGATAAATAGTTGTCTGCAGTAAATATGTTCCTACTTGCGAAATTTTGCAAAGGCTTCTATATGGGTCATTTTTGACCCATGTGTGTAAAATTGATGTAGAAATACAAAAGCTGTGTTTGTTTATAAAAAAAGAAAGAAAAAATAAACACAATGATTTGTGAAAATCAAAATCAAGATATTTAAGGAATACCTGGAATAAATAAATTACAAAATACATTTCTTTCAAAGATTCAGAAAAGAAACACTCAGTCATGATTGAAATAACATAGGAAATGAATACGGGTCATTTTTGACCCATGTTGTGCATTAGAAGGGGTTTTCATAGCTTGTGCATCAAAGGGTTAAGTAGCTCATTGCAGACAGCTGAATAGTCAGTGACGTCAAATCTGGAATAGAAGGTATTAAGACTATTTGCAAAGGTTGTGGGATTGGTGATTGTGCTATGATCTTGTTTCACATTAAATTTATAGTTTAAAAGCTAATTTAGTATTAAATTAGATTTAGTATGATTAATGAAACATTAAAATGAAACATTATGAAAGTGAAAGTGAAAGTGAAGTGACATGTGGCCAAGTATGGTGACCCATACTCGGAATTTGTGCTCTGCATTTAACCCATCCAAGTGCACACACACAGCAGTGAACACACACACCGTGAACACACACCCGGAGCAGTGGGCAGCCATTGCTGCGGCGCCCGGGGAGCAGTTGGGGGTACGGTGCCTTGCTCAAGGGTCTCACCTCAGTCGTGGTATTGAGGGTGGGGAGAGCGCTGGACATTCACTCCCCTCACCGACAATCCCTGCCGGACCTGAGACTCGACTGAATAAATATATTATTCCAATATATTTGATTTATATTGTAATAGTTTTCTTGTTTATTTTCTTTTATATAGGAGACAACAACTATACGACACATATAGATCACATAATATGAGTAGCTAAAAAAGTGGCAAATTATTTTCAGACTTCAGATTCATAAACAAATGACTTGAGTCAGTTTTTAATGAATCATTCGGAGTTGCAGAATCAGTCTGACAAATCCTTCATTGATTGAACGGTCTCACTTTATATTACGTGGCCTTAACTACTATGTACTTACATCAAAAAGTAATTACAATGTACTTATTGTGTTCATATTGTATTACAAAACATATTTGCTGCTATTGAGGTGGGATACGGGTAAGGTTAGGGGCAGGTTTGGTGGTATGGGCAGGTTTAAGGGTGAGTTAAGGTGTAAGGGATGGGTCAACAGTGTAATTATATATGTAAGCAATAAGGTACGAGAGGCTGTGCTGTATCGTGAATAATTCACGGCTGAAGGGCGTTGTTAAGCACGATAGTAATAAATATTAAAGCCAAAAATATGTATCAAAGCAACTTTCATTAAGTAAACTTTCACTAAAGCCTTCCTTCCGCCTGAAAAAACTAGTCCCTGACCGTGATCAGCGACAGAAGTTACATTATTACGCCATTATATGGCAGGAAAGACTGTCTTTATGAGTGTGTCAGTCAGTAGCGAAGACTTTTATATTGAAAAGACTGAATTGTTGTGAACACGGAAAAAGACGCAACTGACAAATGCTTTGACTAGCGCTGTCAGTCACGGGAAAACCCCTTAACTGTTAAAAGGACAGGATAATACATTGGATATTTAAACAGATTTTTATTATGAACATAGGAAAATGCTAAATCTGAGGTCTGCAGATAATAAACTCGCTCACTCAATCTTTTTCTCACAATACTCTATAATACAGTAAGCTTCAATGAACAATATCAATTGAGAACATACAGTTTACGTTGCAAAGAGTGGTTGCTAAGGGTGTTGTGTAATGATACACAGAACCATTGGGTGAAGCGGTCGTAGCCGTGTTTTATCGTGAATAAAACACAGCTATTGACAATCAGAATCAAGGACAGGAACTTACCATTTTATAAATGTAATTACAGAAAGTACAGATGTAATTACATGCAGGTATTTTTTTAAATATAAGTACAATGTAAAAACATGTATGTACAAAATGATTTAAATGTAAGTACATGGTAGTTAAGGCCACTAAATATAAAGGGGGACCGAATGATCTAACCAAATCCATCATAACAGCTAGTCAATCACTCTGCAAGTTCCATGTCAATGCATCATTAGCCTCTTAAAGGTGCCCTAGAAAATGTTTTTAAAAGATGTAATATAAGTCTAAGGTGTCCCCTGAATGTGTCTGTGAAGTTTAAGCTCAAAATACCCCATAGATTTTTTTAAATGAATTTTTTTAACTGCCTATTTTGGGGCATCATTATAAACGCGCCGATTTATGCTGCGGCCCCTTTAAATTCTCGTGCTCTCCGCCCACAGAGCTCGCGCTTGCCTTAAACAGTGCCTTAACAAAGTTTACACAGCTAATATAACCCTCAAATGGATCTTTACAAAGTGTTCGTCATGCATGCGGCATGCAAGCGTCGGATTATGTGAGTATTGTATACTGTTATATTGTTTACATCTGATTCTGAGTGAATTTGAGGCTGTGCTCCGTGGCTAACGGGCTAATGCTACACTGTTGGAGAGATTTATAAAGAATGAAGTTGTGTTTATGCATTATACAGACTGCAAGTGTTTAAAAATGAAAATAGCGACGGCTCTTGTCTCCGTGAATACAGTAAGAAACGATGGTAACTTTAACCTCATTTAACAGTACATTAGCAACATGCTAACGAAACATTTAGAAAGACAGTTTACAAATATCACTAAAAATATCATGATATCATGGATCATGTCAGTTATTATTGCTCCATCTGCCATTTTTCGCTGTTGTCTTTGCTTGCTTACCTAGTCTGTTGATTCGGCTGTGCAGATCCCGACATTACTGGCTGCCCTTGTCTAATGCCTTTCATAATGTTGGGAACATGGGCTGGCATATGCAAATATTGGGGGCGTACACCCCGACTGTTACGTAAGTAACAGTCGGTGTTATGTTGAGATTCGCCTGTTCTTCGGAGGTCTTTTAAACAAATGAGATTTATATAAGAAGGAGGAAACAATGGAGTTTGAGACTCACTGTATGTCATTTCCATGTACTGAACTCTTGTTATTTAACTATGCCAAGATAAATTCAATTTTTCATTCGAGGGCACCTTTAAATATAGCTGTATGTCTGTAATATGACAAGGACAATAAAAGATTAACTAAAAGAGATCATAGGCCTATTTGGCTCTTTAACTTTTTTAAAGTTTATAAAGTTTTTGCTGGGTCTCTAGGTTGATTATACCTCTCTTGGTGGGACAATGTTTTGGAACCCTTGTCCTAAAGTACAGTTATAAAGTGAAATGACAGAATCATAGTCTTCCTGATCTAACAGTTTCAGAAAATAATTAGCCAAAAGGCCAAAGGACAAATCTTTTTTTTTTTCTTTTCAAAATATTAATTTCCTTGTTGTCTCGTGAATGTTTTACTCATAGCATATTAATGGAAACCCTAGATCATGAAGGGGTTTCTCCTTAAAATGTAATTTCCTTCTTCCTTGTACACTGATCAGCCACATTAAAATATTAAAATGTGCTATTTGGCACAAAAACAATAGCGGTAGATCCTTTAAGTCCTGCAAGTTGTGAGGTAGGTCCCTCATGAATTGGATTTGTTCAAGTATAGGTCTTTTTTCCAGATAAACAACGCACATGTGCCGGGCAATCCACCTGATCTTTCAGAGTTCTGACGCCCTATCCAAAATAAAAATGTCACTTGTCACGTAGTCAGTACATTTCAATTTGTGCTCATGTCTGCATGAATTCAAATGACATAACATTAGAAACATTTAATTCGTTTTTCTAGATGCAAGCCCGATAAACCCTACTACTCTCTGTATGAACATGCAATGGGATCTATCAACTGAAACTATAGTGACAGTGACTAAAGTAATAAAAAACCTATATCAACATAAATAAATTCTTATCACATTTGAAAAAGTTGAGGCACAAGTTCATCTGTCAAAGTAACCAATAGGAACATTAATACCTGAGTGAGAGCAAAGCATTTGAGTCGCGCTATGACTTTATATTAGAGACTTTGGTTGCACGCAGACCACAAAACTCTCAGAAGCAGCTCCAATGGAAAACAGTGACTGAATTTAAAACCTTCAGATGACACGCAGATTATATCCACGTCTTTCTAAATTACCGAACCCTTGTTCAGCAAAGAGTGGCTCTCTCGCACTGTATGACGTTACAGAAAAATAGTTGTCCATCCAGTTCTGTTCAGACACTAGCAGAATGCGGTTGTCACTGCTGTAAACTCCCATATATAAAATTAATTATTTAAAAAAATATTATTTTCAGGCAGCCAGTAGGCCCCTCCCCAGTGTAAGCCCCTGGGCCTCAGCATTAATGTGCCTCTAGCCAATTTCGGCGGTGGACAGGGGTCATCATGGGCACTCTGACCAGGCTGTGGCCACGCAGTCCCATACGCTGACATCTTCTATTATGGGCAGCATTACATTTTTCAGCAATTTTAGCTAGTGCTTCAGTGTTATTGGACCAGACGGCTCCTCATGCGAATCACTGAGCCTTGGCCGCACATGATCCTGACACCGGTTCACCGTTTGACCTTCCTTACAGCAGGAACTAATCAATGCATACAGGGAACTCCCCACAAGACCATTTGGAGTTGATCTAACCCAGTCATATTTGTTCCTTGACAAAGTCACTCAGATCTTTTCACTTGCCCATTTTTCCTGCTTCCAACACATGAAATTCAAAAACTGCCTGTTCACTTGCTGCCTAATACATCCCACACCTTGACAGGTGCCACTGTAACGATATAATCAATGTTATTCGCTTTACACACAGTGGTTTTAATGTGGCTCATCAGTGTATGTCTTGCATATCTACACTTGCGTTTATGTTCTTTGCACATGCTCAGTTGGGTTCAGGTCTGGGCTTTGTACTGTTGGTCAACTAGTTCTTTGACACAGACACCATTTCCTTATGCATATCGTGCGAAGGAGCATTGTCACCCTAAACTAATCCATTAGATGGAAGCACAGAATTCTCTAGAATATCGCTGTATAGTGTGACATTACAATATTTCTTTTCTGTTAATTAGAAGGGATTTCCTACATTTGTTTGACCATGTAGTAAGTAGTGTATTCAGTAGGGATGGGTATTGTTAAGGTTTTAACGGCATTACTACTCTTACCGTTACTGCTTATCGATCCGGTACTTTAATGGTATTCTTATTGTTTTTTGTTTTGTTATATTTTTAATTAAAAAAAGAAACCAATTAAGAACATAATTAACATTGCTTTATATTCTGAAATGTAAAGTAATTTCTATAGCAAAAGGAAAAGCCATGTTTGAACAAAACGAATATAAAACATCTATTTGTAAATGCAGTGTGCAGGTATTTTTTGTGTTTTATAAACATAAGATAAGATACAATAAGAACAAGAACAAAGAAACAAAGTACAAACAAATGGTCAAATAAATACAATAAATATACAATAAAACAAAAGGTACAAATGAAATAAAGTGCTTTAATTTCATGAAGGTCTACCTACTGTTCAGGTAAGTAATAAAATTATAGCTAGATTAATGCTTATTAAAGCTAAAGCTATTCATTCAAGAATAGTGAGTAATTTTCTCTTTGCCTTTTGTTTGATTCACACATTAAATGTGGAATTGTCAGAATTGAAGTAATGAAAGACGGGGCAACTTTTGAGCAATGTTGCCGAGCGACATTGCTTGGGCACTTTCCCATTGAGAAATTTCGATCTAAAGTATCCAGAAGTTTGTTTCAATGGGAAAGTGCCCAAGCCCATCGCTCGGCAACATTGTCCGGCAATATTGCTCAAAAAGTTGCCCCGTCTACCATCACTGCTGCCACTGTAAAGCATAAACTTTAAGTGAATACTCTCCAAGCTGGTCATTTTAACACATTTTTGTGTGTATTTGATCATTAAAAAACTTCTCAGTCGGGTAGTCATAGTCAATGGCTGGCATGATAGAATTTGCAAGATATATGTCTATACAGAAATAATAAAAAGTGGGCTATGTGCATTTTATTAATTTCTCTAGACAGCACAACTGGTAAAGTCAGAGCTATAATCAATACTGCTGTCTTTCATAATTTAGCCCGTTTTATACCAAGTTTACCATCCCCATCCGGTAGTCAATTAAAATATTTGAGAATCCCCTTTTAGTCATCAAAGGGAGTGGAAAATTAAACTGAATTTGGACAGGTAGATGATTTCTTTGTAAAGATAAACATAGAAGCCACAGCATAGAAACCGTGTTGAATAATAGTCTAGTGCTCCCTCCCATCTGGTTATAAAGCTCTGGTCTGTTTTACAGATGATTAAGCAAAGACATCACTATGGAAAAGCAGCAGAGACATGAATTCAGGTAATCGTTTTTCATTTATCAAACTTGTATTAAATAATAAAAATTTAGATTTCCACAAACACTTAATTATGCAGCTGAATGCTTATTTTCACATTATACTTGTTTATATTCTAATATATTGTGTATAAAAAAATTTAAATTATTTTTCTACAGTCTCTCTAGCATGATAAATACCACAATTATAGTTATCATTGTATATCTTTTAAATTGCTCATTCAAGTGAACTTTCAGTTTTCCAATAAGCTATTCCCTTTTTTTCTTCCAAAACAGGCGCTCTTGGGATGCATGCAGAGAAGTGCCAATCATTCAAGATGAGCAGATACCAAAGAAACGAGTGCAGTGTTTGAAATGGTTTTCGTGTGCCATTGTAGGCATACTTGTCTTTGTGCTTGCACTACTCAGTAAAGTGAGCTTCTTTCTTAATCATTGGCTAATCAATTTTGGATGGTAACATTTAACTTATCTATTGAATATTACACAATAGGCTTGCTTAGACTGAAACTTTTTTTGTTGTATTTACAGATATCGTTTATCTTTTTGATAACATTTGGGAACAATCACACCGAGATTATACGTTCAGAAAAAAAGCCCACCGCCCTACTTGGCATTGGCTTCGTTCTGGTCGGCCCGAGCGTTCTGCTTCTGCTCAAAAGCACATGGAAGTTCATTTTCAAGAGTGCAGCCATGCCCTCTAAAAAAACTGTTTTTTGGGTAAGCAGACAGAATTGATGAACAGATGTATAGTAGCAGAGAAACTGATTGTTATGGCTGTAACCTTTCTGACTTTGATTTGAACTTTGCTCTAGGTCCTGTGTGTTGAGTTCCTGGTAGCATTTGGAGCTGCAATTCTAACAATAGTAGCCATGCCACACTTCGACATTATCACTAATGTGATGATCCTAAACAGTGTTAGCATCCTGTCAGCAGTGTTCCAGGTAGTCGCTGAGTGCCTCGCCAAAGAGAGGAAGCGGCTTATAATGCTCCCCGTTGGCTCCATTTTCTTTATCGTCCTAGGTTATGTACTTTTTGCCGTCAGTTATCTGGTATTCGAAAGTTCCCCTAAGATAAAAGTATCAATTGGCCTTGCCATCGTGGGGACCATCTGTGTTTCTGTGAACTGGTGGGAAAACTACAGCACGCTCTTCTCCGTTTCATCTCTAGAGGACATTTCCAAAGACATCGCTCAGTCCCGTAATGTAGTGTGCATCATCTCCAGTTTGGTGAGAATCCTGATTACTTCAGCTGTGGCTGGAGCTTACGTTCCTCTGTCAGGTCAGGGCTGGAAATCGGTCAAACTTGTCTTCGAAACAGTTGTTATTTCATTTGTGGTGATTCAAATCGCATCCTCTGCCCTGTGCCACTGGTTTGTAGTTGTGGCTTGCAAGATGCACGCCCTGCACCGCTGCTTCGCCTTGCCCATATACCTGGCCTTGATCACAGTTTTGCCAGTGTTTTTTATTTCATTTGCAGACAAACTCCCAGAGTCTAATCAGGCAAACATTCAGGAGATACCCAGTGACAAATTGTTGCTGTTGATGTTAACAGATGCCATGAAAACTCTACATGCCAGGGACATTGTGGTACACATGAAGACGGGAGGACTGGCGTGTTTGATCTGCTCTGCTTTTAGCTGGTGGTTGGGACTCATGCTCAGTACATTTTACATCTGGTTCCTGAAGATCCATCGAATAGAAAGAACCCAAGATCTGTTTGTGCGACGCATGTATGAAGGAGCATTTCTGGAACAGTCCATGTTGCTGAACACCCGTTTTGAAATCAGAAAGAGAATCAAGGAGAAACAGTGGTAAGTGTTTCTATTCTAAGTATTGTTGAATATATTGGTAATATATCAGCCAAATAAAGTCGTTATTTTTGTTTTGTTTTTGTGCACAAAAGTATTCTCGTCGCTTCATAATATTAAGGTTGAACCACTGTAGACGCGTTGACGGTTTTAATGATGACTTTAGTACCTTTCTGGACCTCAAAAGGTGCAATGTCGTTGCTGCCTATGTGTGGATCAGATACCCTCAGATTTCATCAAAAATATCTTAATTTGTGTTTCAAAACCAAACGAAGGTCTTACTGGTTTGGGACGACATGAGAGTGAGTACTTAATGACAGAAATTTCATTTTTGGGTGAACTAACCCTTTAATGTCAAGACATCAGTGAGATTATAAGGAGAACAAATGGAGATTTTGCTTAAATCTCCTTTTTCTCAGGTGTTATGTCTTACAAAAAGACTGTAATGTCACATGTATCCCCTTTATAGTTTTAAAATAGTTTCAGCATCTCAAACTGTGCTCACATTTACCAGAATACCAAAGTTTGTAATAAAACTCAATTTCAGTATGAACTCAAACATGTCTCATCACATTCTTCCAAATCCAAATGATCTAATTTTACAGATTTATACTCGTACTGTGTGTCAATTGATTTTACATATGAGACAAAGTTAATAATTAAATGACATATATCTGAGAGCAACCTCTGAGCAATTTAAATTTTCCACTGGATTTCTTAATATGTACTCCTCAGCGCAAAAGAAACCATCAAAAGAGTGTTTCTGTGTGCAACGATGTGGCATGAGACCTATGATGAAATGATGAAGATAATAATCTCTATGTTCAGGTAAACATTGACTACACTTACTTAGCTTATAAAATCTCAATTGAACTGTAATTGCAATACTATATGTTTTACTACCAGGCTCGATAAATACAGGCCCAAGACCGACAAACACAGCGATGTCGCGTTCGAATTCCATATTTATTTTGATGATGCTTTTAAGGACGTTGATAATGGAAGGCAGCGGCATGCAAATGAATACGCTGAAATTCTTGTGGATGTAATTAAAGAAGTTTACACGTAAGAATCCTCCTTAGTTTTATTTGTTTATGCGTACTGAGAATTTATGTGCAAAAACTAATCTACTAATATTTCACATGCATTAGCATTTTCAGTGAAGAGGATCCATGTATATTCAAGCAGATGCCACCACTACCATGGCAGAAGATCATAAACACCCCCTATGGAGGTCGGCTGGAATACATCCTCCCTGAAGGCAATGTGATGATGGTTCACCTCAAAGACAAGCAACTTATCCGTCACAAAAAAAGATGGTCTCAGGTAAGAATCATTAAATAAAGATGCAGTTAGATGTTTTGAATCCAGAACTTCTCTGATAATCTGTGTTTGCAGATAATGTACTTGTATTACATTCTTGGCTGGAGACTTAACAAAAAGTACTTCAAAATGTTTGAGGCAGGAGAAGAACTGGAATCCCTTAAGGAGAGACTGAAGGTTAGAGGCTTAACTTTAAACTTCACTACTAGTATTTCTACAGAATAATACAATGTCAGCCAGACTCTTAAAGTTTTTAATACTCCTTAGAGAGACAAGGAGAACACGTATATCTTGGCCCTGGATGGGGATACTGATTTCCAGCCATCTGCAGTCATGCTGTTAATTGACAGACTGAAACTATACCCAGAGGTTGGGGCTGCTTGTGGCAGGATTCATCCAACAGGCACAGGTTGGATTTATATATTAAGTATAAACCATTGTTATCAAGTCATTTTATTGCTTTTGATTACTTTCTTTAAAAAAATGCATTTTTATTTCTATTTTCATTGTATCTAAATGTCTAGAGTACAGATATACTCTACCTTTCAAAAGTTTTGGGTCAGTAAGTTTTGGGTTTTATTTTTTTAAAAGAAATAACTATACTTTAGCAAGGGCACATTAATTTGATCAAAAGTGACAGCAAAGACATTTATAATGTTAGAAAAGATTTCTATTTGAAGTAAAAGCTGTTATTTTTAAAAAGAAACCTGAATTTTTTTTTATGACATGCAGTTAAATTTAATTATTAAGCAGCACAACTGTTTTCAGCACTGATAATAATCAGAAATGTTTCTTGAGCACCAAATCATCATATTAGAATGATTTCTGAAGGATCATGTGACACTGAAGACTGGCGTAATGATGCTGAAAATTCAGCTTTGCTGTCACATAAATTACAATTACAAAATGTATTAAAATAATAAATAAAAAACATTTAATTTAGTTTGTTGGTAATAAGATTATTTCACATCTACCAAAAACTTTAAGGAGTACTATATGGACTATATTAAGATAATAGACATTGACTAGGCCACAAATCTCTAATATTACTTTTTTTACTGTATTTTTGATCAAATAAATGCACCCTTGGTGAGCATAAGAGACATCTATCAATAAGATTTAAAAAATCTTGACCCCAAATTTTGAACAATAGTATATCTTCTAGAATGGTTTTCAAAGTATGAGGCAGAGAAAGTGTGAAGAGATAAAACTAATAAAAATAAATAAATAATTCAAAGAAAATTAAATAAAAAATAAATTAAATAATTTTAGAATTTTTCAAAAAGTAACCAAACAGGGAAGCAAATTCCAGTTATGATACCTATTGACCATTTTGGTGTTTGCAAACAGCGACGACGTGTTTTGTGGGTGGAGCCTACCTGGTGATCTTGTTGTGCCTTTGGATGTCAGAAAAAGATGGTCTTCATTTTCACAGAATACCGTCGTTGAAAAACGCCCTTTGAAGCTAAACGCAGACGTCTAAGGTTGCAATGGACAGACTGGACTGATGAAACCTGCGATGATTAACGTTACCCTACTATTAAAGCATGAATTTGACGTAAACAATAGATCCACATAATATTCACATACGCAATTCATAGGGGGCATAATGTATTAGCCCTACAGTTTCTGGCAATTGCTAGGAAAAAGAATAGTCAGTTTTGTGAAATATAAACTCGAAATCACCAGTTTTTATTCTTTTATTCCGTGGCTTCTTTCATGAACTGGCACTCCTTGAATCTCGCGCCGTTTTTCTGCCACCTGCAGTGACGTAACCGTGACGTCTGCTCCTATTCTGCACATGCAAAAAAACGAAAATGTTTTATTTTTTTTATTTTACATATATTATTACAGTTGAAAGTTTTGTATATTTTTGTTGTTTACATCAAAAACCATGTATCCAATTACACTGCAGAAAATGTATCTGTCATTTGATAGAACTAGTCAAATTAGCTAAATGCCAGTATAGACATGCAAACTATCTTTGAAAACTGGAAAAATCTACATTAAATATGAAACAATATTTAACCATTTCGCAGCTTGATGACCATTGTAAAATCTGAGATCCAGTCATCTATTCTAAAGAAAAAGGCACTTGCGACTACTTATGTATAGATCTGTGGTTCCCAAACTGGGGTACGTGAGGTGACAAACTGGGGTACGCGAACAAAATGCTGAGTAGTTCATTTAATTCTACCTTAAAATAATATTAAAACCGAGCATGTTTTTCTAACTGCCAAAATGCCGTAAATCCAGTACATTTAATCAAATTACCTAATCATTTGCAGTCAAAAATGACTGTATCCACACATATGATAGATTGAGTGCAGCATGCTGCCTTATATCGCGTTAAATTACTGCTGTTCTTGACAATGTACCTTTGTAAAAGTGGGGATTTAGCACTTATTCGCATGAAGAACAAATAGACACAGATAGTGGATTAATTTCGATTTAAGACTCGAAAATTCTCCGATACAAAAACATACCTTGTGTGAGTTCTTGTATTTAATGATGATAACGAGCAAGAAAGCAATTGTTCCCAAATATCCACATGACTGCAAACGTGACATTATTATACAACAGGTCAAAAAACAAAACATACATTTTAAACACAGTACTGTCACTATTTACTCTATTTTGCAATGAAATAATAGTTCTAACGAAAACCACAGCAGAACTACAACACACGTCTGTGTTTCGCGAACAATTCTGCGGCTTTGAACGAATCGTGAGAGTCAATGATTCAATGATTCATTCATAGCCACTTGCTTCGTTACTGAATGAATGACTCGATGACTCACTCATAAAAAGTGACTTGCTGCCACCTACTGGCGGTTTTAGTTTAATATTTAAAAGTTTAATTTAGTTTTACCATCATTGCATATTTCTCTATTGAACATTTTTATTTTATAAAGTTATTCATAAAGGTAAAAATATGCACTGGAAAATCAATTTAGGGGCAAATAGTGTCCCTTAATGGTAAAGGTGTGACTGCAGTCTAAGTGGAAGAGAGGGGGTACGCAGAAGGATGGTAATCCCTTCAGGGGGTACTCCAAGCTAAAAAGTTTTGGAACCACGGGTACTGATTATAAAGGCTATAAACTGACAGATAACTATGCTTGAAGGGCCCATGGTGTGGTATCAGAAGTTTGAATATGCAGTAGGCCACTGGCTGCAAAAGACTGCGGAGCACGTGTTCGGCTGTGTACTGTGCAGCCCTGGATGTTTCAGTCTTTTCAGAGGAGCCGCACTCATGGACGACAACATCATGAAGAGGTACACAACTAAAGCAACTGAAGCCAGCCACTACGTCCAGTATGATCAAGGTAATGTCTTGAAGCTAACCACATAACAATATCAATTCAGCCTAGACTAAATTAATTCACCGTCCTTTTGGTGTTAATGTCAGGTGAGGACCGCTGGTTGTGCACTCTGCTGCTGCAGCAGGGGTGGAGGGTTGAGTATAACGCAGCATCTGATGCCTACACCAATGCGCCACAGGACTTTAAAGAGTTCTACAACCAGCGCAGACGCTGGGGACCTTCTACCATGGCCAACACCATCGATCTCTTGGGCTCAGGAGAACTGACCTCTCAAAGGAACAGCTCTATCTCAAAACTATACATCTTGTACCAGATTATCAGCATGGCAGCTTCCATCTTGGGCCCTGCCACTATCTGTCTAATGATATCAGGTAAGGTTTTCCATATAAAAATAGTCAATAATTAAAGCACATTATAGAGTCATTATGCTGTTTTAGCAATGTTTCTCCAGTAACATTTGTCCAATATTTCTATTAAAGTGCTTTCTTTTTCTTGCAGGAAGCTTTGTGTTCATTTTGGAAATGAACGAAAATATAGCTCTTGCTTTGGCCATAGTGCCACCTACTGTCTATCTCATCTTATGCTTCAAACTGAAATCTGATATGCAGATTAAAATTGCAGCAATTATGAGTGTGCTCTACGCATTTCTCATGGCGGGAACAATTCTCTCCATCATAGGTAAGTGTCTTTTTCATGTTTAAAACACAATTTAGAACTTTTTTTTTGTTATTTAAAGAACCCATTCTTTTCAGTGTTGACATACACTACCAATCAAAAGGTCAATAAGATTTTTTGTTAAATAAATGCATATTTTTATCCCGCAAGGATGCATTAAACTAATAAAAAATGACAGTTAATACTTTTACACATTGTTACAAAATAATTCTCTTTCAAAAAAATGCTGTTCTTTTGAACTTTCTGTTCATCAAAGAATCCTGAAAAATGTATCACAGCAAAAATATTAACTGTTTTCAATGTCAATAGTAATAATAATAAGTGTTTCTTAAAGCACAAAATTCGCACATTAGCAAATTAGACTGGAGTAACTGGCTGCTGAAAATCCAGCTTTGCCATCACAAGAGTAAATTATATTTTAAAATATATTAAAATAGAATACAGTCCTTTTAAATTGTAATAATATTTCAGAATATTACCGTTTTTACTGTATTTTTGATCAAATAAATGTAGCCTTGGTCAGCATAAGAGACTTCTTTCAAAAACCTTTGAAAGGTATTGTATGTTTTAGTCCATCAATATTTTCAGACCGTACATTTTTATGGAGGACCAAATTACTCAAAATGAAATAATTAAATAAATAGTGAATTCAATAAAACAACAATTTAATGTAAAATAATTAATTAATTTAATTATTAATTCAATTATTAAATAAATCAATAAATTAATGTATCTATTTATTTTGTAAAATTCCATGAAAACACAACATTTATTTTTTAATATATTTCACAATATCCTCTTTCACACACTATTATTGTCTTCAAATATATATTTGTAATTCATCAAAAAGGATTGGCCAATTAACGCCAAGCACCGCCCACTGCCTGTTGATTGGCATTTGTGAAATTTCCTCTATTATTATGAAAAGAATCTTTAGGAAATTGATGATTCGTCAAATAGGCGTCATTCGTAAATTCAGCATATAAAAATGCTTTTTGAAAAAGCACATTCAATTATGAAAAAATAATTTAACCTATAATAGTGAAAGAGGATTTTGTGAAATATATTAAACAATAAATGTGTTTTCTTGGAATTTTACAAAATAAATAGATACATTTATTTATTGATTTATTTAATTATTAATTAATTAAATTAATAATTGTTAAATTATTTCAGAATAAACTGGTACATTTAATTGTTGTTTTATTGAATTCATGATTTATTGAATTATTTCATTTTGAGTAATTTGGTCCTCCATACATTTTAAATGCATATCTGCTATTCTTGGAATCAAAGACAGCGACTAAAAGCTACAAAACTCTAATTTTGAATTCACGAGGTCTCTAAATATTCATGTCAAAAGAGCAAACATGTCAAGTAGCTCAACGTCTTGATGGGTAACAAATGCATCTTTATCTATAGGCCTAATACTTTCTTTCTTCATCTCAACTCTCATAGGTGATTTAGTGAAGCAAAAAACTTTTCTGACCCCTAGTGGTCTGTTCCTCATCGGCATGGTGGTGTTGTACATCATCACGGCAGGTTTACACCCTCAGGAGTTCTCACTGGTCATCTATGGATTGTTATATTTCCTCTGCATTCCCAGCGGGTATTTACTCTTAGCTATTTACTCTATAGTCAACATGAACAATGTCACGTGGGGCACTCGTGAAACCGGCAGCCAGGCTAAGAGTACTGCAGTCGATACCATCAAGAAAAAGGTCATGAATGCCACATGTTGCAAATGCCCATGCTTGGAATCTGAAGAAGATTCGAGACAGGAGATACCACCAGCAGAAACCATTACAAAAACTGAAAAGACACATATTCCTTTGGAAACACAAAGGTAAAAAATACACACTATAACACAATTTCACATTGTTTCATGCTACTTGTATCCATCTGTGTAGAATTTTTAAACTATAGATATGAAAAAATAAAATTATCAATGAATTACTTTGAGATTACAATCGATGTTTTAATACTATTACTACTAATAGTGTATTTCCACAATGTAGGGCACACGAGCTCCCACTCCATCCTCATCAAAGTAAGTATGACTTCCATACTTAATATCCTAATATTCTAGCTGTTGACTTATTGAATTAGACTACCATTAAAACTATTATATATTTAATTCCAAAAGCTTGGATTGAACATCTGCAGATGAAATCTTACGACTTTCCCTTGCATGAATCTGCACTTCCAATGGTAAGACAAATTGGAAGAAATATTATATTTATTTAGCAAAAAAGTGTATTCTGCTATAATACAAGGCTATATTTGAATGGCTTTCGATGGAGAAACATGCTTTTTGGAGCTTTTTTGTTTGTTTGGTTGGTTGTTTTTGGATGTTAATTGTTGCTGCAGATATGTGAGTTGCATATACAGGTCCTTCTCAAAAAATTAGCATATTGTGATAAAGTTCATTATTTTCCATAATGTAATGATAAAAATTAAACTTTCATATATTTTAGATTCATTGCACACCAACTGAAATATTTCAGGTCTTTTATTGTTTTAATACTGATGATTTTGGCATACAGCTCATGAAAACCCAAAATTCCTATCTCAAAAAATTAGCATATTTCATCCGACCAATAAAAGAAAAGTGTTTTTAATACAAAAAAAGTCAACCTTCAAATAATTATGTTCAGTTATGCACTCAATACTTGGTCGGGAATCCTTTTGCAGAAATGACTGCTTCAATGCGGCGTGGCATGGAGGCAATCAGCCTGTGGCACTGCTGAGGTGTTATGGAGGCCCAGGATGCTTCGATAGCGGCCTTAAGCTCATCCAGAGTGTTGGGTCTTGCGTCTCTCAACTTTCTCTTCACAATATCCCACAGATTCTCTATGGGGTTCAGGTCAGGAGAGTTGGCAGGCCAATTGAGCACAGTAATACCATGGTCAGTAAACCATTTACCAGTGGTTTTGGCACTGTGAGCAGGTGCCAGGTCGTGCTGAAAAACGAAATCTTCATCTCCATAAAGCTTTTCAGCAGATGGAAGCATGAAGTGCTCCAAAATCTCCTGATAGCTAGCTGCATTGACCCTGCCCTTGATAAAACACAGTGGACCAACACCAGCAGCTGACATGGCACCCCAGACCATCACTGACTGTGGGAACTTGACACTGGACTTCAGGCATTTTGGCATTTCCTTCTCCCCAGTCTTCCTCCAGACTCTGGCACCTTGATTTCCGAATGACTTTGGACCACTGAGCAACAGTCCAGTGCTGCTTCTCTGTAGCCCAGGTCAGGCGCTTCTGCCGCTGTTTCTGGTTCAAAAGTGGCTTGACCTGGGGAATGCGGCACCTGTAGCCCATTTCCTGCACACGCCTGTGCACGGTGGCTCTGGATGTTTCTACTCCAGACTCAGTCCACTGCTTCCGCAGGTCCCCCAAGGTCTGGAATCGGTCCTTCTCCACAATCTTCCTCAGGGTCCGGTCACCTCTTCTCGTTGTGCAGCGTTTTTTGCCACACTTTTTCCTTCCCACAGACTTCCCACTGAGGTGCCTTGATACAGCACTCTGGGAACAGCCTATTCGTTCAGAAATTTCTTTCTGTGTCTTACCCTCTCGCTTGAGGGTGTCAATGATGGCCTTCTGGACAGCAGTCAGGTCGGCAGTCTTACCCATGATTGCGGTTTTGAGTAATGAACCAGGCTGGGAGTTTTTAAAAGCCTCAGGAATCTTTTGCAGGTGTTTAGAGTTAATTAGTTGATTCAGATGATTAGGTTAATAGCTCGTTTAGAGAACCTTTTCATGATATGCTAATTTTTTGAGATAGGAATTTTGGGTTTTCATGAGCTGTATGCCAAAATCATCAGTATTAAAACAATAAAAGACCTGAAATATTTCAGTTGGTGTGCAATGAATCTAAAATATATGAAAGTTTAATTTTTATCATTACATTATGGAAAATAATGAACTTTATCACAATATGCTAATTTTTTGAGAAGGACCTGTACATAATTTAAATTTACCGTTTCACCATATGCAGGATGAAATCGAGTTCTGGAGAGAATTGCTGAAAAAATATCTTGAACCTCTTAAAGAGAATAAAGAAGAACAGGAAAAAATTGCTAATGATCTGAGAGAACTTCGAAATAAAGTAAGACTCGTAAGCTTGTCAAGATGCAAAAATGACTTTGTATGTGATTTCGTCTCTATATGCTCTGGAACAGTAAAGTTTTGTCTCCATACTGTTTTGCTTTTCTCTTTCATACAGGTCACATTTGCCTTTTTCTTCTGCAATGCACTTTGGCTAGTGGCAACTTTCTTCCTTCAGGCAGTTGGTGACTCAATCTCCATAAAGATCCCAAAAATTTATCCCAATGGGACTTATGATGCAAACGAAGTGTTTTCCCTTGATCCAATTGCACTGATGTTTCTACTGAGCTTCGCATTATTGCTGATTGTGCAATTTGTTGCAATGCTATACCACAGGTAAACAATTAAACATTATAAATGTAAAACCAGTCTAAAGTCTGAAGATAAATCATTCAGTTTTTATCCTATTTTTAGTAATGGTGTATTATGTTCTTTTGTTTCAGAATTTACACATTAATCCATTTTGTGTCATATGCTGATACAGAAATTAAAGCTTGTAGAAAGCAGTCACATCAGGTGAGCCAGTGGATCACACACTAAATTAGCATTTTAAATGTTTTTTTTTTATTATTATTAAAGATGTCCACGTTTCAATAGGTTGCACAGATCCAGTACTCAAACTACCAGCATGAGACGGATGAGCCCGACACAGCCTTATGTTTTCAGAACCCTTCTGTTTTGAGAAGAGCTGTGACTTCAGTATAACGATTTGTATTTCATTCTTAAGGTTTATCGTCCTATAGATACTGATATAGTACAATTATTTAATGTATAAACCTCAATGTCTTGTTGTAGAGTAAAAAATGGGTCAATTATTAATTGGTATATCATGTAATTAATAAAAAATCATTAATCAGATTAATCAATCTGATCAGAATCAATCAGCAATCAATCACCGACAGTATTTGCTAAGAAAAGTCCCCAATCAAAGATATTACATTATTTTTACCGACTAAAGCTTTAGATATTATGAATATTGCAAGTGGCCTTTGAAGGCAATTGTTACATGTTAAATTGACAATCATAAAATATTTTAAATGATTTCTTTGTACATATTTACTGTAGAGTGTATTTAAATATATGAAAATGATCTAGTCTCTTTTGAAATTGTCTCTCATTGTGACTCAAGTTTTGTTATTGAATAAGTTCAGTTTATGTGCATACTTGTATACTTGATGGAGTTTTGAGCCACCTGTTGGAAATAATAAGTGCTACCATTTTTTTTTTTTTTTGGAAAACTGCTTGAAATAATTATTTTATTGTTTTATGTGGGTTATGATAAATTGCAAAAAATATACTATTATACATTACACTATTATACAAAACACTTATAGATCACAGTGTTGTGCCATTATCAACGTGACACATGAAAGATGCATTTTAATTTATGTATTAATTATTTATAAAAAAACAGATGGTAATGTTTACTTGTTAATGTTTAAATGCCAGTTTGGCATCTTGATTTATAAATGAATTTATAAGATATTTGGTTTCCTATACTGCCAATATTGATCCTCACAATGTAGGCCAACACTGACCACAAACTCTCTCTCTCACACACACACACACAAACAAACACACACACAAGGTTAAGTTAAAGTTTATTTAGATTAGTTTATATCCAAAATACCCATGAGAAAGATCTGGACACTTTCTTATAGGCCTATTTGTTAAACTAATATTTGTAAGTGATAAAATTTATAAGCTTAGATCAGTAGTTCATTTACATTCAAATATGAATATATATATATATATATATGAATTCCATTTTAATGTACGTTCACTAATGATGTGCTAACCATAAGCAATGTAATGTTTGTTAATGTCATTAATAAAAGCTGTTACTATTTCTTTTAAGTTTTACCCCAAAAAATTATACAATATTTACATTATAATTTGTGATGTGTAAAAGCACATAACAATAACACTATGTTAAGGACCACAACTATTGACAGATTTAGTACAAAAAACAAAAAGTTAAAGGCGGAGCTATGAATTATTCAGTACTGGTTCTCAGGGGAAAGTTCTGTCTCTGTACATGGATTCGACATCAGGATAGACCAGGAATCCAGAGAAGGTCGTGTAACGTCCCTGGTTGCTGTAAACGGCGTATCCGTCTTCCTGCTGACTATACAGCCAGACGCTGTCTCCTTTTTTCAGTGACAACAGCAGACTCTGACTCTGCATCTCTCTCCGTCGTGACATGTCCTCATTGAAAACCATGGCCCGCACCTCCCCTCTGCCCGTCATCAGCTTCACTGACACCGCCCGACGAGGGTGTTTCCCCACAGTAAATGCGAAGTAGTACGCGCCGGGGAAGTGGCAGGTGAAACGTCCGGATGTTTTGTTAAAATGGCCGCCTATGTTAACGTATTCGACATCAAACGTGAGAGCTTCTCTTTCGCGACGCCCTCTGCTTTCTCCCAACGCTGATAATGTTCTTGCCACTGAAAATGCAGAACGTGGTTCCTCACTGGGTGTTGTTCTTCTCCAATCATAATAGGGATCAATAGAGGGAGGACAACCTGGAAGATGGAGGCCTGGAGGAGATAGGTGGTTATTGAGATATCCAACAGACGATGTGGAGTCTGGGTAGATGAGATAACCGCTAAATGTGATGTATGGTCCAACATTGCTGTAGATGGCGTAGTCAGGTTTCTCCTGAAGCAGCAGGTAGACCGTATCCATGGGCCTCAGACTGACCATCACACTCTGGCTCTGCACCTTGCGACCCTGTTTCTGGTATCCGTCGTACGCCATGGCCTGCACCTCTATCCCGTTCTTCACCAGCATGACCGACAGCATCTTCTTTGGGAACTTTCCCACAGTGAACGAGAAGTAATACGCACCAGGCAGGCGACATCGAAAACTGCCCGTATCTGGGTTGAAGTCATTACCGATGTTGACTAGAAGGCGGTCAAAGGTCACAGCTCGCTGAGTGCCACCCAACATGCTGCTGCTACGTGTGGCAGAAAAGGCAGAGCGCAGGCCTGAAGTCATTGGGGTGATGTTGAAGGATGCTACACAGCCCAGACATGTGACCAGCCCAAGTAAACAGGAAACACCACTGCTTGGTCTCCATAATGTCACGCCAGCTGCAGTAAAAAGACATTATCATTATCAAAGATGTTCAATGTCACTTCTTGGCATTGTTTAAAATGTAAAAAATAGTTCTCAAACAACTCCAAGTAATTATTCAAAAATGAATCAGTGTGTCATTGTATATTTTGCACCAAAGGTACAAACTGAATCACTTTATTGCTGTATAACACTTTAAAATAAAAAAATTTCCTTGAATTCTTTTAATTATGTGATTAATGGCAGTTAATGGGATGTTTTAACTCTCTGGTTGTCTTCAGTCAGTATGAAATATTTTAAGTTGGGAATTTTTTATCTTAATAGGAATGATACAAAACTTAGCCACACTTGTGTTTTTTTTTTTTCTCAGTTAAAAATGACAGCCATAGGAAATGAAAGGGAAATATAAAAAATACAAAAATAAAAGCAATTTTCTGAGGTTCTCTCTACAAATCAGCCACGATAAAGCAGTCTTTGATATTGTATATATCCAAAGGGAAAAATCTAATAAAAGTAATGTCTGAAAATGTCCTTATAAGCAAACGCAGCCCAATGCAATATATGTGTTAATTGAAAGTAAATGTTAAAAATAAAAAAATTATTAATATTTTTTATGATGTGTATTATTTTATGTAGAAATAATTGGTGCATAATTTAAAGGAAAATATTGTCTTGTACAATGAAATCCCCTCAAAATACAAAATATTAAAGAATAAATATCAGAACAAAATATAGTACATTCCTTTCATTTAAAAAAGTTATGCTTAATGCCTTTTGTCTGTTTTGATCGTCAAAGTTCACAAGTGAGGTTTACCAAAGGGTTAAATAAATATTTTTTATCTAATCTAGTCTATATTTATCTAAACTAATCTATCTTTTTTTTTTCACTGTTAATCAATCAAAAAACAACTTCAAAGTCCTGCACTTCTAGGATATGGAAATGTGTAATGAGCTGGTTAAAATGCCATATAACCATGCTAGGAAGTTAGGTTTAGCGCTGTCAGAATGGATTCTGCCGTTCATATCAAGTGCTCAGTGGAAGCAGTAGTCCCTCTAATTCAGCTGGCATTGTCTGTTCACAGTGTGCACAGGGAAAAGGCAATAGATTAGACATTGGTTCATCTGCTCCTATGTGCTGGAACAAAGGCATATTTGGGAGTGAGAAATGAAACATGTCACGGGTGCAGATCCATGGGAGACTTCATGGTCAAGTGAAGACCCAGTCAGTTAGTAACAGATGAAGAATACACCGAAGACCATGATAAGACACATCAAGGGTCAATTAGTGAATGAGGGGGTCACTGGTAGTATTTCCTCTCCTTTTGACTTACTGTCAAAATGACTCAGGTTGACAATCAGGAAAGGTTTAGCCAAGAATTCCTACAACTACATTATTATAATCATCATGTGATGTTCCTCTGTACCTACTTTTTATATATTACTACTTTATTATTTGTACTTGCTTGTAAATGTAAAGTAATAATAATAATTACTACAAAAACTATTCCTTCAAATTATTTTAATATGTTCCTTTAACATTTCAGTGCACACCCTAAACATAATTAAAGTAGGTGTCTTTTTTATTATTAATCAGTTATCATAAGATCAGGACGATTCAAACTAAAACTAAAGTATGTTTTTTTTAATTTCAGTATTTCAATTTAAGATCTATTCATCCATCCTTAGCCTACTTTTGAATATACTTTGTGTAAATATAAATATATATATAAATAGTGTAGACCATAACATAAAAATCTTATCCCCGGTTTCACAGACAAGTCTTAAACTAGTCCTAGACTAAAATGCAGGTTTGAGCTGCTGTAATTGAATGCAACGTGCACTGACAGATCTTAAAATATGTCAGTGCCATTGTTTTGTCTCAAGATGCACACAAGTAATGTTTTTTTCTAGGGTATGTTTATAAAAGCTACTTAAATACCCAAAATGAAATAAGGCTTAATCCTGGCTTAGCCTAAGCCCTGTCTGTGAAACCGCCCCATAATGTTTTAGATAAGTTTTATGACTCATCGGAATTGCTAATATTAAACAGGTGTTATTAAACAGGTTCTGTTTTTTCAATTTAAATGAAATGACATTAGAATGCGCTATAGATTCAAACAAATTATATTGTATACAATTACTGTAACACAGTATTTGAGCATAAATCAATTAAAAACAATAAGAAACGTTGTTTTTAAGCAAACAAAGTTTTCATACCTGGTCTAAGTATCTGCAAAAACTTCATATCTGTGATGACCTGCTCCTTTGTCTACTGTAAGCCTCAGTTTGTACACCGTTGTGAAGAGGTCCAAAAGTTGATTCTGTCTGGCATCTACTCTCACCGAAAACTACAGAGCCTCCCATGTTCAAATAAAAGAGGTATTAGGGGAGAGAGAGAGAAAGAGAGAGAGAGAGAGAGAGAGAGAGAGAGAGAGGAGGTGCTTCATGAATACACTTTTCAACCTATACCTAAGTTTTATTATTTTAAGACTGAAAATATGGAAATGTAGGGTTATAAGTAGGCTTCATTTATAATAATATTTCTCAAAAGTGCTAATTTATAAATGTTCCGAGTTGATATCACACGTTCTCACTTTTTTTTCTCAGAACTGAGAGTTTATATCCCATAATTCAGATTTTTCCCCTCAGAATTGTGATATCGCGAGTTATAAAGTCCGAATTGCGATATATAAACTCTCATTTCTCGATATTACAAAAGTCAGAAATAAAAAGTCGCAATTAACGCTTTATTTTTTTATTTCGTGGAAACAAGTTTCTATATTAAACACTTCAGTCGTGTGTTTTTCGGTGAAAGAAACAGCTTTTTCCTCAATACAAAACTACAACTTCAATATCATCATCGTCATCATCGTGATCGTGATCAAATTCGCACGTTTCCGCGTGCGTCTGGACGCAACGCGCCGGAAGGCGTGTGTGCACTGCGTCTCCGCCGTCAATGCAAACGAAGTAAGAGGCACCGAGAGTCAAAGCTAAAATCCGCATTCAAGACAAGATGGCAGGGTTGCCCCGCAGGATCATTAAGGTAATCGTGAAGTGAGACACACTGCACATCTTTAGTCTTTCTTTTGAATCATAACACTGCGAAATCCTCAAATATCATTGAAATTATCAGCCAAAGGGAAGCGACAGCTGGCTTAGCGTTTGGCACTGTGTTTGTTAGCCACTTCCGTTTCGGTACATTCACTCGGATCCCGAATAAGGGTGGGTTAAAAATACATCAACCGCCGTGAAAGATGGCGCAGGGCCTGTGTCTTATTCATTACTATTTGGGGCCCAGAATCAAAAGCATTAAAAAAATACCAAACGTTCCAATACTAACTGAAGTATAAATGGTGAGAGTGGCTCGCTCGCGGTCATTCATTGCTTAAGCTCAAGCTGTTGTGTGTGAGCTCGCGAGCTAACCGCTCCAGAGACGGCTAGCTAGGCGTAAAAACTTAGCACAATAATCCAGTGTAAGCGGTCGTAATTATTTTTACAACGAGTTCACATACAGATTATGTATATATCTCTTTTACTGCGTGCAGGATGATTATCTTGCCTTTTAGGGCAGGATCGTTAGCAAAATAATTCGTCAATCTCGCTTCCTGTTGGCTAGGGAAGCTGTTGCGGTGCTTCTTCTGCTAAATGAGCTAATGACTGCAGGCCCCAGACAGCAGAAATGTCAAATAAAATACAATATGATTTAACTAAGAAAGACATTAATTGAAGAACAGCACACCCTAAATGAGAACTGTTTATTCTCACAGAAAAATAAAAAAATTGTAACTCTGAATTAAAGCAACAGTTCATCCAAAATTCAAATTAGAATCGTTATCGTTTATACAACTTGGATCTTGTTCAAACCAAAAACAAAAGTTGTATGTCAGTCTGGAACACAGAAGAAACTGTTAGACAGAATTAAAGTCTCCATACACTTTCATTGCATGGAGATTTTCTTTTTTTTAATATTCTAGTTTCTTTTTTGTGTTACTCAGATAAGTGTCATACTTTTTTGAATGACAAGAGAATTAACAAATAATGACATTATTTTCTTTCAAAAACAAACCTCAGTTGCCAGTGAACAGATTTATGGCTAGTGAAATGACGTAAGCGGCTTCCTCCTGATAAAATCACAGCTCTGAGTCTGAACGCATATATTTCTGTTTTATTTAGATTCAATAGATTAGGTCCTGCCCTGGTATATCATTGCTACTGTATCATTTGTGTATATCATCAAGGTTTCTCGCTTTGTCTACTACTGCTGTTGTCCAGTAATTTGTGATTATACGTTGTGCACTTGCAGGATTTTTTTTGACACACTGTTAATTTATTTGCACCTACAAACATATACGTTCTCTGAATAAGACATTGAAACCGTTGCAGTGGGTTTGCCTGTGAAATGAACTGACTGATGTGAGTGGGAGGGCTGGGAACGCATGCTTTATGGCATGTCCCCCATGCATGACAGGGAGCCCCTCTCTTGTCTGTGTTTGCTCTGCATGGTTTTGTCTGTGGGATATCTGAAACACGTGAGGAATTTCATTCTGAGCACGATGAATGTATATGCTAGGTTAAAATAATCAAAGTAATCATGTAATGAATGTGAAAATATACAGTTAGAGAGTCATTATCACACAAGAAACCCCCCCTAGATTGTCACATTAAGGTCCTGAATACGCTGTCAGGGATTAATTAGTAATCATGTATAGGAATAATGTATATTAATTATTATACACTACTGTTCAAATGTTTGGGGTCAGTATTTTTATTTTATTTTTAAAGAAGAATTTAATGTTTATACAGCAATGATATATTGAATTTATCAAAAGTGACTGTGAAGATTTATAATATTACAAAAGATTTCTATTTTAATTAAATGTTGTTCTTTTGAATTTTCTATTCATCAAAGATTCCTGAAATAAAGCTTGTATGTTGATTATGATGATAATAGTAATGAGCAACAAATCAGCATATTAGAATGATTTCTGAAGGGTCATGTGACACTGAAGGCTGGAGTGATGCTGAAAATTCAGCTTTGCCTCACATGAGTACATTTTAAGATATATTTAAATAGAATTTATTTTAAATTCAAATTTCAAAAACATTTAAAAAATGGTCCAACCTCAAACATTACATTAGATCTTTCTTGATTGGTTGGTTGATTTCTAATTGTATATGACAGCTTTTATTGACCAATATCAAGATTCTAAAATCCCGAAGATCCTTCTAGAAGAATCTTGTTTTACGGTTTCATTATCATATGGCCATCTTTTTTTGAACCAGGTTGCAGAACAGGTGTGGTAGCTTTTGGAAATAGGTTTATGACTCTGAGATTGTAATATCCTCTTTTTGGCACAAGTTCTCAGATGCCATATAGGCAATCTATTAGGTGTAGAGAGCAGCATAGTACAGCAGTTCTCAGATGAACGGCGTCTCCAGACTCAAGCATTCCACAGGTGATATCACATTCTCATTAGTCATATGGGTGTGTGTTTCAAAAGGACTGTAAGGGTCAGCCCTGTTTCTCTCTCTAACTGAACGCAAAGTGTCTGTCTTGATTGGTTTGTAACGACTGTCAGTTTAACCCTTGAAGTCTTGGTTTTAGATAAATGTATCACGTTGTATTTATGAGTAATGCACACCTTTGAGATATAACTCAATGCTAAATGTTGTTGAGCAGTACAAGATACTGCAACAGGACAGCAAAAAGACTGATCATGGAATAAAAAGATATCAAACAGTGCTTGATTTTGAAATTGCAAGATAGTCTTTTCTAATGTGTTGTGCAAAGAGAGTGTTTACTGAAAGCATCTAGAGTGCCTAACCAGTAACATTTGTGGTGATGTAAGATAGTCCTCTGCCCTAATGAAGGTTAAGGGTACTGTATTATCTGTAAATATTGTAGTTCTGTCATTGGTAACAATATTTAAGCACACATAAAGTTGTGACTTTGTTGAAATTTACAACTTTTCCTATTAAAGATACATATTTTTTTCATGGAACTTTTCATGGTTCACATAGTTGTGCATTCGAAAGTTTGGGGTCTGTGAGTTTTAAAAAAAAATGTTTTTGAAAAGTCTCATGCTCACTAAGGCTGCATGTACTTGATCATTATTATTGTGAAATTATTAAAATTCTAATAAATAGTTTGTATTTGAATATAAATTAAAATGTAATTTGTTCCTGTGGTGGCAAATCTGAATTTTCAGCATCATTCGTTCAGTCTTCAGTGTCACATGATCCTTCAGGAAACATAATATGCTGATTTGGTGCTCAAGAAATATTTTTTATTTTTATCAGTGTTGAAAACAGTTATTTTTTTAAGATTAAATAAAAAAAGTTAAAAATTGCATTTATTTGAAATAGAAAACTTTTGTAACATTATAAATGTCTTCACTGTCACTTTTGATCATGTTTGCTGAATAAATGGATTTTTGTAAAAATAAATCTTACTGACCCTAAACTTTTAAATGGCGTAGTGTACAAGTTTGCTTTAGTAAAAGAAGCTAGATTTCCACAGAATTGGAACAAGTGTTTAAAAAAAATCTATATATCCCAACCTTTTATGAGTTAAATGGTTTTGTCTACCAATAAGAATGCAGGACTTGTATGTAATTCAATCTTCCATTTTCACCCTAAAATCTGTGCTGAAAGTCTATCTGGGCCTGGCCATACCAATAAAATCCAGAACATAAAATTATTCATGACCTGTCAGTCCATGAAGTATCACCTTGCTGTACAGGTTTGTTTGCCATTGGAATGTGCTGTGTTGATGCAGGACAATAAGTCTTAGTTACATAGCCATTGTTCAAGGTTACAAGGTGAAGTTTTACAGTTTTTCAAAGACAAAGATCTGTTGTCACTGTGCGCATTATATGTTGGCTCTTTCTACTGTTTTGTTTACTCCTGTGTACTCGACTGTCTCACTACCAGTGCTTTGGCTAATTAGCTGAATGTGTAGAGATGCCTCATGTTCCAGCCTAATTGATCCTGTTTCCATTTGTCCATGTAGGAAACACAGCGTTTGTTGGCAGAGCCGGTGCCAGGTATAAAGGCAGAGCCAGATGAGGGGAACGCTCGCTACTTCCACGTGGTCATCGCCGGACCTCAAGACTCCCCCTTTGAGGGGGGCACTTTTAAACTTGAACTCTTTCTTCCTGAAGAATATCCCATGGCAGCTCCGAAAGTACGCTTCATGACCAAAATATATCACCCTAATGTAGACAAGCTGGGAAGAATATGTCTAGATATTTTGAAAGGTGAGCGACCATTTTATTCCATTTTCTGAAACTTTTAAAAATGTTACATATCATAACCTAAACATGAATGTCTTAAATTCTGTTGTAATGGAATGGCATTTATTTATTTTATTTATTTGGAAAGTTTTATGCAGCAAGGATGCATTAAATTGACCAAAAGTGACAGTAAAGACATTACAGTGTAACAGAAGATTTCTATTTGAAATAAATGTTGTTCTTTTGAACTTTCTATTCATCAAAGAATCCTGGAAAAACTGTATCAAGGTGTTTACAAAAATATTAAGCACTACTTTGTATTTATCAAAAAATTGTGAGACATATCTATCATGGTTTCCACAAAAATATTAAGCAGGACAACTGTTTTCAACATTGAAAATATAAAAAAAAAAAATCTTCAGCATCAAATCAGCATATTAGAATGATTTCTGGAGGATCACGTGATACTGGAGCAATGACTGCTGAAAATTCATTCATTCATTCAGAATGCTAGATATTACAATATCAATATTTACAATAATTGTCATGATTATATTTGTATCTGATGGCCATATAGAAAACAGAAAATGGGAGCAAATGTTTGCCAAAACAAACACATACATAAGAACATATTTATTCAAAATATTTCCTTACTACATAAACTTTTTATTATTATTATTATTTCTGAAGCCTGTCCCAGTACTGGCGAAATAGTGGACAGTAAAAATGTTAAATGATGTGATGTCTTTTTTTCAACCTCTTTTGGATGAAGTAAGCAATAAAATTTACTACTAAAATGAGGGAAATTACAGGTCCTTCTCAAAAAATTAGCATATTGTGATAAAGTTCATTATTTTCCATAATGTAATGATAAAAATTAAACTTTCATATATTTTAGATTCATT
>RJVU01048406.1:7354813-7387926 GCA_003731715.1 Anabarilius grahami | reverse complement strand
AAAACACTTTTCTTTTATTGGTNTTGTATCTGATGGCCATATAGAAAACAGAAAATGGGAGCAAATGTTTGCCAAAACAAACACATACATAAGAACATATTTATTCAAAATATTTCCTTACTACATAAACTTTTTATTGTTATTATTTCTGAAGCCTGTCCCAGTACTGGCGAAATAGTGGACAGTAAAAATGTTACATGATGTGATGTCTTTTTTTCAACCTCTTTTGGATGAAGTAAGCAATAAAATGTACTATTAAAATGAGGGAAATTATGTTCTTGTCCCTCGAGTACTGGATTGGAGAAAAATGAATTAGTTATGATTTCTGGAAGAGACTCATTTTATCTTTACCTCAGAGCAATGACAGTTTGAGGCTATTAAATTTTATAGCTCCCTTACCTGACATGTACATACTTTGAAAGATTTGCACAATTAATTTCTGTAGGAAGATTGAGGATCTCAGATTACACTTTTGACCCCATCCCAGGGCTGGACTATGCGCATATGAAAGCTAACAGCTACTTTTCTCCTAATGCTTTCTCTTGTTGATCTCTCTCCATGGCATGATTTCACACAGATAAGTGGTCTCCAGCCTTGCAGATCCGCACAGTGCTGCTATCAATCCAGGCATTACTAAGCGCACCCAACCCTGATGATCCTCTAGCAAATGACGTCGCAGAGCAGTGGAAGACTAATGAAGCTCAAGCCATAGAGACAGGTGGGTGCCGGTTAAATTCATTTTTAAAGGGATAGTTCAATGAAGAATAGATATTGCTAATATTTATTTGTCCAATTGTTCTACATTCACTTAAATCAGAGGTTTTTCTGGGTGGAAAGCTTTAAGAGGCCAGTGGCACTACTTCATTAGCTGCGTTTCCACTGTCGGGGCAAGAGTGAGTGTGCTAGTGTGTGCCGGGGCCAATTGCATTTCCACTGGCTTGATTGGACCTCTTCGGGGCTTCCTCTGGGATAACGGGCAGGGTTTTTTGGCACGCCGATTTTCAGCTCAAATTCACTTTCAGACACCAACAAGTGTTTGAAATTACAGGATAACAGTATAGTGAGACGGGAGAGATCGCTCAAACCTCCTCAGATCGCATTATTTTGTGGGAAATTAATAGAAATGCTCATTCTTTCTAAAGAAATGTGACGTAAACAAATAAATGGAAGCAGGTGCGATGAAATAAGTGTGTGTGTTCTCTTATTATGTACTTTTCAGTCAGCTTCAGTCAGCTATTTGTGTGGCATTGATCTTTGGAGGTCCTAAGGGTGGGTTTTAGGGTAGCACTGCAGGGCTACTGACCGTACAGTGGAAACGCAGCTTGATTTTAGCCTTGAGGTCCTAGGCTAATTGTCCCGCCTGGCATGCTGTTAGCCCTGGCTCGCACTGGCCTGACAGTGGAAAAGTGGCTATTGATAATTAGAGCTGGAATGACGCAATCAATTACTCACTGTTTATGTTCATCCCTAATCTCCTGTCATGTTTCACACAAAACAAAACTCTAGAGCAGATGCTAATGGCTAGTATGGCAGCGGCGCAAAATACAGTTGCGTTCATACAGCGTTTTGTTTTTTACGAGCGTTACAACCCCATTATATAACCAAACTGACACCTGCACATTTTCAGGGCTCACAACCACATTCTCAACAAACCTGCGCTGAATGAACAGAACCACACTGGACAACTAGTTGTCTGCAACGTCATAAGCCGCTTTTCCATCGAAATTACCCACAACAATTTATCCCAGGAACTTTTATTCACACAGACCTGTTGCTGTCTGCGTTTCCGTTGCGGTCTAAAGTATCACGTAGATTAGGCAAGTGACGTAGGACTGTGCGCGACTTTCCAGTTCCTGCTGGATTTCGTCCTCCGCATATGAGCTTAATAAAGCCTGAACCTTGTCGCGGTCCATCGGTTGTTTTTTAAACTCCATTGTGGATTTGAATAGCAAATAACTCTTACTATTCACCGCAACAGACTTTTAAAAATGGTGGTTGAAATAAAATACTGCGTGCCGTGAACTCAATCAATCAGTATGTTCAGTGCCCAAGTCCCACCCCCGAAATTTCCTGAACTTTGAAAAAGTACTACCTTGCGAGCAGGGACTTTCTGAGGGGGAAATATTTATCTTGAACTTCATTTAGACCCTGGTCTCTGCGGTCGAAACACACCGAGTACCACCACAAAGTCCCTAGTTCCAGGGGGAAGTTCCTGCTGTGGAAACGCAGCTATATAATGTGAGAGCCACAGTGAACTGTATAATCATAATGGGTTTAGTTTACTCACGGAGACATAAAAATGATTTGCGTTCATTCGCAGATCCACCAGAGCTGCAGTGGGTGTCAAACATATTCTGCATTCAGCTACTAAGCATTTAAAGTCCTTGTTGGTTGTTTAAAATATCTGATGGATGAACTCTCACCTCGATTGGACATGTTTATTTAATTACAATGTTATGGACATCACCATTTTTGATACTGTCGCTGTGGTTGTGAGTCCTGAAAATGTGCTGGCTTATTAAAGGATTAGTTCACTTTCAAATTAAAATTTCCTGATAATTTACTCACCCCCATGTCATCCAAGATGTTCATGTCTTTCTTTCTTCAGTCGAAAAGAAATTAAGGTTTTTGAGGGAAACATTCCAGGATTTTTCTCCATATAGTGGCCTTCAATGGAGCCCAAATGGTTGAAGGTCAAAATTGCAGTTTCATTGCAGCTTCGAAGCGTTCTATATGATCCCAGACGAGAAATAAGGGTCTTATCCAGGGAAACCATCACTCATTTTCAAAAAAATTTTTTTAACATTTTATACACTTTAACCATAAATGCTCTTCTTGAACTAGCTCTCTTCTTATTCTCTATTAGAATTCCGGTTACTGCCCTCCACAGGTTAAAGTTTGAACTAATTGTTATATATTTGCACTAGAATATTGTATATGACAATTTAGTTCAAACTTTGACCTGTGGAGGGCAGATGAGCCCTCAAGATGAGCATTTATGGTTAAAATGTATAAAATTTTAAAAAAAATTTTTAGAAAATGAGTGATGGTTTCTCTAGATAAGACCCTTATTTCTCATCTGGGATCATATAGAACACTTTGAAGCTGCAATTAAACAAATTTTGACCTTCAACCGTTTGGAGGCCATTGAAGTCCACTATATGGAGAAAAATCCTGGAATGTTTTCATCAAAAACCTTAATTTCTTTTCGACTGAAGAGAGAAGGACATGGACATCTTGGATGACATGGGGGTGAGTAAATTATCAGGAAATTTTCATTTGAAAGTGAACTAATCCTTTAAGCGGCGCTGCCATACTAGCATTAGCGCAATTGATTACGTTGGCACGTCATTCCAGCCCTATTGCTAATCTATGTGTCGAAAATGACTTAATGCAGAATAGTTCTTATCTCATATAGCTGTCTTTTGAAGTACATTGTTTGGCTATTGCTAATTGCTTTTTACAGTTAGCCTTAATGATTTGAGAAAATCCACACCCTTTTTATTCAGTTATTCTAACTGGAGTTGGAAGTCAGCTTTGTGCTGAAGATACCAAGTAATTTATCTTTACAGAGTGTAAGAAAGCATTTTGGGGTGTATTAACTCTGCATTTGTTTGTCTTTTTCAGCCCGAACATGGACCAGGCTTTATGCCGGAAACAATATTGAAGTCTAGAAATGTATGGGGGCACAAAAAGAGAAAAAAAATGGAAGTCAAGAGTGAACAACTCCATGTTCTGCCAAGACCTATTCATTTTCATGTAAAGGACACAGTCTTAGGAAACAAAAAAAATTGATAAACTGAAAAGAATATATTAACACAAGTAAAAAGAGAACTTCAGACAATTTGTGATTTAAATGCACATTAGTACAAAAAAAAACAAAAAAAACACGTCTTTGTCCTGATTCACTGCTGTTCTGATGCATGGGCAGATGATCTACTCATACGGCTTTGTTTTACAGTGGTTGGGGAGGTAGCCACAGACGTCTGCTATGAAGCGTGCATTAAAACTGACCGTCATTTTGTCTGTCCCATTGCATTTTTTGGGGGGGAGGGGTGGGTGTAACTTTTTATATTTCTTTTAACCTTTTTTTTTCTTTTTCTTATTGCTCTTTGTTAATGAGGAGCAACAGACTACCCCCTGTTTAGAGCACCATTTCTGTCAGACCTACCCTCTTAGAAAACCAGGCAAAAAAGTATAGGTACTTTAAAACGGAACGGAGACACAAGATTTAAACCACATGCAAACAGTAATTTCTCCTAGGAAATGGTTCAACTGGAAAGTCTTTCGACCATCACATAAACTGTTAAAGATGTAAACCCTAATGTAGACTTTGTTGTGGACTATGGGTAAGGTAGAGCTAGAGAGAAGGGAGATTTTGCGTAATATTTCTTTAGTATAACAATTCTGTTAGCGTATCCGGTTTTTAGTGTTTTGTTTTTATCTATCTTGCCATCGCTGTACTAATTGCACTCGAAACTTCATTGCGTGCTTTTTTTTTTTTTTTTTNTGTGTCCATCACAGTCCAGTGCATTGAGATTCATTTGTCTGTTTCTTCCCTTCAGCATTTATTTTGAAACGCCAAGGTTGCAGGGGGCTGGAGACGAATGATAAATAGTGAGATTTTAGTAAAGGGGTGAGGGGTGGGAATGTTTGCAGAAACATTACAAAAGATCAATAAAGGCTTTGTCTCAATTTCCACGATTGGTCTTTGGTTAAAAATGTCAATTTCAAGTCTGTTTGTAAATTCCTGCTTTCTATAGAAAGGGGAAGAGATCCTGCTTTATAAAATGTGATGACAACAGTCCACACACATATTTCTGTTCTTTATGTAAATAAAATCTGTTGATTAATAAGAAATATTTATGTGGTGGTTTTATTACATTTCCAAGAATGACAAGCAGGTTAACTGCTCATTTGTTTTTAATTATGCTGTTTTCCTGCTTTTCAGTAAGCTTTCATAACCTGGAGAAAATATTAGTCACATCGTAAAGTTTATCATTTCTACAAAAGAACTTTGGAGCGATCAATTACTGATTTATTTACCAAGCACATCTTTTAAAGCTTGTTTTTAAGTTCTGAAGATTGCTGTTCATCATCACAATTACATTTTATTAACTATTAATAATTAAGGATTTATTAAACCTTTAAGTGTGTTGTCCATACAGTTTCACAGAGCACCTCTTTTGTTTCTTTAGTGACGCGAAGTCCGACTCCTTTCTGTGAATCGGTTCTTTTCAGTGAATCGGTTCTTTCACTTGACTGGTTTCAAAGAAGCAGTTAAACGGTTCAGTGATTAGGCTGCCTGACATCGCGGGGAGGGTCAGTCTCTTTTAAAACATTATTATTATAAAGTTGTTTACGAGACAATTCTGAAACTAACACAGCTGTTGGCTGCGAAGTTGCTGCACGTTTAATAAGTTCCAGTACGTTTTATTTGTATCATTTCAACTATTAAAATAACGTTCTTTTCGCCCCATCAGTCAAATCCTCGATTCACTCTTGGTTTATCAAGTCTAACCTTAAAAAATACGGGTTTTGGTTCAGTGAGTCGTTGATTCAAGATCATTTCGGACGGGTTCAGTCCGTTATATAAGCTAATCTTTGTCTTGTCATGTTCAACATCGACTTAAAATAATACATAATTTGCTGTCTAGTTAACTCTTAAAATGATTCAATCAAAACACGGGCACCAGCAGATGGCGCCAGTACACCATATCACCACAGTCCCTTTTATAACGCTGCAGTGTGGCTTTTGTCTCTAGTGCTACTTCGACTCAATAACTGACACTTGTATCAAATTTAAATCGATGCATCATAGTTCAATTCAACCCACTTCAAGCGTTGGTGAATCAATTTCCCCCTCTGGCAGCTGGGATGATGTCTCATTCATATTTTCAAAAAGGGAAACGCCTATCTGTTGATGGCATCTTGGGTTTGTAACGCAGATCCTATTGCAGCTGATTTAAGGCGACTGCGCAGAGCTGAAGAGCCGCAGCAGAGGAGTGTTCACACACACAGCACCAACCAGCCACCATGGTCAAGACGAGAACACCTAAACTCACAATCTCCGCTGCCAAGAGAGGAATTATGTCTTCAACATGAGGCACGTCTTGTAAATGCAAACTGTATGATCAGCCTGGAAAATCTGGGACGACTTTCAGCTCTTGGCCTGAAAGGCAGTTGCGTTGCGCGTGAGATCCAAAAACTAGGCAACCGAGAACACTTGTATTCTTGTTTTGTTCGGAGAAAACCCCACATGATGAAATTCAAGCCAAATCAGACAAGGACATATGACGGAGAGGGCTTTAAAAAACGAGCAGCATGTCTATGTTTCAAGAACGATCGGGAGGACGAGGTAAGCCTGAGAAAAGTGCAAATGTTGGTGGTTTACATGTACTACTACTACTACTGCCCACAGAGACATCAGAAAGAGATATTGCTACCTGTTTTAGAATGGTATTCCTTGTTACTAACTAGTAGTCTAGACTATATATTTTATTTTACCAGGGCTTATTTCTTAAATCAATGTAAGCCAACCATTAGTGACTAGAATCATTAGATATTTATTTCATAACACCTCACCATAAGGTCCCATTAACCTTAGTTAGGGTAATTCATTTACTAACTGACAGTGAACGATACATTTATTTCAGTATTTATACATTTTTGTTGACATTAGTTAATAACAATACAACTAGGCTATTCATTGTTAGTTCATTACCTCAGATGCATTAAATAATAACAGATGGAACTTTTGATTTTAATCATTTATTATTTGTAAATGTTTAAAATGAACAAACTAATAATAATGAACGATTTAGAAGTAATTTTTCATTGTTCATGTTAACTAATGTTAACAAATGGAGCTTTATTGTAACGTGTGACAACTTAAGCAGCTATCCAAGTAGTGACTAGTACTTATTCCACTGCCATTGAGATTTATATCTGTCTATGATCCGTATATCAACTATTACCTTCCGACTAGTATGTATGACAGATGCAGCAGCTATCTAATCTAAATTTACCAGTATCTATTTAATAGCTAGGCTACTAGTTCTTATTTATAGTTACTAGTGTCCTAATAGTATGTCTTTCAGCTTTATTAGATACCTGTAGCTGTTACTAGTACCTATTTTTTTTTTTTTTCATTCGTTACAGTTGTCATATGTTATGACCATGTCGGTATCGGCCGATATATATGTTCATTTTTAATGTTATTGTTATCGGCCCAATAAGAACATTTGGCCAATATATTAAATTCAATAAATAATGGATTATTTCCTTCAGCTGAGACACTTCAGAAGCGCACTGTTCATAATGATGGTTTTGAATTGCTTGAAATATGGTTGAAATCACTTCAAAAAGGAAAATACAGTTAAGTGCAACATGTGCAGTGCAGGTCTGTCATATAGGCTACATAAAATTATAATGAGAACATCATAATTGTGTGCTTGAGACATGATTTTTATTGGTGACACTTTTGTCTTTGTAATCAGGCTCTCAAAAATTATATCAAAATTTGGATTTAGATTTATTGGCCAATATATCGATTTATCGGCTTTCAAATATAAAGAATTATCGGTTATCGATATCGGCCAAAATTTTCATATCGGTGCATCCCTAGTTATGACTTATCAGGATGGCTATAATAGTTCAACTAAATTTTACTAGTAACATGAAAAATGAATTCTGGTGTCTATTTAAATTGTACCACAAAAACAGGAATATTATCTAATAACTAACTGAATCTGTAATATTATTTAGATACTTTTAACTATTCAAATAAAGGTAACACTTTACGATAAGCTTCCATTTGTTAACATTATTAACTCACTCACCGACTACTAATTCATGATTCATGTCTAGAAATATATGCCTGTGCATGGAGGACTGATGGCAGGTGTTATAAATGTAATCAATGAGATCAGCACACTAAAAGCCAGCAGTGAGCTTTACTCCAGAGTAATGACAGCTATCCACAACAGGTAACAACTGACCTTCTACTTAAGACATGAGAGATCATATCTCACAGCTGTTACTCACTCTCCAGGTTAATGTTTTCATAGTTTTTGCGCTTTAAGGAATTGTATACTGTTTTGTGGTCTACATGAGAGAGAGAAGGGGACACAATGTTCTTAATCAGAAGGTTTGTTACCTAATCACTTTAAATGTACTGTATACACTCAAAAAAATGAACTTTCACTGTTGTTAGTTTCACTCAAACCATTCTTGTTCACATTACTTAAACTCATGTAACTACATTAACCTAATTTAACGGAGTTGTTTGTACTAAAATGAGTATTGTCAGCTTTACTTAATAAGTGTTTGTTTAGTCAACTTAACATTGCTGAGTAAAAACGCACAAATAAATGTTGACATAACTGGGCAGTGGATCAGTAGTTCCCAGCATGCTTTGCAAGGGACTGCATTAGGAGAGTAAATTTAGGGATTAAAGTGTTATTTTATGTTTTTCAGTAAGGGGAAAGATGTTGTTAGTTTATGTTAGTGTTTAATGTTCAGCTATGTTGGTCATTTAGAGGAGTTTCTATAATGTTTTTGAATTTTGGTTACCATTATGCAGAAGAGTGGTGCCTGTGTTTAGATTGTGAGCAATCACATACACATGTCTATAGGATGGAATTCCTGCTCTGTTCCTGTTAATTTTTGAGTGCGTTTTGTAGAGCAAATAGTTAATTTAATAAGGTAAATTAAGTCAATAAATGTGTCCACCTTACTTAATAAACATAACATTATTAAATAAACTGCACATATAAATATTACGTAACAATGACACATTCAAATGATTTGTAATTTTGTCAGCTTTACTTGAATTTCTTTTGTTCATACAACTAAATTGTTATTTGTACAAATTACTCACTATAGTTGTGTGGAACCACTTGACACTGCTTTTTTTTTTTAAAGTAAATCCAAAAATTAATTTGTTTTGTGATTGATTGGTGAATTTTTGACATGTACAGACAATTTATAAACATGCACCTTTAGGCTATTTTTTTCCATACATTGAAAGTCAATAAAGACTTTTTAAAATATATAATTTAAAATTTAAAGTCTCTCATTGAATCACTGAAGAGCTTTTGCTATCAAATTGATCACCCACAGCATTTTGCGACCTCCTCGAAAGAAGGTTCTGCTTATACTAAAAATACTGTCTATTATGAAACATGTCAGTCACAGTCTAGGTGTTCTTGACTTCTGAGGCGAGGGCTTGACCTGATGTGGGAAGTGCACTCATAAATTACAGGAACATGCTGTTGTATACACAAATACTCCCCCATAGATGTCTTCTTTTCCTTAAATGAACTTGAACTTGTCGAAACTACCAAGTCACTTTATTTTTAATTAAGAAGTACTAAGAGAGTTGTCTAAGTTTGATTACATAAAACATGTTGAGGCATGGGAGCCTCAGACCCTGAATGTTCCGCATTGCAACAGGACCTGGTCTCCCAGGTTTCTCCTCCATGTGATTAGCACTAAGAGAGGGGGAGGGGAGGGGGTAAGTTACACTATGTTCTAAGGCTCCAAGTGACATATCAGCAGCAATTTATAGAACCAGAATGACAGCACTCACTGTCCACTGACAGAGTCCTTTTCCCCACTTTTTTATCTGTCACTTTATTTCTCATTTGTTCAAATGATTACTGTTTATCTCTCTTTTATCCTCATCTTTGGGAAGGATCTTACCTGTTTTTGTGTATTTCTATTCACTGAAGTGTTGAGTACAGGAACCTTATACTGTGGACGTCAATGCATTCCTGCCGTAGTGATAGTTAGCCGAGTACAAACGACAACATAGCACACTCTCGAGAAGTGCAGCCCTTCAGCTCTTCTGCTGTTTGTGCTCTTGTCCTTCAAGACCTCACAAAGCTTCATAATAGGAATGAGTTGATTTCTCTTTAATCGATTCTCATTTTGATCTTTTGGTCTATGCTGTTTTCAGTTGATTAACCCTTTAAGCCTGAAGTATACTGCCGATCAGTGAACTGATCTTTACTACTAGATGCATGAATAAATATGAATGAACATTCACAACAGTACAACTTACCAAAATCCATATCATGTCTCATGTAATCGCTCAATCCATGTTTCAACCACGGAAATACGTCAGTAGCTTGTAAACTATATATCAGGTAGCCTATAACATCACATTTACCTCAGAAAAGACATTCAATGTTCATAAACTCATTAGTCAGCTAGAAAAATTAAAGGGTTAGTTCACCCAAAAATTGTCATTAATTACTCACCCTCATGTCGTTCCAAACTCGTAAGACTTGCCTTCATCTTTGGAACACAGATGAAGATCTTTTTAATGAAATATGAGAGCTTTCTGTCCCTCCATTGACAGCCTACGCAACTACCACTTTCAAGCCGTAGTAAAGACATCATAAAAGTAATCCATGTGACTCCAGTGGTTTAATCTTAACTTTATGAAATGACACGAGGGCTTTGTTTGTGCAAAAAAAAAAAAAAAAAAGCATAATTTACCACTTTATTTACACAATATAAATCTCCAGAAAGCTCTCAGATTTCATTAAAAAGATCTTCAATGCAGCAATGCTTGTGTAAATATAGTGATAGCCATGATAGTGGGGTGTTTTGAGAGGTTGTCAGGGCATTGCTATGCATTTGCTAATATATTCTGAGTGTTAGATTTTTTTTTTACATTTTCTGAAGAAAATGCAGCAATGCTAGGATGTTTCCAAGTAGTTGCTGAGGTGTTTTAATTGGCTTGCAAATCAATATCTGAAAATTAAAACAGTCTACACTCTAAAAAATGACTAAAAAACAAAACAAATTTACACAGTAAAATACCGTTTTCCATTGAAACAGTAATATATCGTAAAAACAATGCATTCTGGGTAATATTATTAGTCGTTTTCAAGAGAATAACCTATAGGCTACTTTCTCGAAAACAACAAATATGAACCAGAATTCAGAACTCTTTCAACATTGATAATAATTAGATATGTTTCTTGAGCAACAAATCAGTAGCCTATAGAATGCTTTCTGAAGGGTCATGTGACACTAAAGACTGGAGTAAAGGCCTGTTCGCACCAAGAACAATAACTATAAAGATAACTATAATGATAACTATATTTGCGTCCACACCAACAAACAATAACTCTGTTTATTCTAAACTCACACGCTGCGGTTTTAAAGTGTGTATAACATGTTTTTGTTGGTTTTTGTTGCGTTTAGACAGCTTTAACTCAGCATGCTGTTTCGAGTGAATAGCTAGTGCAATCGATCTAATCTTACAGTGAATTTTAGCTGATGTAGTCTGAGTGGAATAAAAACAATGCCTAGTCTTTTTCACTGCAACTTCAAAGGATGCAAGACAATGTTGTTGAAACTAGCGCTGGATACCTGAGGTAATTTTATGTTACACTGGTTGCTAGCCTGGCATAATGATCTCATTGTTAATACTTCTCACCATTTATTTCGAGGGTATGACCGATTGTTTTCCATATATCCATTTTCTTTAAAGGGGACATCGGATGCAAAATTCACTTTTGCATGGTGTTTGGACATAAATGTGTTGGCAGTGTGTCTACACAACCACCCTACAATGATAAAAATCCACCCAGTGCTTTTTTTTTAATCCCCACAAATCATAAGCACTTTGTCAGATCAAGCCGTTCACAGATTCTTGGCAAAGTGATACATTTGCACAGGCCCCTCCCACGACTGTTGGCGGACACTGTAGTTTTAGCATAGACCCGCCCTGAGTGAGCTGTAAACAGACAGTCCGCCATTGTTTCGATGCCGTGCAGGTGTAGACAAGAATGTCTCCTAAGTGACTGTGACGTTTGAATATCTGAGCCGCTGAAGACGCAGTGGATAAATTTTGTTTTTGAAGGGAATGCGCCCCCATATCTACCTATATGCATTTATGTCTGCGCTAAAAAGTTTGTTTTGCTAAAAAGTTCCGGAAGGATGGATCAGCACCTCCAGAAGACTTGAGTAACGTTATAGATTTTTTTTAATGAATCTTTGCAAATCGCCTTTCCTAATAATGTGCTAGTTAGCACGACGAATATGGCTAAAGATAAAGGCATTTATAACTACATAAATAAGAATGGTGAGTTCAATGCAATCAATACCTGACAAATAGTGTTTACAGCCCGCTCATGGAAGATAGGGGTGGGGTGAACAGTAGCTCATTATCATTTAAAGGGACATGCACCGAAACGGCTTGCTGTGAACAGAGCTGTTTTTGACAAGGTAAAAAGGGTGTTTTTTTATTTAGTTTCTCTATATCGTTATTGTTATAGCAGTGGTGTGGACACAGTGCTATTCTTTTTTTTTTTTTTTTTTTTTAGAATTTTTTTTTGTTTTTTTTTTTTTTTTTTTTTTTTTTTTTTTTTTAGAACTATTTTTAGATCTTTGTCTTTATCGTTATCGTTTGTTCTTGGTAGGGCCTTAATGATGCAGAAAATTCAGCTTTGCCATCACCTTTCAAATACGTTTTTAAAAATTTGGACCCCAAACTAAACTTTGAACAGAATTGTATGTTCGGAATGGAATACTAGCTTGCTACTTAGTAAATACTGAATATTAAATACTAAATATATACTGCCTACTAAACATAGTAAGTGAAACTGCATTATTTTACTACAAATGTTTCAAACAGTCAAACAACTACATTTTGTTACACAACCTCATCACAAGTGGCACCCAGTCATTTCTTAAATAAAAATGGTTCCAAAATTGCATTTTTGTTCCAATTTTGTATAGAAATGCCTAAAAAATTGGCAGTTCAGTCAAATAATCTCTCGAAAATGATGCAGAACATTACTTTTGGTTCATTCATCACACTGGAAAGGTCAAAAGTTGAGCGTATTGAATTGTGGGATACAATATTCCAAACAATGTGCATAATAATTTGCATAGTGTGCATTGAATTGTAAATACTACAGAAGTAATAAGCATGGCGTTTTATCAGTAAAACAATAGTAATCCTTTAAATAAACATGGTTTGTTGACTTTCTAATCAACACAACTCTCTTGACAGTGTGGTTTGGATATGTATTTACATTCAGAAAGAATACTGCTGATACAGTTCTTCAGAAAAATGTTTGTGTTTTTGGGTGTTTGTTTGAGTTGAGCCACTGTCATTCTGTCGCCCACTTACGACTATTATTGAATGTGGTGCCTTTGCTTGTTTTGCGTCTTGGAAAATGCCTGAACTGTTTTTCTTTGGACGGAGTTGTCCCAAACAAAAGTAGATTTTATAACTTTAGCTTCAAATATACAAACAATTACGTTAGCGATAAACAGTCATTTCTGGTCTACCAAGAGGACCACATTCACCTCAGGGACTTTATTTCAGTTTTTGAATTGTCAAGCTCAGCAGACTGGTTCAATAACAGTGGTGCCAGAGTTGTCATAGCAACAGTGATCCCCTTAAATGCGAACATGATACAGTGGACTGAACCTGAACAATGACCCTTAAAACAAGCCAGAATGAAACAGCACTCAGTTGCGTGCTGTACGTGACTGATTTTAAGCCGTGAGCGTTTCCTCCTTTAGCTTGTGAGCTTTACCTTTCAAACTTGCAAATGAAGTGAAAGGTTTGAAAGCATGAATGTCTTGGTAGCCGAGTTTTGTGTTGACATGCTGTTATGCATGTGAGTTGTTTTAGCATGTCAGTAGCTCGTCTGGTACAACATAACGTTAGCAACTGGAAGGTCATGGGTTTGATTCCCTGGAAACACACACACTGTTGCAATGTATAGATTGAATCCACTCTAAGAAGTTTAGGGTAAAAGCATTTGCCAAATGTAATGTTTTACATTTCAAGCAGTTGCAAACTATCTGTGAAACTTGTAAAACCTTTTATAATCTAATCCACCAATAGATTAACAGACTTTCCTGAAACATCAAACATGGCCTTGGCCCTGATGCCATATCGTGACTGGAAGACAGCCACTGTCTGCTGGGGTTTTCTCAAGTGAAAAGATTTGAACTCTCTTTGGTCATGTTTGTGATGATGGGGCCGCACGTGTCCCTCAGACTCATGCTGGGATTTAACATGCACTTCATCTTGAGTGTCAGTGGGGCTCTGAACTGGGTCAGTATGTCAGCAGATGCTTAGGACTATGAGGGTTGGAGTAATAAAGCTAATTGGTCCTTTTATAATGGTGAAAACAATTGAGTAATTAATTGATTAAAGTTGTTTAAGTAATGTTATTCAGATGAATGTGCTGTTTTTTTATAAGTCATAGAAACTGTAATCCATTTGTTGTGGCTTTCAGACAGTCCTTGATTCATTCCTTATCTGTGAAGAGAATATTTTATTTACCCTTGATTTTTAACATCATCAGCTGGTAGAATGTTCTATAAACAGCAGGGCTGTGCACCATTTTAAACTGTATTGAGAATGCCTTTTAAATTCCAATTCAGTTTGAATTTGAATCAGGAATATTTAAGTTAATTAAAACTAAAACCATAAACTGGGAATAAAATAAAATAAAATATAAAACAAAAATTAAACATTTTATTTCAGCTAGTTGCCCAGGCAACATTTCTTATTATCATATAGCTTAACTTGATTATGTACAAAAACTGAAATAATAACTATTTAGACGTATAAAAAAAATATATATATATATTGTAACGTATATATATAAGTTCGTATATAGGGGAAGAAGGAGGCGGGAACCGGCGAACATCAAACAAAACTTTAATTCAAAATAAACAAATACAAAACGAAAGTAATGCCGGCAGACCCTCGCTGACGTCTGCCGGCCACCCAAACATAAAGAAACATAAAATAAAGTCCAGGCCTGGTCCTCTCTCGTCCTTCACTGTCGTCGCTCCTCCTTTTATGCTCCCGGAGCTCCTCCGTGAGGGACTCGAGGCCGGTGCGCCTCACAGGTGACGATCATTAACACTCGCGTCACCGGCCTCGAGTCCCTCACGGCTCTCGCCCGCCCTGCTCGTCACATATATATATATATATATATATATATATAATATATAAAAAAATATCCTGACTCTTCCAAGCTTTATAATGGAACTGATTTAGAATTTTAAAACGAGACCTTTTAAAGAGAGATTTTGAGAGGAGCTTGAGTTTGTTGCCCAGTCCTATATGTTTGAACTGCAAGAGATGTCTAAGCTTACGCTACTCCTAAATCCTACGTCACACATGGTGTCAGAAGTTACTCTTTTGGTGCAGTATGCAGACATTCGTCAACCAGAAGCTAGCCATTTTAGTTTATAAAATTTTAAATATGTATATTTTTCTTACAAAAGCGCATCGCTTCGCTTCAGAAGGCCTTTATTAACCCCCTGAAGCTGTGTGGATATCTTTTATGATGAATGGAAGCACTTTTTTGGACTTCAAAATCAGGAGCACCATTCACTACCATTATAAACCTTGGAGGAGCAAGGATATTTTTTTAAACTGTTCATCATGTTCGTCTGTGTTAGTCATATTCATCTATAGGATGGCTTGAGGGTGAGTAAATCATGGGATAATTTAAATTTTTGGGTGAACTATCCCTTTAATTTCCCAGAATGTTCTAATTTACTCAATGTAATATATAATAAAAATATTCAAGATTCTTGATCTGATGGCTATATGTCTAAAAGTCTACGTATCAGGGAATACATTCTACCTGTCAGCCATAATTATTCAAAATTCGAGTTGATTTAGACAGATTCATGTAAATATCTTTGCTGTTTTGTGGTGTTAGTCAAAAGATTTGCTATATCTTTGTGAGTTAGTTTTATTAATTTATTACATCACTTTATATAAAGAGTTGAATGAAAATAGCTTTCATAGCTATCAGTTGGTGGGGAATTTTGCCTGACATATCACATAGCCAAATATTGACTGCAATGCTTCCTGGAATGAAAGTGCACTAAATTGCTAAAAATAAAGGTGAACAACTTTAACTCTAATTACCATGCTGTATTTTTATCCTTGAACAACTACTGTAACTGCATTAGTGAGCATATTGATTCTTAGGTTTTCCCAAACTAGGGCTATGATTGAACCGTGTGATCCTTCCAGACCAATGTTAATGCAGAACCTGTGAGATTTCTCCATCGCTCATGATCACCTGGTCCAGCCGCAGCTGTTTTTGCTCCCACACCTCATAGCCCAAAGCAGAGCTTGACTCTCAGCACACAGAATCTGTCGCTATGGCTGAGGCAGCTGTTGTTGGTAGTTTATTTATAAGAAGTGATTCCACAGATATACGATTGCCTTCTAGAAGAGTGGTGGAGAGTGACGGCATTGAGTGAGATTAATGCACTGGAATCGCAGTAGCTCATTATGGAAGCATAAATGCAATTGTTATATATATATACATTTTTTTTTTTTTAGTAAAAGACAGTGATCAAACTTTGAGAAATGTATTTTTTTGGCCATACAATGAAAGGCAATGGGTTCCAATGTTTTGTTTCATAAACTTACAGGTTTGGAGCAACATGAACTATCACTCTTAATGAAATGAAATGGAGTGAATTGCTACCAGTACATGTTGAGGCCAGTATTTCTCCTAGAGTGCAAGGAAGTTTATCAGATAGATGGTATTTTTGGGACTGATAGCACTGTGAGCAGTGTCAGGTTAGGCTTAGTTATGTAATCAAGATGTTCTGGCAAAGTGTTGATGAGCATTTGGATTTGGACTAGCTGACTAAGCTCTGTTTGTGAATGTGTGTGGCAGGTTTTGCTCGTTAGCAGCAGTCGACACCCAGATCAATGGATCGTTCCAGGAGGAGGGATGGAGCCAGAAGAGGAGCCTGGAGGAGCTGCGGTTCGAGAGGTCTATGAGGAGGTGAGCTCTGTCCTCGAGGTTTCTACCTCAGGGGTTCTCAACTCTGGCCCTCAACGTCCACTTTCCTGCATAGTTTAGCTCCAGCTAATCAAGGTCTTTAGGATTACTAGACAGTTATGCTGCGTTCATGCCAAGTCGTAAATACAGTAATTTCGAGATCACAACACGTGATGTTCTCGGAGTTGTTCACGTCCTTGAACTGGGAATTATGCATTTCTATGGCAACACTTTCAACACCTAAATGAATCTGCAGTCATGTGGTATTATCAGTTTACAAGTTGTAATTAAAAGTTCTACCAGGACGTGAATGCTTTTTACTTGTGTCAGTCTTGTAATTACGGTAATTACGTCATGGTGTGAACTAGGGATGCACCGATACTGCGCTCATGTACTTGTAATCATTGAAATGCTCCAATACCAGCAACTGATACCATGCAGTGTGTGCAGTACAGTGTTTGTGACAAGGAAACACAGACAACAGAGCAAACTGAGAGCAAAATGGATAGCAAAGAAGGTAAAATGAGGCACATACTACTAACTATAACTGACGGTAAAAACAAAGAGTGCTCGCACTTCTGTTGCATGATTTTGATTGCTGATTGCTTACTCAGCACACATGCATCATTTGGATTAAAACTAAATTGTATATGTAAGTAAAACTTGAACTGTTACTTGATTTATGTATAACAAGTGGTTTCCTACATTATTACAGGACATTTACAGGACAAGAAGTTTACTGTGCGCAAACATCTCAGACCGCTTTTGAATACTGCACTGAATTCTCTTTCATGTCTTCTTGCGCATGAACTGACGAATTCACACAAAATTATGTAAAAACAGCCATCTTTTGTGAGTATTCTAGTAAACATATTTGGTTATGTATTAAATGAACGTAAACAGTTGAGAAAGGAAACATGTGTAACAGTATATTGGATCCGTGCATTCGGTCTTAAAGGGTTAGTTCACCCAAAAAAGAAAATTCTGTCATTTATTACTCACCCTCATGCCTTTCCACACCCGTAAGACCTTCATTAATCTTCGGAACACAAATTAAGATATTTTTGTTGAAATTCGATGACTCAGTGAGGCCTCCATAGCCAGCAATGACATTTCCTCTCTCAAGATCCATTAATGTACTAAAAACATATTTAAATCAGTTCATGTGAGTACAGTGGTTCAATATTAATATTATAAAGCGACGAGAATATTTTTGGTGTGCCAAAAAAACAAAGTAACGACTTTTTTAGTGATGGCCGATTTCAAAACACTGCTTCAGGAAGCTTCGGAGCATAAATGAATCAGCGTATCGAATCATGATTCGGATCGCGTGTCAAACCGCCAAACTGCTGAAATCACGTGACTTTGGTACTCCGAACAGCTGATTCGACACGCTGATTCATTGTCCTCCGAAGCACAATGAGACAATGTTAGGATAACCACCTTCCATAAATAATTTAATCATAAATCCACCTATACTACCATTCAAAAGTTTGGGGACTCTTTTTATTATTATTTTTTTTTTAAAGAAATTAATATTTTTATTCAGGAAGGGCACATTAATTTGATCAAAAGTGACAGTATATACTTTTTCATAATGTTAGAAAATATTTCAAATAAATGCATTTTTTTTAAACTTTATATTTATCAAAGAATCCTTAAAAATGTATCATGATTTCCACAAAAATTTCAAGCAGCACAGCTGTTTTCAACATTGATAATAAGAAATGTTTCTTAAACACCAAATCAGTGTATTAGAACGATTTCTGAAGGATCATGTGACACTGAAGACTGGAGTAATGATGGAGTAACTCAGCTTTGCCATCACAGGAAAAAATTCTTTTTAAAATGCATCAAAATCAAAAGCAATTATTTTAAATTGTAGTGTTTATTCACAGTATTTCTGTTTTTACTGTATTTTTGATCAAATAATTGCAGCCTTGGTGAATATAAGAGACTAACTCCTAGCTTTTGAACTGTAGTGTATATTTTTAAATGAAACAACATGCAAGGTAGAAAGTAATAATGTTAAATTCAACATGAAAACAACATTCATAAATATTAGGAGTATTTAAATTCCCATCTGTATTTTTTACAATCTTCAATGTTTTCAGTTATTTAGTGGGATTTATCAGTTGATCTCTGTGTTATGTTTTTATTAGAGTAAAATAAAAATCTTGTCTTATCTTTACTGGTTTACTGAAGGGGGTTGCATCATCAGGTGGTCTGTTGGGTAATGGTGGTCCCTCAGATTTTTGAGGGTCTGTCGTTAGGTCCAAGGTCCTAAATGAGGCCTGACTATACTGTAGTGCTATGTTTACAGCACCAGCATAGAGATCTCGCTCATATTTAGGTGAGAGTTATGGTTTGCAGCTGTCTCATATCTTGTCACCAAGATTTTTTTTTTTGCTTTACACCATGCATACTGCTTATTGCATACTTAGCAGTATATACTATATGCTGCATACTGTTTTTAAAAAGTAACACAGTACAGTAAGTTCTGTTCAACCAATAATGATCTTGTTAATCCAATTTTTTATCCAGTTGTGGAAAATGTAAAAAAAAAATTCGAATGTGTTTTATGCAGTTAAATTATCCATTAAAAAGTCTGTTAAACTCTCTCATTCACTCTGCATTCCACTCAGTTTTTGCCTACACCTTTGACTCAGCTGTTATAGATTTCGGTATGAGAGCTATGGTCATGTGATACCACCACCACTATATAGATTCCTCAATCATCATTCATAATCTGTACATCAGCACGTTTTCTGTCATCTTCAATTTAGGAGGCTTCACTAAATGAATCTTTTCATGTCTATCTCAGCTAATGGTTATGCAATTAGTTTTTAAGGATGGGCTGTGTCATGACATTGAAGGGCCATCATAGAGGTTGCCAAGAGGGTAATTTGTTGACAGCTGTGAAGCATTACAGCGACATTTAGAAACCGTGTCCTGTTACCGTTGGCCTCGTCCGTCAGAAATGTACATGTCCCTAAGGTTCAAGAGTCACGGTGTTTGGACTCTTGCGGTTGCCCAATTTGAATGCAGCTTAATTACAGCACCCAAAAGTATGAAATTAATTATGGTACCCTAAACGAATAGTGACATTTACAACAGGGCTGGACACACTATTTTGTTGTATAACTAACAAAATGAATCAGCCGGCTTGAGATGTTTTCTTCAATAACATGTTGAATTCAATTCAATAATTTCAAATCGAATGAATGAGTTTTACATTTCAGTTAACTGAAGCATAATTGCATAACACTGAAAAAAAATACTGCACAACTAAGCCATATTTGGCCTATTTTTTCCATTTTATCCTTCATTCACAAGACTTTATTTTGTACTTCGAGGGATTTATTTGTTACATAATGGTTTAAAAGGTGTAACTCAAGCCATTCGAGTGTTAGGGAGACCCTGGAGGAGACCATAAACCTGTCTGTGAATTACAGCATGCTGCTGGCTATGGCAACACTCATGGGACCAAAACTGCTACCCCCAGGGGCTTTGCCAGGGATGGGATGTCCCAAAGCTCTTGCGACACATGTCGTTTTTATAACAGGCCTCTTGTAGGGAGGAACCCTGCATTTAAAAAAGAATGTATTTAATGGTAACTTAAAGCATTATAGGTCCTATTTAACATATATATATTTACGTTTTAAACTCTTTAGTGTGTAATATTGTTGTTTGCGCATTAAAAAAGCTCTGCAATGTTACATAGCACAAAGTCCACTCCAAAGGGAGTTATTCTCTATATCAGTAAGCACTGTTTCTGAACTCCCTGAAACGCCTCGTTTGTACACTCCTGGGCAAAAAAAAAAAAAAGGGCTAAACCCAAAATGGCTGAACACTATGATTTTAATTGTTTTAACCACAGATTATTGGTCAGGAAATTAGCCAAATTTAAGCAAATGCACTACTTAAAAAGCCATTGCTGTCTCAGAAAAACATCAAAGAGAGAATGAAGTTTTTGTCAGAATATGGGAAGTTGTGTGTGGACTGATGAATCACAATGAAACAGTTGCAATGGTGAGTGGTGTCCTTGAAAATCTGCTGAGAAATATAATAATCAATGCATCTCTACCACAGTGAAGCATGGAGGAAGAGGTGTCATTGTGTGGGGAGCCTTTTTAGCTGCTGGTATTGGTGAGCTGTTTCAATGTGAAAAGTAATTTAATGCTTTGGAGTACAGGAGAATATTGCAGAATGGCTTGCTTCCCACAAATGAAAAGTTGTTATCTAAAGAGGAATGATCAGATGTTATTTTTCAACAAGACAATGCACTTGCCCAAATTGCAAAGACAACCAAGAAGTGACTTGACAAAAAGTCCCCTTAGACTTATGTTTTGGCCTGTTCAGAGTCCAGATTTGAACCCTATAGTGAATATTTGGTCTCACATTAAACTCGAAAGAACTGGGAGACATTTTTCAACTACTCATGAACTTTTTCAAGCCATTAACATTGAGTGGACCAACACTGATTCTTCTTCCTGTAGAAATCTGTCTGCAAGTTGAAGAAGGCTATTCCATGCTTTAGCTACAGTATTTGTGCAATTCTTGCTAATTTCCAGTGATTTGTGATTAAAATGGTTAGAACCATTAAAAGACCTCTAAATATTTAGCCATTTTTGCCTAGGAGTGTTGTCTTTCAGTTTTCTTCCGGGAACATACACGCCACAATATCACACATTGAAATATTTCCTGCCCAAGGCATATGCAAAAACAGTCCTGGTTGAGTTGTGTTCGTAGCATTACTGACAGACTGGAAAGATAGGTGCTGCAACAATGTAAAATATGTGAAAAATAAGGTTTTAATATTCAAGCAGGAAAACCTATTCTAATAGACCCAAAAACAAAATCAAGGCTTTGTAAACTGGCATAATAGGTCCTCTTTAAATGAATGTAGCCAGGCCAAAACTCTGGATGGGGCATAAAAATGACATTTGACCTCATTAAATGTTTAAATTTGGTCCTTTTCCAGCTATGACAGAATGAAAGTTGCTGTTTGTTTTCAGGGTTTGTCTAGGGCCATGCACATGTCATGTGACCATGTCAGATGAGGATACAAAGAGATGACAGAAACACGCTCAGGGCATTTTAAATAGTCAAATCTCTCATAGTCCCTGAAATCGCCCCCTGTTGTTTGTCAGTTCCGATCGTGAGCCGTCGTATCAACCCAATTTGCAGGGTGAGCTCGGGCTGGTTTGGGCATTTTGCAGTGTCTGAATGAAGACATGATGTTCCCTTGTGAGCATTATGTTGTCCGGGAATCTCCTGTGTTATGGAAACACGCAGCTCAGGTCTCCCGGATCAGTGAGCCGGGGCTAATGTTTTGGCCTGATGTGTCGTGTCAGCTGGTACGGTTCCAGAAATTTGGTGTGTTCATCTTCATGTTAAGCCGCTGTTAACACTGTTAGAATCTTGCTGCAGCTTATGTCATAGCTGAAGTCATTTCCTTTTTAAAGTGCCATAATCTGCACAATAAAGCATCATAGCGCCCTGTATATATTTGATTTTGTTATGGGACCTGTTGGAGTGTTTTTAATTATTTCTAATGTCAGTTTTTTTGAGGCCTTTATGTATGATTTTTCAGTTTGAGGCCATAACCATGTTTAAAACCAAAAAGGCTTGTGAGTTGGGACAGAAGTGAGTCTCTCTCTAATGCTTTTTCCATGTCTATTCCTGCTTAAACAGGCTGGTGTGAGGGGCACCCTTGGCAGGCTTCTGGGGGTGTTTGAGGTAAGACTGCCAAACTGCCTTGTATAAAATAAGAAGCTACAGTTAGCATGTCACTGATACTTTAATAAACAAGGCTTTATTTCATAAACATTCATAAGTATCTTATCTTCACACCTACTCATTGCACTTTTTCATATATTTTCCACATTGTGTAGCCATGTGATAACTTTGTTTCTCATTCTGTACAGCAGAACCAGGACAGCAAGCATCGGACATATGTGTATGTGCTTACTGTTACAGAGACACTGGAAGACTGGGAGGACTCGGTCAATATTGGTGAGTTGGTGTAATGCTTAAGACTGTTGTCTTTGTGTAAACGATTCGGATTAATTCAGCAACTGCTCCAAGTGATTCATAATTGTTTTTGATTCACTAAAATGAACTGACTCAAAAGAGTCATTCACTTGTGAATCAGATCACACTGGTTGTGTTGTATGATTTTGATTTTCTTTTGATTTGATTTACTTTTTTAATGAAATTAATATTTCTATTCAGCAAGGATGCATTAAGTTGATCAAAAGTGACAGTAAAGACATTTATAATGTTGCAAAAAATCTATTTCAAATAAATGCTGATATTTTAAACTTTCTATTCATCAAAGAATCCTGTGAAAAAAATGTAACACATTTCCACAAAAATATTAAGCAGCATAATTGTTTACAGCATTGATAATGACAAATTTTCTTGAGCACCAAATCAGCATATTAGAATTATTTCTGAAGGATCATGTGACAGTGAAGACTGAAGTAATGCTGAAATTTCAATTTTGCCATCAAAGGAATAATTTACATTTTGAATATATAAAAATAATAAAACAGTTATTTTAAATTGTAATAATATTTTACATTATTGCTGTTTTTACTGTATTTTTGATCAAATAACTGCAGCCTTGGTGAGCATAAGAGACTTTTCAAAAACATTTAGACATCTTAAACATCCCAAACTATAAGGTTAACTGTTATTTTAAAAGGTTAAAAAATGTTTACTCACTCTTGATTGACTTTATTTTGTGGAACACAAAAGAAGTAATATTGCAGAATTTCTAGAGAACTTTTCATCATAATGATGACTAGGGGTCTTTTACACGACACCATTTTCAACTAAAAACTTAAAATCTTTTACTTTTCTGGCCATTAGTTTACCCAGCAATGGCATTTTGGGGGCCTGAAAACAAAAACGTATGAATTTTTTTTCATAAATTTTTTAATATGATACTGTTAACACATCTGTATAAACTACCTAATTGCAAATTTGCGCATGCATATTACGTGTTCAGTTTATAGGCATGTAGTGTTTCTTTACAAATTGACATCGCCACCTACTGGCCTGGCATGCATAATACACCGTTTTTAGTCATTTTCACAGATCCGTGTGAACAGGGATTGTTTTGACAATGATGTCGTCTGTACGCGAAAAATGCAACAGAAAAACTTTTTTCCGTTTTTATTTCATCATTGATGTGTAAACGTACCCTTAGGCTGATAAAACAAAAATTGCATAAAAGTTGTCTGACTTGTGTGCTACATTACAGTTCTTCTGAAGCCATTTGATAAAGTTGTACACTAAAAATCCTGCTCTCTGCTATAGTTCTCAAATCGAATGAAAGATGCATCTGCAAGTATGACGTCCATTATGAGACACGCAGTTTTCTTTTAACAAAGCTATCATATGGCTTCAGAAGACTTGAAATATAGCAGCACACAGGTCTATGGAAATTGGGTCCTCCAGAGAAGTTCACCTATAAAAAAGTGACCTCTTCCCAAGTCTGCAGCAAATCAATAGTTGGGACTTTATTTGTCTGCAAACAGCTTAGTCTGCTAACAGGACAGAATTTAAATCGTTTTAGACAAGCTTATCATAACCAGATAATTTCTTTTCATAAGACACAACTGCTGATCTGTAAGCAGCTGCAAATATGGGGATTTATGTAACTATTTTCCAAAGCTATTACAGCTATAGAGCAGGCTTGTGGATTAGCCACTTAAAACCTTCTACTTACTGAATTTTTGTTGTCAGGAAGGATACACAATAATAACATTTTCCCACAGACAGCGCAATTCAAAACTTGCACTATTTGTAGATGGTGAGGAAAGAAAAAAACAGGTAATCCTTCACTCCCAGCAGCCATATAAATAGACCGAAGTTTGTTCACAGGGAGGCGTACTGTTAGCAGGGGCACAGTTGTTTTCCAGTTAGCGTCACTACACTCCCCTATCGCTGGCCTCGCTCTGCCTGTACCATAGTTTCAGCTGCCAAATAGGGCATCATAACCTCAATACACAGAGGAAAAGAGTTTACTTGACACAGAGCTGACTAGAATGCAAAGAAAAGGTCAACAATCCGGTTGTCTAAGTAATGACCTTTAACCTTCCTGCATATATGACATATTTAAAAATGCTTAAGGTGATTGTTTAAGTTTCAGCACTTTGTGAGAGACAGTTTTGAGGACTATAAATACAGTGGAATGTTTGTCAGTCAGATGGTTGGGCAGCCAAATGTCTGACAAGTTCACTGTGAAGTTGACCTTTTGTACTGTATTTAAATAAAGCTGTGCATTTTTAAAACTGAGCAGCAAGTCTTCAAACTGTCTAGATCTTTAATCCATGTCTGTGTCTCCTTAATGATGATTCTGATCTTTGTGTAAACTTGATACAGAAGAAAATGTTATTTGCTGGTTTTGCATCTGCAAAAAACAAAAAACAGTTCAAAATTTGTTTACGCCACATTAGGGCTGCATGATTTATCGCACAATATAAAATATAGCATTGAAATCACGCTGAAACGCTTATAATGTACATTTGAAAAAGCAACACGCATCAAACATCTTTACAGACGTGAGAAGCATTTATTAACATCTTGTCCAACAAAAGACAACATTTAATAACATGTTTTTACTCCAAACTCACTTCATAATGACATTTGAGCATCCTTCTGTGAGATGATGTGGCTTCTTACACAGAATAAGGCAGTTGTGTGTTTATTAGTCAATCAAAACGTTTCAATCTTCTGTTCATTTAGCTACAGCGATAGTTTAATGCCCATATGGATTTCCTGGAATGACTTATGTTACCTACTTCTACGGCAGGGCATATTTGGAGTTTCTGCGCAAAAGCGCCCTCTGGCTTTCGATGGAGAAGCATTTACTACTGATCACAGAGCCGTACAGCACTGACAAGCTGCGCATAAAATAATCGCAGCCTTTGCCAAATTGCGTGCGGTTTAATCACGATAAATCGCGCAGAAACATACTGGATAAATAACTTTCTTAACATAGTAAAATATGAATGTACAATAGCACAACTTGACAAAGCTAAACCTGCTACTATTGATGCCTGGAAATCCTTATCGTTCCATGTACTGGACAGTATAAAGAAGATTCATTAGATTTAAAAAAAAAAATATTGAAAAAATTTAATTTGATATGTCTGTTGCCTCCCTTTCCCCTATTTGCTCTTGTTGAATGACAAACTATATACTTGCGCTATATGTTTTGGTGTGCGTTTTTAATGTTTGAATATTTACCCAGCTAGCAGGGAATGTTCTCCACTTTGGCTAACGTTCTGGCAAGGTATTTTTAAAGTTATGAGCAAACATTCTTCCAGTAATGTTAATAGAACATTTATTCAGTTATTTGGACTTTAGTTATGTTTTCAAAACATTAGCACAATGTTATTTGTGCATTGTTCATGAAACTTTTTTTCTGAAAAGTTTTAGTTGGATATGTGTAGTTTTTTAAATGTTACTACTTGTTTCTGAATGTTCAGAGAACTAACATTCCCATAACGTTCCTAGTTTTTAAAATGTTAAAAAAAATTGGTAACTACTTGGGCCCTAGTATCGTTTTCATAACTTAATGGGAATGTTATTAAAATGTTCTTAGAACATATTTTTGATAGCTGGGTAATGGCATTATGTCAGAAGTAAATGTAGCTTTTGTGAGTACAAAATTAAATTTCGATCACCTCAGGCAATTGACAAAATTGTGGAGGGGGAAAAAATTTCTCAGGAGACGCAAAACATTTGCAAGCATTGACATCATTTTTCCTCCCATTTCATATTTTTTTCCCTTCAACATGTCCCTTTAGGGGCTCTGTAGACTACTGTAGTTTATGCTTTTAAATATTTTGTATTGGCTTCAGTGTTGAAAAAAGCTCTGAAATATGTTTTGCAGGTCGGAAGCGGAAGTGGTTCGAGATCGACGAGGCGATCCGGGTGCTACAGTGCCACAAACCTGTCCACGCAGAGTATCTCCGCAAACTCACTCCCCGCTGCGGCCCCACAAACGGCAATGCTCAGGAGCCGGCGAACACGGATGACAACGCCCCCCTCCGCCAGACAGCCTCACAGGACTGTGGACTGGCCCATTTGCACAGATAGAACTGCCACCAGAGGGCAACGATGCAAGGGAAACTATCCTTGGACTGGAAAAGACAGTTTTGCATGTATAATTTCAATGTTTACTATTTGAAACTTTTTTAAGTGTAGAAACCAAAGGCTTGTCGTGAAATGCCTGCAAGTTTCCGGGTCAATAAGAACAAGGAGAGCTATTTTGATAATTTTTCATTTGTAAACGTGCATTTCAAGCCAAATAAGGTAAAGTTATTTGAAGAAGCGTGACGTCAAGTATTAAGCGCAGATTAATGGAGAAGCGTGCCGTGATGGACATTTTAGAAATGTTATTTTAGGTGGAGGAAGACAACGATGGATGTGAAATGGTTTGATTGTTGTTAAGAAAGGATAACTGGAATGGGTCTTTTGAAATGCTGTCTATTTATATCTAATAGATAACTAGGCATATTTGTTAGGTATTGGTTAAAATTCTTGATAAAGTACCAAATAGGGGGAAAAAAATTTATAATAATGAAATTATAGAATACGTAAATAGTGCAAAAGAGGATTTGGGCTACTTTTGATTATATTATATGCCTTCATCACAGATATCTACCTGTAATATAGGTTTAACATGCTGTGAAGTTGAAGGTCTTTTCACAGTTTGGTCTTAAATGTGAATTTGCCACATTAAGCGGTGCAATCTGATTACCTTTCTTTCTCTTTGCACATAAAGGTTTAATTTTCCATCTCCTGTAATTACTTCTGAGCCACTGTCTCTTTAAGACATAATGGCATTTGGAAAAATGTGTGCAAAAAAATGCATCTGGTATCATTGGTCCATGAAAGACAATGTAATGTTATGCTGTTTATATTGCCTGAAGCCATATTCTGAATATTTCAGAAAAAAAAGGCAAAACAACTAATGTAAACCCTAATCTTGTCAAACCAGTTTTTTCTAAGGTCCGCAGAAATGCAATATACATGTATTTTGATTATAGTAATAATTCACACATCAATAACTCAATCTTGGATGTTTAAATAGCTGAGGAGGAATTTTATTTAATTGTGCATATGTTTTTCCTTTGGGGCCTTTGTATTCTTCCACTATGTTTTTTTTGTCAGTGGAATTTTTATGCGGAATTCACTGAACTGGATGGAATATGTGGCCAAACTGTTTTATTAAGACTGTAAATGGTAAACAAGCATACCGGTACTTATCTTTCTTCAGAGGGAAGATTGCATGTTAGGTTGTAAATATGTTTTAATATTAAAAATGTCAGCTTCTGCCTAAGTAGTTTATTTAGTATTTTGAGTCCCACAGATTGTTTTAGACATTTAAAGTTAAATTATTGCACTGCTAAAAACACAGGCACCTCAGCTAAACACTGTTTAATATGTAAAAGATTACGGTGTTAAAATGTCCACAATGTGATTGTGATTTGACAGAAATTACAATTATTATTATTTTTTGCCTGTTTTTGGAAATCAGAAATACCTTGAAAACTTTCAAACAAAATAAACTCATCTCTGTGTTCCAAACCCATGAAGAACTGTGTAAAGAACATCCAGTTGGGATGGTAAATGTGATTTGTAATCGCTTATCTGTATGTATATGCATATACACAAACATGTCTAAAAGAGGGATTTGGCAGGATAACATATAATCAGGTAAGGACTTTGTGGTAAGTCCTCTATTGGAGGCATTTAGGTGAGTGCAGGTAAAGTGGGCCGTTTAAGCTTGATTGTACTGTGCTCAATGGGTTTAAACTTTCAAAGCATAACACTGGTCTTTCTTAAAGAGACACTATTTCTTTAAATGATAAAATCGTTTTGGTAGATGCAATATGACACTAGGGGGCGTGGCCACACTTCAGAGGAGGACTCCCTCAAGGTGAAAGGTAGAAAACCCTTTAACAAGATTTTCATTTCTAACTTATAAGGTTGCTCACTGAACGTAAACAAATATTATTGCGACAGTTCCCATTTTGTTTGTTTGCTACAGTTAACGAGGAATAAAATGAAAATAATAAAATGTATAAAAATGTGTTAATTTTCTTGTAAGGTGCAAATGGTGCAAATGGTGCTGGCCTGGGATTCAGGTAAAGTTGGTGACCTTTAACCGTCAGTAATTATACTCAAAATCATTAAATAAATTGACATTCACTGGTTATTTTATAGGTGACATGTATAATCTACTTTTTTAGAAAATAGGAAATTCAAGTTAGAGATGGAAGAAAGGAAAGAGCAAAAGGGAAGGCAAGGCATTAAATTCAATCTGTGAAGTTAAGAAAGGATGAGAGGAGCAAAATTGATGCAGAGTATAAAGCCTTGTTCTGGATTTTCAGATTTCATCCAATTTAATGTCAACACAACATGATCTATCAGTTGTTTTGAGTTTTGCAAAAGCCCTAGGCTATAAGCTTTTGGGTTTGTTATGTTGAATATGATTGTTTGATAATGTGTTTATAAATCATGTGTTTTTAATTAATATACAGGATAAATCAGGGCTGGCCCACTTTACCTGAAAAGAAATTTGTCTGGAGTGCATTATCTGAAATGTTTTATTGGTATATACCTTGCAAATAACATATTATATGAACTGTATTCAAATTGAAATATTATAGACAGACCTTAAAGTTAACAAAAGTAATAAAGAAAAGAAATCACGTTTAACAAAAAGTGGCACTTTGCATTCACCCTAGCTAAAAGAGCTTATTATGAGGTTGCAAAAACACAGTAAGTATGTTTGCATTCTATTTGAAAACCACAGGCTATTTTTCTGGATTTTTCCTTTTTTTCCCCAAAACGAAACATCTGCATCGTTCCTATAATCTGCTGGAAAAAAAAAACTGAATAAGCTTTGGTGGTCTTAGCTGTTTTCCCTTCTAGACCAGCTAATAAAACAACGTTAGGCTGGTTCAAGTCAAGATACATTTTTTTTTATTTTTTTTTTATTAATAATTTTCTTACTCCTATATACCTCTGTGGGCAAAAGAACATGAAGTATTTTGGGAATGCCCCAACAAAATGCATCAACAGAACAGCTGACTCTCTCTCTTTTTTATTAGAACAAAGTATACAAAAATGTACACATTTATACACAAAAAATGCACATAACGTGAACATATCAACCATTAATTAAAAATGTGGTATTTGATGAAAAATATAACAAGCCTTCTTTGCTTTTTATTGTTCTTCAAACAGCAGTCCTTTGTGTATGTGAAATTGTCTTGTGTATGTGAAATTGTCCCCTCATAATAAATATTTGTACAAGAACATTTAAATGATTATTATTTTCATTGGAATACATATAGCCTAAATCAAAATGATTAATCTTGAATATAATATCTGCTTTCCTTCTAACAAAATTTTGCATATAATCCACCCAAAGAATCTTTGTGTATATACAATTACAAAAAAACGACAACATATTATTATTCTGTTGAACAACAATCAAATCTCTAACACTTTTGGCTGGAAACAGAGCCACTCCCATTAATGCGAATAAAGTAATCGAGTCAGACGACCCACACTCTCAAACAACTTATATATCTGCATATATTTGACTATTTATCCAATAAGCTTTAAAAATGTTGTATTTTTAATAATAATAATAAAAAAAGTATCGTCGCCTTGGATTCTATTACGTCATTCGAAAAGCTTCATGGGATTTGTAGTTCATGGCTTCATAAAATGCATTAGTCTTTTACCTTTGTGTACTTCTCCTGTAATGTTTGTTATGTTGTGATTAATCTGTTATCTGGTTGCATTTGTTAATGACATTTTACTGGGGAATTTTAAAAAAATCCTAATCGAAAAGATGAATGGGAAAATACTTCCCGAATCAAAGAAAAAGTGGGCAGTCACTGTTGCGCTTCTAACCGACAAACCCCGCCTTTGACCTCATCTCTCGTTTCAATGATTGGTGGTCGCTCCTTACAGACAGCCTACGATTGGGCAGCTTAGATGCCACTCATGCAGGCGGTCCAATCATCGCAAACATTGATTAGATGTCGGGCGGGACTTATCGGGAAACTGTAGGCTTGTACAGAAGCAGCAGTGTGTGTCTGCAGGTGTCAACAACAAAATATTAAACACTCCCTTATTAGAACAAAGCTTTTAAGATTTGATTTTTTCATAGTTCTAGCCAGAGAAAGGACCAGAATGTTAAGACGAATATTACAGATGGTGAGTGGAATACACACAGACACTCATTGAGTTGAATGTGATTTGCAGCTCGTCGGGCCTGACACTGAATGATGGCCTTATGCAAGATTGATTAAAATGACTTTTCGCTTGTGGTTTCTCGACGACAGTCTCAAAGCGCGACTGGAGAAGATCGCTTTTGTTCTTGAGGAACAGTGAATATTCTGATAAAATCATTCTGCGTGAATGTTGACATGGAGACTGAGCTGTTAGCCGGTTAGCGGGCTACATAGCTTTGCAAAATTACTTATTCATAAGTCGTTTTATGATTAACGACAAGCAATGACAAGTTGTCAGCTTTGTTAATTTTGAACAAAAGACGTGTCCTCTTGAAATAGCTGGTCTGAATGTATTTTTCAGTGATCTGTCAAGCTGTGACTCACATTAGATAATTTCCACATTAATAGAAATGTCTGATCTGTCGGATCCTTTGCTATAGTTCTACAGCCTTCTCTTTTAGGCAGCAGGTGACAGTCCTTGAACCTTTAATTTCTGCTTAATGATATTCCTGTAAGATACTATGGATCTACCATAGGTTTTTGGTTTAGCAAAATTTGGTGTCAACCATCATGGTAATATAATTGTTTTTGATTTTGTTTTGTTTTTTGTTGGTTTGTTTTGGACATGCAACATGATAATACCATGTAACCTTTTAAAGTGCCTTGCAGTACCGTGCAAAAATCATTTTACCGTTAATAATGTTTTTAATGCTTTTGAAATAAGTATTTTATTATCACCAAGGCTACATTTGTTTGATCAAAAATACTGTAAAATATTTAGAAATATTATTACAATTTCATATATAGCTTCAAACAATAGCTGTTTTCTGTGTCATTATATTTTAAATTCTAATTTATTCCTGTGACGCAAAGCTGAATTTTCAGCATCATTACTCCAGTTTTCAGTGTCACATGATCCTTCAGAAATCATTCTAATATGCTGATTTGATGCTCAGGAAACATTTCTTATTATTATTATCAATGTTGAACTCTGTGGTTCTGTTTTATATATATGAACACATGTACACATTCAGCTAATGTGTACAATTGTACAACATATTTGTGCACAATATTTTTTTTCAGGATTATTTGATGAATAGAAAGTTCAAAAGAACAGTGTTTATCTGAAATCTAATCTTTTGTAACATTATAAATGTCTTTACTGCCACCTTTGATTGATTTAATGCATCCTTGCTGAATAAAAGTATTAATTTCTTTAATTTCTTTTCAAAAAAAAAAAAAAAAAATTCTTACTGACCCCAAACTTTTGAACGGTAGTGTATAATGCTACAGAAGCTTTGTATTTCAGATAAATGCTGTTCTTTTGAACTTTCTATTCATCAAGGAATCCTGAAAAAAAAAGTACACAACTGTTTTCAACATTGAAAATAATCATAAATGTTTATTGAGCAGCAAATCAGCATATTAGAATGATTTCTGAAGGATCATGTGACACTGAAGACTGGAGTAATGATGCTGAAAATTCAGCTTTGTATATATAATATAGGATTATTTAATGAATTAAATGTTGCAAAGAAAAAACATTTAAAATAGAAATCTTTTTAACATTTTAAATGTCTTTAATGTTACCTTTAATTTATCTAATGCATCCATGCTGAATAAAAGTAATAATTTCATTCAAAGTTAGTAAGTATTATAGTTAAGTATTTCTACATCTTGGTAGCATTTGCTGCACTGCCTTTATTTAAAAGTTAATTTATTTTAAATCATTGCAAAACTTCAGTTTTTGTGACTGAAGTACAGTAAATAACTGCATTACAGTAATGAGAATTGAGGGATAAAATGTTTCTATTTGTCCTAAAAAATATGATCATAGTGCAAAAAGTTCCAAGGGGCTTAACTGTAGATTATATCAAAATAAAATTATGCAAAATAAAGGTTCTTTTTCCCTTTGATTTTGGGGTGTTACATGAATATTTCTTTACCCAACTCCCATCTCTAATACAGAGTCAGTCTTTGAGGATTTTGAAAGTGTGTATATATATATATATATATATATATA
>RJVU01048406.1:7328889-7346925 GCA_003731715.1 Anabarilius grahami | reverse complement strand
TATTTTTTTACATTTTTTATTTATATCATCATTAAATATATAAATATTAAATATATATTTTTATCATTAAAAAAGCAAAAATCACAGTTAAAAATAAGAGCTTCACATTTTGGCTTTTAAACATTCTGGCCAAGTATGGTGTGGTAGAGTAGCATAATGTTTTTTTGTTTTTTTTTAATTAATGGAAATAATTTATTGCACAAACGCGGTCAACAGAATGTATCTTGTACTGAATCTTGAACCTTTGTTTAAGTGGTGGTTTGCCAATTTTGAAAGCATAAAGGTTCATTTTGTGAAGCTACAGTCAGTATTTTTATCTTCTCAGAGCTCGAAATAAGGCTCAATGAATCTGAGACAGAGAAGTTCAACATCAAACAGATGAAAGACTTATTTGAACAGAAAGCTGCTCAGCTCGCAACTGAGATAGTTGGTAAGTTTGCAGGAAAATTCCTGCCTTTTATATTTATGCAGTTTGTTTCTTTTATAAAATAAAATAAATTGTTTTAAAATGAGTATGTGTTTCATATCTCAGACATCAAATCTCGTTATGATGAGGAGAAAAGCATGAGAGAAGCGTTGGAGCAGAGGCTGACCAATCTAAACCAAGATCTGCAGAGAGAGAAACAGGAGAAGGAGAAATTGGCTGCAGAACTGGTAACATCTCCGTTATTGTCTCATTATAATTAATGAGTTTGCATCCTCTCAGCTGCTGCTGCGCATACTTCATCAATCTCTCCCAGCTTAATCCTGTCTGTCATTGGCTCTCCTCCAGCTTCAGAGGCCTGGAGTGGAAGACGTGGAGGTGTTGAAGAAAGAGCTGGTGCAGGTGCAGACTCTCATGGACAACATGACCCGAGAGAGGGAGGAGGATTCCGAGCGCCTCAAGAGCCAATACGAACAGCTGCAGGCCAACTTCACTACCTCAGAGGTGAGCTCAAACCTGCTGTGACCTTGTCTGCATTGTACAACTGACATAAGGACAGAGTTACAATGATGTCTGCTTTATATACAATCGATCTCTGAGCTGTTTATTCGGAAAATGTAGGTATCGATAGAAGCTGGCAAATATGGAGACTCATGCCAGAATCAATAGCTCGTAAAGGCAGGGATAATGAGAGGTCATTTTGAGACAGAGACAAGCAGGTGACCTTTGAATGGGTGCACCAGTGACGTCACTCTTCCCTTTGAAGCAAACCGAGCCTATGACTGATTGTAGATTACTGGTTACGCTGTCTAGACACAAAATTATGAAGACACACTAACAAGGGATTTCATACAGTAGGTTCCAATCATAATGTAGTATCCAAACATGTTTGTCAAATGTCTGTGTCACACTGACTGTCCTTTCTAACAGATTCCTGAGGTTAACCATTAACCCCCTGGCCGGCCTCCCACCACTGAGTGTTTCCTGTAAACATGCCTGTAATCGCCTGCACTTTTGACCTAAAAATTGCTTCTCATTATATAAGGTCTCACAAAAGCGGGAATAGTGTTCATAGATCATTACAAACAGGTTACTTGAGTGCACTTTTTTCCCAGATATTCTGGTTTGACTTTGGTTGGTCTACACAATTCAAAGGCTGCCATCTAGTGACCGTATAAGGAAATATTAAGGATGCAGACATCATTCTTCACAATATAGCCCTATAAATCTATTAGATTATAGTGTCTCTGTTCCAGACTCTAGAGAGCTGTCTAGTAAAGCAATACACTGCAACTTAATAACTGATTTGTTTCTTACATGAATCACACACACAAAAGTTAGATGAACTATTTAATTTTTAATGTTTTTTTTACCCCAATACTTTTCAGTAATAAACATAATATAGTTACACTAAAATGTAATTTAATCCTATGATGACAAAGCTACCTTTTCAGCAGCCGTTTCTCCAGTCATCAGTCTCTCATGATCCTTTAGAAATTAATATAATATGCTGATTTGGGGCTTAATAAAACTAAAAAAATGCCACCTCGGTAGGCAGCTCACCAGGGTTTGAAACACAGCCAGTGTTTTGCTCCAATGTGCTTGTCATAACCTTTAAGCGCAGTGTATTGGCACCTCTGTCTCTGTAGCGTGTGTGTCCTGTCTCACCTCACTGGTTTGTGTGTCCTTCTCCCTCGTTCTCTCTCACCCTTCACTTAACACTGCACCTGCTTTGCATTCTCATGGAGATTCGTAAACTCGAGGTAACGGTTTCCCTCTTGAATGCCTCAGTGTCTGTTAATTATTTTTCATAATTCTGCCTGAATGTCACTTTTTTCATTAGAAATTTTCAGTTATTATATGTTATACAGCATTGAAGTAGTCCCTCTTAATGTCTATCGCTGCATCCCAATTCACCTACTTATACTATGCCCTAAAATTATGTACTGTTTTTGTGAAGAAAAAATACATACTTTTGAATGTGTAGCAAAAGAGTAAACAGTCTTTGGGACATACTACTTAGTCATAATTGCATCTTTAATGGACCGCTCTGCCGCTTAGTCATGTGCATCCTCATTGTTTAAACTGCCCTGTCAATCATCTTGTAATGGTTAAAATCCTCCACATTCAGAAAGAAATGTAGTCGCACAGTGATCTGCCAGTTGTTTGTCTTTCATGCAGACTTGGAGAACTCTCCTCATGTGTTTGCATAATGATGCATTTAAAAGTTAATGACCAAATGTATCTTTATAAAAGTTCACAGTGTTGTTGTAGATTAAGTATAATGTGGATAACACTGAATAAATATCTTTTCGCCACATTGCATACTGGCTATTAATCACTGGCTATTTATCTAAACCCATCTACTTAAACGTCTGTCTCACATAACTGCAGTGTTTGGAGTTTTTATTCGAGTTTGTAGTTCTAATTAACGCACAATGGTTTGTGGGCAATGTTAGCCATTTGAGTGTGCATGGATGTGTTCTTCAGATTCTAACCAGAAAAAGTAAAACATCCGGGGATCTTTGGAATACTCATTTTAACATACTATGATTTACGAATACTTAATAGATAATATGCAAATTGGGATGCAGCATACATTCTTTTATGTTCTGCATGTCATCAGCTTTAGATTTTTTTTAACCCGCATTCTCCACCAAAATGCAATGTTCTTTTCAATTTCTCCCTCACTTTTAGAGTACTTCATCCAATGAAAAGTGTATTATACATTGAAATTCTTTTTCTTGCTTTTGACACATGCAAAAATATTAGACAGAGTAGCTGACATATTAAAATTGATGCGAGCAAAAGTGACACTGTGAGGGAAGGAAGTACAGTATTTAAGTCCTGGGACATTCATGTCTGGGACAACATGGTTTCTGTACACAGCAAAGAACCCTGCAGATTTTCACAGAAATTAAATGACCATCTAGAGTTCTACATTATGAACATTTCACTAACATTTGAGAGACAATTTTTGTTTGCAAATGTGGAAAAGTATTTTTTCATTGAACAATATTAAATAAAGAAGGTAGTCTGTAATAAGATGCACAGTTAAGATATGATGTATGAATAGTAATAGATTTCTGCAGATGTTGCTTGGTAATCTGTGAGCAGCACTGTCATCTGAGTAGAATACGTAAATAACAGCATATAGACAAATACACTGCCATTCAAAAGTTTAGGATTGAAATATGTCTTATTAGAAAACAGTAATATTGTGGGATATTAAAGTTTAAAATAACTGTTTTCTGTTTTAATAAATGTAAAATGTGATGACAAATGTAAAAAATATTCCTGTGATGGCAATGCTGAATTTTCAGCAGCTATTACTCCAGTCTTCAGTATCACATGATCCTACAGAAATCATTCTAATAATATGCTGATCTGGTTCTCAAGAAACATTTCTTCTTATTATCAATGTTGTTCTGCTTAATAATTTTGTGGAAACTGTGATACATTTCTTCAGTGCACCATAACAGACTGCACTTCTGTCCCTCAGAGCTTCTATTTTGTTTGCTTGAAATTAATTACAGCGCATACTCTGAATAGAATTGTTCTCACATTTGTGTGCTTGTTTGTAGACGACGATTGCTCAGTTGAAGGCGGAACTGGAGAAGGGTCCTCAGGAGGCAGCGGTCTACACCCAACAGATCCACCAATTACAGAGCAACCTGAACAACTTCCAGCAGCAGACCCAGGTAACACTCACATACACAAACAGATGCTATGTTGTGTCTAGAGCCACTGGACCACCCTAAGCAATGAGGCATGTGCTCTATGCTCACAGCAAATCCAGCTGTATATTTTAATGGCCTACTTTATGGCTTCACAGAACACCCGTCAATGCCGACTATGTTAAGACCTGCCAGCCTCTGCACCCACTTCCAAATTTAAGTTTACTGTACCTCTGTTTACAAGCACTACCAGTTGGCTTTCAGGAAACGGCTTCACACATTTCTAACGAAGCTGCTCGGGGTGCTGGCCCTCTGTATCCAGTCCAAAGTGGCCCCATTGACCTGTCAGCACACTGTGTGATTTGATTGGCGATTAAAGAATGTTGACATACGCATCACAGATGCTGTGCAATTAAAGCAGCAGGGGAGGATTCGTCTCGTGCCTGTTTTGACGTACAAAATTATATATGGCCACAGGTAATGACCCACAACTCTCTAGTCCATTGTTCAAGTTGTCAGGATGGGATTAGGAGATCAGAGTCCAAAGGCGTGCTGACTTCTGAAAAATGTGGACCATGGTACTGATGGGAAGTGAAATAGGGGTGATTAAGGGGTTATTAAGGGGTTTTTAATAGAAACATCTCTGTGAAACGCCCTGCGGGATAAATATAAACGATAATTTCAAGTTCAAAGGGAAGATACTTTCAAGGACAGTAATAAGAGAGTTTAATTTGTTAACATTAGTTAATGCATTGGGCATCATGAACAATGAAACATTTTTACATATATACAGTACAGTCCAAAAGTTTGGAACGACTAAGATTTTTAATGTTTTTAAAAGAACTTTCGTCTGCTCACCAAGGCTACATTTATTTAATTAAAAATACAGTAAAAAACAGTAATATTGTGAAATATTATTACAATTTAAAATAACTGTGTACTATTTAAATATATTTGACAAAGTAATTTATTCCTGTGATGCAAAGCTGAATTTTCAGCATCGTTACTCCAGTCTTCAGTGTCACATGATCCTTCAGAAATCATTCTAATATGCTGACAAACATTTATGATTATTTTCAATGTTGAAAACAGTTGTGTACTTTTTTTTTCAGGATTCCTTGATGAATAGAAAGTTCAAAAGAACAGCATTTATCTGAAATACAAAGCTTCTGTAGCATTATACACTACCGTTCAAAAGTTTGGGGTCAGTAAGAATTTTTATTTTTATTTTTTTGAAAATAAAATTTTTGATTTTTTGGCAGTAAAGACATTTATAATGTTACAAAAGATTAGATTTCAGATAAACACTGTTCTTTTGAACTTTCTATTCATCAAATAATCCTGAAAAAAAATATTGTGCACAAATATTTTGTTCAATTGTACACATTAAATGTTTCTTGAGCAGCAGATCAGCATATTAGAATGATTTCTGAAGGATCATGTGACACTGAAGACTGGAGTAATGATGCTGAAAATTCAGCTTTGCATCACAGGAATAAATTACTTTGTGAAATATATTCAAATAGAAAACAGTTATTTTAAATTGTAATAATATTTCACAATATTACTGTTTTTACTGTATTTTTAATTAAATAAATGTAGCCTTGGTGAGCAGACGAAACTTCTTTTAAAAACATTAAAAATTTTAGTGGTTCCAAACTTTTGGACTGTACTGTATATATATATATATTAGGGGTGTAAAGGTACATGTATTCATCCTGAACCGTACGGTAAGGACTTCAAGGTTTGGTTCATGCAATTAGACAACAAATACAGTCAGTCACAGGCGATCCACACTCTGATCCAGAAGGGGGCGCTTGGTAATGCAACACTGTTTGCTAACCACCACAACAGTAAAGAGAGCAGAAGAAGAACAGCACATGTACGAATGACCAAGTCCTCTAGATGGATGCACGCGTTGAATGCACCTTTCTGTGTTCACAGACAAAGGAGTATACATTGAAAGGCTCGCACTCTCAACTGTGCGCGAAATGGAGCGGAACGCGGAAAAATAAGTATTGGAGGGTTGGGCTTAAGCTTTGAATGTTTAAAGGGTTAGTTCACCCAAAAATGAAATTTCTGTTATTAATTACTCACCCTCATGTCGTTTTAAACCCGTAAGACCTTCGTTCATCTTCGGAACACAAATTAAGATATTTTTGATGAAATCCTTTCTCTTTTTTTTGATCCCCCATAGAAAGCAACGTAATTACAGTCATTCAAGGTCCAGAAAAGTAATAAAGACATTGATAAAAGTCAACGTGACTACAGTGGTTCAACCTTAATGTTATGAAGCGACGAGAAGACTTTTTGTGTGCAAAAACAAAACAAAAATAATGACTTTATTCAACAATTTCTACTCTACCCTGTCAGTCTTGTACGCAGTTGACGCAGTGAACACAGTTCAGCGCTTCCATGTCCGAACGCCGGCTCAGTATTGGCCGAGGCTGTTCACGTGAGCAGTGCGACACATGCATGTGATGCTGACACAGGAGCCGGCCAATACTGAGCCGGCGTTTGGACGTAAACACGGAAGCTCTGAACTGCGTTCACTGCGTACGAGTCTGACAGGGTAGAGAAGAAATTGTTGAAAGAAGTCGTTATTTTTGTTTTGTTTTTGTGCACAAAAAGTATTCTCGTCGCTTCATAACATTAAGGTTGAACCACTGTAGTCACATTGACTATTTTAACGATGTCTTTAATACCTTTTGGAAAATAAAAGAATGTCATTCAAGTTTGAAACAAACCTCATGTTGTCTTAAAGTGATAGTTCACCCAAAACTTAAAAATTTAGTTTTGGGTGAACTACCACTTTAAGACTCTTTCAGACACTTGGAGGACTAAATAGAAAATGGGATACTGCAAAAAGACACTGTTAACAGCAGCACATGAACAAATAAGACTGCAGCCCTTTGCTCTAGCTTACAAAGATGTTGGAAGAAAAGAGAAAGGGTATTCAGCTGCTCTCAACCTTGACATTATGAACTGATGCAAAGCTCAGGATATGCTGTAATTATCGTCTTCGTGTCACCGTTGTGTTAGTCACTGCGCCCTTATCCTCCTTGCCCTTTTTATAACTGTCACAAGTAAAGGTCAGAACACAATTACCCAGCCCTGCCCTCATAAAACTCATAAAAGAGGTCTCAGAGATATCCCAGAATTCTCAGACATTTTGTCAGCAGCATGCCGCAACACTGTTGTTTGACATCTTATTGAATGTTGATGTTCTGCACAGTATGCATAGACTGGTCTGATGAATGCTTATTTTACTGCATTTGAATAGGTTGTCATAATTAGACAATAAATGTATGAATGAGTTGTCATTTTATGCAATAAGTGTTTAATCTTTCTGCCACTCCTCAGCTTTTGTCAGAGAAGTTATCTCGTAAGGAGAAGGAGAATCAGGAACTTGAGGAGCGTCTAGGTCAGGAACAGGCTTCTAAGAAGAGTCTTCAGGCTAGTTTGCACCAGAAAGACCTGGAGCTCCAGGAGAGCCAAGCACGGGTGTCATCTGGGGAGGCAGCTCTGAGTCGGGCCCAGACTGAATCGACCGAACGCGGGGAAGAGGTCGCACGACTCAAGCGGGAACTCAGTGAGCTGGAGAAGAACCACCAGGTGTTGAAGGCAGAGAGGAAACAACTCCAACAGCAGAGAGAGGATAAAGAAAACCAGGGCCTGCAGCAGCAAAGTGAGATTAGCCAGGTCAGAAAGAGATGCATAATTCTATAAAAACCATCAGTCCTGTTAGAATAAAACATTATCCAACTATCCAGAATCAAATCCATCTATCCTTTAGTTCAGAATCAAATCCATACTTTAGTTCAGAAACAAACCCATTCATCCATGCATGTAATTCTATTTTTTTTTTTTTACAATCATAATCAGATTCATCCAGAATCAAAATCAAATCCATTCAGAATCAGTATGTTCAAGATAAAAATCAACATCAAATCCATTTATCCAAAATTCAGTCCCATCCATCCATTACATACTATGTGTGTGCAGTAGCAACCTACATTAAGATGGTATGATATCAAGCTGTATCGTCATAATCAGGCTCTCATATTTTCATCCTCTTCAGCTGCATGCGAAGCTGCTGGATGCTGAGCGTCAGTTGGGGGAGCTGCAGGGCCGGCTGAAAGAGCAAAGACAGCTGTCAGGAGAGAAACTCAAAGATCGGGAACAGCAGGTGACAGACCTGCAGCTTAAACTGTCCCGCCTGGAGGAACAGGTAAAGACAGAAAATGGCTGATTATTAGAATTTTTCCAGAATGGACATACAAGCTAGAAAACTTGGAGCACATGAATTTACTGATGCATACTGAGAGTAATTATTAGTTTAGTCAGCTTCTTAATTTATAATGTGTGTATTTACGTGCACAAGCCAGACAGAATAATTATTACTGTGGTGGACTTGAGTGTCTTGTTTTCACTCTTAACCACTGCATGTGTCTCTCTCAGTATGACTGTATATATATCTGTGACCATGTTTGTGTAGTTAAAGGAGACCTCTACCAAATCTACTGACCTGCAACATCAGCTGGACAAATCCAAACAGCAACACCAAGAACTACAAACACTTCAACAGAGCACTAATGGCAAACTTAGAGAAGCACAGGTAAACATAAGAGTCCTATGAGTGGATTTTTCTTGAAAAAACAATGTTTGCTCCACAGTACATGGAAAATATGTTTAGACATATGTCAGGATATTATTTATTATCACAAATAGGGCTCAACATTAAGGATGACACATTTTTTACAGTATATGCCATCTTCAAAAAAGTGTATGTATTTATGACATTATAGCTATATAATTTCAAGATGTTATTGAGATTTAAAACATTTATTTGTTGTATTTTATTCTTTGGTTCTATCAATCTTGGAAAAATCTAAAATTTGTGGTCAGTAAGATTTTAGTTTTTATTGTTTTTGAAAGTAGTCTCTTTTGCTCACTAAGGCTTCATTTATTTGATTAGAAATAATGTAATATTAAATATATATAAATAAGTAAATATTATATAAATAAAGTAAATATTATTACTATTTAAAATAACTTTTGTCTTTTTTTTTTTATATATTTTAAAATGTAATTTATTCTTGTAATGGTAAAACTGAATTTTCAACATTATTACTCCAGTCTTTAGTGTCACATGATCCTTCAGAAATAATTCTAATATGATAATTCGCTGCTTCAGAAACATTTTGTATTATTATCAAAGTTAAAAACAGTTGTGCTGCTTAATATATATATTTTTTTTGAAAACTGTAATACATACATGTTTCTTTGACCTTCCCTTGCAGAATGACCTGGAGCAGGTGTTGCGTCAGATCGGGGACAAGGACCAGAAGATCCAGAATCTTGAAGCTCTGCTGCAGAAGAGTAAGGACAGCGTGAGCCAGCTGGAGGCAGAGAGAGAGGATCTGTGTGCTAAGATCCAGGCCGGTGAAGGAGAGGCAGCTGTGCTGAACCAACTACAAGAGAAAAATCACTCTCTACAGGAACAAGTACTGGACGCTGCAATAGTATGACTACACAATCCAACTCTTAGAACAGGGCAGAATCTGACTCTAGTTTTCCACCCATGTGTTAATTCAGATTACGCAGCTTACTGACAAGCTCAAGAACCAGTCAGAGAGCCACAAACAGGCTCAGGACAACCTTCATGAGCAAGTTCAGGAGCAGAAGACCCAGCTGCGTTCAGCGCAAGACCGCTGCCAGGGCCTAGAGACCACCATCTCTGAACTTAACACTCAGCTCACAGAGAGCAAAGAGAAGATTGCCCAGTTAGACACACAGGTACTTGTGTTGTGTTTGTTGATATTTATTTAAATTAATTATTCATGCAAACATGAAAAATATGTGAGTTTATGTCCAGTGTTGTTATTGTTAACTAAAAGCTGAAAGTAAAATCTAAATCAGTGTTTCCCAACCCTGTTCCTGGAGGCACACCGGCAGTACACATTTTCTAAGTCTTTCTAATCAAACTCACCTGATTCAACTCATCAGCTCATTAGTAGAGACTCCAAGACCTGAAATGTATGGGTCAGATAAGTGAGACATCCAAACTGTGTACTGTTGGTGTGCCTCTAGGAACAGGGTTGGGAAACACTGATCTAAATAATAGATGTCAAACTTAAACTTAACTTAAAATTTGAAGTAAACCGTAATAAAAATAAATTAAAGGTAAATAAAAATATATAAAAAAAACCACTCATTACTTTTTTTTCGTAGCTGAAAGCCAAGACAGAGATGCTATTGTCTGCTGAAGCTGCAAAAAATGCCCAGCGAGCCGACTTAGAGAACCACCTAGAGACTGCCCAGAATGCACTGCAAGACAAGCAACAAGTATGTACTATTGCTTTGACACCATTTGAACCTAGTATATTTGAATTAGTCCCAACACAAGAGTGTCACGAGTGTTGTAAGTTCATAGAAGTGTTTTTGTGTGTTTACGCAGGAGTTAAGTAAAGTGCAGGCTCAGCTGGAGGAGCAGGGCCGCAGGCTGCAGGAGAAGCAGGAGCAGTGCTCTCAGCTGGAGACTGCTCTGAAAGACAGCAGAGACAAACTGCTGACTGCAGAGCAGAGGATAGAGACACTGGAGACCCAGACCAAGGTCAGCGCCGCTGCAGCACATTTCTGCTTCGTCACCATGACTTCATTTTAGAAATGTTTCATGTCTGTTGTGTATATTAGAGATGTCAAATGTCTATAATCGGAGAACAATATTGACAAGAAATTGGTCTTGATTTATTTCTTTGCTGTTTGTTATTCTCTGTTTACTTACTAAAAATTATTTGGAATGTTTACTTGATTGGGAAACTCTTTAAAGCTACATGCCATTGTATTAATTGAATTTGTTAAGATGTATTGTTGCTATATATATATATATATATATCTGAAATATCTGTGATCTGATGTGTTTTCTGTGTGTTTTTGTCTGATACAGAAAGCTGAGGTTGAGTTAACTGAGCTTCGCTCTGGAAAGGAACAAGCTCAAAAGGAGCAGCAGACGTTGAAGAAACAGATTAGTGAGCTGGAGATGAAGACAAAGGAGCTGAACCGTCTTTTAGACTCTGAAAAACAAGGGTAGGTACTTTATATTGGAAAATGTGCAATGTAAAAGACTGAAATATTTTAAACACAGTTTTTGTTCCTATGTTGGTGTATTTCCTTGTGAAACTGAAAATTAGAGTAGGGCATATCAAAATGTGCGTACATGCATACAGTTTGAGATTACAGTTTTTAAGATGCATTAAATTGATCAAAAGTGGCAGTAAAGACATTTATAATGTTACAAAAGATTTCAATTTCAAAGAAATGCTGTTATTTTGAACAAAAATAAAAAATGTATCATGGTTTCCCAAAAAATATTAAGCAGCACAACTTTTTCTACATTGACAATAAGAAAAAATTTTTTCTTGAGCACCAAAATTAGCATATTAGAATGATTTCTGAAGGATCATGTGACACTGAAGTCTGGAGTAATGGCTGCTGGAAATTCAGCATTTTATTCTAAAATGTAATTTATTACAGTTACTTTAAATTGTACTAATATTTCTAAATGTTACTGTACTTTTGATCAAATAAATGTAGCCTTGGTTATCATAAGAGACTTCTTCTTTAAAAACATTTAAAAAACGTACCAACCCCAGACCTTTAATATGATGAGTATAGATCATCAGACGTGACTTGTCAATCTTCCCTTTCCTCTCAGAGCTGCCACCCAGCAAGAGGAGTTAAAGAAGAAAACCTCAGCCCTCTCCGAAACAAGACAACAGCTGGAGAAGGCAGAGCAAGAGCATGGAACCCTGCAGGTCAGCCTGGATAAACTGTCTCAGGAGGGTCAGAAGCACCAGGCGGAGCTTGACAAGAAAGTTCAGGGTCTGAGTGCAGATCTCCAGAAAGCTCAGGAGGAGAAGGAAGCTCTGACTAAAGAAATGGTAACGGTGAAAGAGGCTCTGAGCAAAGCTTCTAAAGCCCTGAAAGAGAGCCAGACTCAACTGGAGAAAGAAAAGAAGAGCGGCAAGGCCACTTTAGAAGAGAAGGTGGGTCACATGACTGAGTCTGGCCTCAAAACGTTGTGTATGTATAAAAATAAATGAAAGTCATGGCATTGTATAACAAATCTCAATCCATTTGGCATTTATTTTAAAGTAATAAAGCACAAGAATGGTTTTCAAGCAAAATGTTTCACAAAAAGTTTAAGTATCAACTTTTCTCCAATTTTTAGGAGAAGGTTTATCAGAAAGCACAGCAAGAACTTCAGAAAAACACAGAGACTGCTTCTAAAGAGCTCAGCCATGTTAAAGGTCAGCTTGAGAAATCGATAGAGGTAAGATTTGTGAAATATAACTCCAGTTAAGTTTCAAGGAAGCATTAATTCCATGTTAGATGAATCATGATATTTCACAGTTATGTTGACTTTTTTAGGCAGAAAAGGGTCTTCAATCTCAGCTGACCTTACTAAACACTCAGCTGAAACAATCTCAAGATACACTGAAAGAAAAAGAAAAGAGTGCACAGCAGCTACAGGCAGAGCTGAAGACTATGCAGGGGTCCTTCAGCCAGGAAGTGAAGAAACTTAATGCACAAGTGTCCGAGTTGCAGGCTTCCCTCACTAAAAAGGCATGTACAGTCTTCTTACGCACTAACGTGCCATGAAATGCACATAAATGTACACTTAACACATCCAAATCGACCTTTTCATTTCCTGTTCTTAAAGGATAGTCCACCCAAAAATGAAAAATGTTCCAAAAATGTTCAAATCTGTATAACTTTATTTCTTCTGTCGAACATGACTGAAGATATTTTGAAGAATGTTGGGAACCAAACGGTTTCTGTTCCCATTGATGTTTTGTCTATACAATGGAAGTCAATAGGAACCAAAACTGGTTACCAACATTCTTCAAAATATCTTCTTTTGCGTTCTGCAGAAGAAAGAAAGACATATGGGTTCAGAAGAACATGAGGGTGAGTAAATGATGGCAGAATTTTAAATCTAACATGTTGTTGGACGTTGTGACTGAAATACTTCATAAAATAAAATTGAATTGTGTTTCAGGCTGAAGAGGAGGCCAAGCTGAAGGAGCAGTTGACGGCGCTGTCTAAAGATTTATCCTCGGAAAAGAATCGCTGTGTAGAGCTACAGAAGACCAGTGACAGCACCAAAGAGAGTCTCGCCGCCATTCAGTCTGATTACTACGGCAAAGAGTCCGAGCTCTCTGCTGTACGCCAGGACCTCAAGGTCTGTTTTATAAAGTACAAGCTATACATTTGTATCTGAGTATGTGTAATCCCTGGGATCAAACCCATGACCTTTGGCATTGCTAGTGCCAGGCTCTAACCACTGAGCTACAGGAAAGCTATCATTATGTGCCATATCTGATTATTATCTATTATTTGCCATGTAGGTGTGTGAGGAGAAGCTGGTTCTAGCTCAGGAAGACCTGGTGGCCAACAGGAACCAGCTTAGTGCTCACGAAACCCAGATCCAGGAGCTGCAGACTGGCTACACAACGCTGGAGAAAGACCTCGGCAAGAGAGACGAGAAGATCAAACAGCAGGTGGAGGCTCTACAGAAACTCCAAAAACAACAGGTAACAAAATATGCTACAGATTTTTGAGATATGACTGTTGTGCCCTCAGGCAAAGGACTTAAACCACAGTTTTTTCTGTGGTGTGAAAGTTACAAAAATAAATGCCACCGGCCTAGATTGTGGCGATAATCTGTTCTGTTCCAGACACAGTGAAACTACAATACAACCTTCTGTTCTAACCAGGAATAGTTATAATTTTAATTTGCTTATCAACACGGATATGGAGAATATTATTTCAGAATGTTTATGGAAATGTCAAGTTGTTCAGCTGACTGTGTGTCTTTGTGTCTTTTGCAGGAACAAACTGAGGAGCAGCTGAAGAAGGAGAAAGCTCAATGTGAGGAGCTGAGAGAATGCCAGAGCGCTCTGGAGAAGGACAAAAACAAACTGTCTGCTGATCTCAAAGCTCTGTCCGAGAAGAATGAGAAGGTCAGTCTGTTGACCTCTGAACCCAAACCACTTTATATACACTTTTTTTTTTTTTTATTAAAGTAACTTCAAAATCTGTTGTTTAAAGGTGTACTATGTTTTTCCACTGTAAAAAAAAAATATATATTTACATATAATCATTTAGCAGACGCTTTTATCCAAAGCAACTTACAAAGCATTTGTAAGCACAGTGTCGTGGAAATTCTCAATACAAATCTGACTTCACCACTGACAATTTAAACAACTCCTAGTTGTTAATTTAATACTACAGTATCTCGAGGTAATTCCCTGAATTCCTGAATACTTACAATACAATACAATACTTCCTTGAAGTATGGTGAAGGCGTCCCGTCAAGAAACTACTATCACTACCTCAATTACACTTTTGCTGTTACATTTGTTGTCTTTTGAGTGTAGAATCTTTAGTACTTCTATTCTTCACTACCTCAATCACACTTTAGCTGTTACTTTTGTTGTCTTTTGAGCGTAGGATCTTCTATTTCTTAGCTGCGCAGCATATACCTGACACGACTCTTTGTAGAAATGAAGTTTTATTTACGGCCGGGAGGTCACTCGTCACAACAACAGAGTGAGTCTCAATGAATAGAAAGATTCATGCACATTTAAGTCTTACAGTTGATTAAAAATCAATGTCGTCTTCACTGTGATTTGTTCTGGTGATTGGTTTAAAATAATCTAAGCTAATCATATGACTGGTCTTTGACGTGAGCATCCTTAGTCTGCATTTTCTGTACATTTCATGTTGATATAAAATATTTCTGTCACAACAGCAAGTGCTGTGACAAGTCCCAGTCAGTTTAGCTCAGTAAATGTAGCAAGTTTTTTTGTTGTTGTAGTTTTTTTAAATAAAAAAATTATGAGAATAGAAATAGAATAGTGTTCTTATTAACGGGTCAAGATGTGTCTTTAGCCATTTCTTGAAAGTGGCCAAAGACTCAGCTGCTTGAGTTGAGTTAGGCAGGTCATTCCACCAGCAGGGAACATTTGAACTATGAATGAATCATATCAGTAAATTAAATACGCTGCTTTATTCCACACAGATCGCCCCCTCACAGGGACACTCATGTTGAGATTAAATGTCCAGCCAAAATTACTTTATTTCAGTAACCTATATTTATACATTTTCGGGTTACTGAATAAATTAATCATGACAGATGGGTACTATAATGGCATCTGGAATGGTGAAATATTTCGCCTTTGTGTGTGACTACACTAGCGTTCAAAGCTAAGATTTTTTTTTTAAGTATTTGAAAGAAGTCTCTTATGCTCACCAAGGCTATGTTTATTTGATCAAAAATACAGTAAAAACAATACTATTGTGAAATATTATTAGTTAAAATACCTGTTTTATATTTTAATATATTTTAAAATGTAATTTATCCCCGTGATGGCAATTATCAGCATCAATGTCCTTGCTTTTCCCATACTTTTGAACAGTAGCATGTTTATTCTGATAGATGTGAGTAAAAGTTCAAGACCACCAGTGGATCAGGCCGTGAAACATGAACAAAGATGCACCTTAAAATGACATACAGTATTTTTCATTGCCCGCTATCTTACGTTTTTTTAGATTAATTTTGGATTCTTATTATGTAGCATGGGTTGATGATCTGGGCTTGTAACCAAAAACGGTGACAACAAACAGATTCAAATCCCACTATGTGTTTATAACTGGCATAATCGTTTGTATGTCACAGGAGCTGAAGGAGCTTCAGGCAGCAAAGCAGCTGTTGATCCAGCAGAAGGTGGAGCTGCAGGGTAAAGTGGAAGCAGCTCAGGCATCTCTGGAACAGGAGCAGAGAGAGCATCAGAAGACCAGAGACTCAATCAAACAAAAACAGCAACTGCTCAAAGCTGAGACCGACAAACTACAGCAGCAACTGGTACTGATTATATTACATTACATTTCATTACATTACACTGCCCGGCCAACAAAAAAGTCTCTATTTGGATTTTAATAGGCAACTATATTGGATTTTAATAGGTAAATATACTTTAGAATCTATGAATGGATCATTTTTACAGTGATTATTATGTTTCTAGCATGTTATATGTTTGGCAACGGTTCGTTTAACCCTAAAAGATGGAGTGTGTAGCTTTTAATTTCCTAAACAACCATGTATGAAGACACATCATGGCCATATTCCAGGATGACAATGTCAAGATTCACCAGGGTTAAAATTGTGAAAGAATGGTTTAGAGAGCATGAAGAATCATTTTCACACATGAATTTGCACTGACCTTAACCTCAGTGTAAGATCACATCATAATAACATCAACCTTTCCATTGAGAGGTGCATCATTTTCTGGTCAAGATCTTGTATTGACAATGCAAGAGGTGAGCACTCTGTAAAGTCTCCTCCAGCACATCCCAAAGACTTACACTGAGGTTAAGATCAGTGCCAATTCATGTGTGAAAATGATTCTTCATGCTCCCTCCAAACAATTTGAGCCTGATGAATCTTGACATTGTCATCCTGGAATATGGCCATGATACATCTTAATACATGGTTGTTTAAGAAATGAAAAGCTACACACTTCATCTTTTAGGGTTAAAAGTACCGTTGCCAAACATATAACATGCTAGACGAAATAATAATCCCTGTAATAATGATCCATCCATAGACTCTTAAGTATTTGGCTATTAAAATCCAAACAGCGATTTTATATACAGTTGTGCTCAAAAGTTTACACACCCCTTGCAGAATCTGCACAAAGTTAATTATTTTAACAAAATAAGCGGGATCATGCAAAATGTCTGTTCTTTTTTTATTTAGTACTGTCCTGAATAAGATATTTTGCATAAAAGATGTTTAGACATCTTTGTTAAAAGATGTTTAGTCAAAAAATAGCTGAATTTATAGAAATGACCCGTTCAAAAATTTACATACCCTTGATTCTTAATACGGTGTGTGGTTACCTGAATGATCCACGACTGTTTTTATGTTTTGTGATGGTTGTTCATGAGTCTCTTGTTTGTCCTGAAGAGTTAAACTGACCAACGTTCTTCAGAAAAATCCTCCAGATCCTGCAAATTCTTCAGTTTTCCAGCATCTTTTGCATATTTGAACCCTTTCCAGCAGTGACTGTATGATTTTGAGATCCATCTTTCCACATTGAGAACAATTGAGGGACTCAAACACAACTATTAAAAAAGGTTCAAACATTCACTGATGCTCCAAAAGGAAACATGATGCATTAAGAGCCGGGGGGGGGGGTGAAAACTTTTTGAATTTGAAGATCAAGATAAATTTTACTTAATTTGTCTTCCGGGAAACATGTGAGTATCTTCTGTAGCTTCCGTTGGGCAGTACTAAATAAAAAAATTCGATATGTAAACAAAATAAGACAAATTTGGACATCTTCATCTTGTTCAAAAGTTTTCACCCCCTGGTTCTTAATGCATCATGTTATCTTCTGGAGCATCAGTGAATGTTTGAACCTTTTTTAATAGTTGTGTTTGAGTCCCTCAATTGTCCTCAGTGTGAAAAGATGGATCTCAATATCATACAGTCACTGCTGGAAAGGGTTCAAATATGCAGAAGATGCTGGAAAACTGAAGAATTTGCAGGATCTGGAGGATTTTTCTGAAGAATGTTGGGCAGTTTTACTGTTCAGGACAAACAAGAGACTCATGAACAACCATCACAAAACATCTTTTATGCAAAATATCTTATTCAGGACAGTACTAAATAAAAAAGAACACACATTTTGCATTATCCCTCTTATTTTGTTAAAATAATTAACAATTAGCAGATTCTGCAAGGGGTATGTAAACTTTTGAGCACAACTGTGTATATATTATATTATATATTATATTAATCATTGTTGTTGTTAATATTTATTTTTATTATTATTTGTGATTTATTAATTATTTGCAAGTAAT